>OX388321.1:23591821-23962043 GCA_947579605.1 Athripsodes cinereus | reverse complement strand
TCCGTATGCAAAGGCATGAGCCAAGTCTCTGCCCGACTGTACGCAGTGAAATGGAGTAAAACCTTCACCTTCATACTGTCTCCTGCGTAAAATCAAATGATCTTTCATTCATGAGGTGCATGTTGTACATGCATTTCGGATGAAAATTAGATCATACAGTCTTCATAATATGCGATGCTCCTCGCATACTGGATTTGATGTTGTGTCGGCCATTATGTAAGATGGTCCTGATGAGACACATGCGCCAATGTCGAAACATAACATCCCTTCGACAAATCCAAACTGCATATTCCGGTGACGGGCCAAGCCTCGTTCCGTATGCAAAGGCATGAGCCAAGTCTCTGCCCGACTGTACGCAGTGAAATGGAGTAAAACCTTCACCTTCATACTGTCTCCTGCGTAAAATCAAATGATCTTTCATTCATGAGGTGCATGTTGTACATGCATTTCGGATGAAAATTAGATCATACAGTCTTCATAATATGCGATGCTCCTCGCATACTGGATTTGATGTTGTGTCGGCCATTATGTAAGATGGTCCTGATGAGACACATGCGCCAATGTCGAAACATAACATCCCTTCGACAAATCCAAACTGCATATTCCGGTGACGGGCCAAGCCTCGTTCCGTATGCAAAGGCATGAGCCAAGTCTCTGCCCGACTGTACGCAGTGAAATGGAGTAAAACCTTCACCTTCATACTGTCTCCTGCGTAAAATCAAATGATCTTTCATTCATGAGGTGCATGTTGTACATGCATTTCGGATGAAAATTAGATCATACAGTCTTCATAATATGCGATGCTCCTCGCATACTGGATTTGATGTTGTGTCGGCCATTATGTAAGATGGTCCTGATGAGACACATGCGCCAATGTCGAAACATAACATCCCTTCGACAAATCCAAACTGCATATTCCGGTGACGGGCCAAGCCTCGTTCCGTATGCAAAGGCATGAGCCAAGTCTCTGCCCGACTGTACGCAGTGAAATGGAGTAAAACCTTCACCTTCATATATATATATATATATATATATATATATATATATCAAAAATAAAGTGCACAACTCTTACAAAAACTTATAAAAGTTTATATTTTTACTTTCAATTTAGTAATGGAGTAGCGTGAATCAAATATAGAATAAAATATTGGAAATTTTGTGTATTATACAGTGATATGTTAAACCTAGATTTGCAATATGAATCTCAAACATGTACCATCAATAAAATCTCGTTGCGGTCCTTGGTGCCGCAATTTTTAGTTTGAAAAAAAGCGACACACATATAAATTGTTTGTAGATAACAAGAGATAGACAATATGAGAATGGGGATTATTACAGACGACAAAGGCCGGTAGATAGAGATGAATATATACAAAAGAAAAGAGATGAATATATATTACTCAGGTATTGTACCTCGACGGGTGGGTACACATTTTTAGAGAATATTTGTATGACATTGCGAATCTAGTTGTAACATATCACTGGTATTATAACGATAAGTTATTTGTGGAAAATCAGAAAACTCACTACGTTTATCACATAAATGTCTTCTCTGTGCTTGGAGTAGATGTTACATCAAGTATATTAGATGTAGAACATCTGGAATAAGATACACAGGATTTGAGGAATGTGAAGATGGAATGGTACTTACCCCGTCCTGTGTTCGCCAATGCGTTCTGTAGTTGCTGTGATTGGTTTTGGAGAGTCACTTTCACTTATTTTTGCTTTGTTGAATTAAGTTACGAAATGAATAGGATGAAAAAACCGAATAATATTGTATTTGTTTGTTCCGCCGAAAATAGATGTAATAGATGTGAACCGTGTTGCGACCGTATGTATACTGATGTTATGTACATAGGTACCATGGGATAGGTAATGAAAAATGTGACAATAATCGGAATATATCATGGGACCTAGGGTGTAGGTAGGATTAGATTTTGGCCCTATATTTCTCCAGTTACCTAACCATGTACATAATGAAATTAAATATTGATAATATTTAACAGTGCTGATAAAAATAAAATATTCAAGATGAGTGTTATTTATTACAGAACACCCATAATTAATGCGCGATCATTGAGAAAATGGTTGGTAAAATGTTGCGTGATTGAGTGAAGAATGAAAATATTATATTATAATTGAAGATCTGTAACACCAGAGCAGATCATTGGTTTTTAGAAGCAAAATAAAGACTATTCTTTCACAAGCGCCTTGAGACGGCCAAGGATCGAAAAACGGCGCCAAAAAAATATCATCATTAGGACAATAAGTAGATACAAGAGGAGTGTAGTATGAATATAATGCGTGATAATAAGTGACGATAGTTTGAACATGTGGAACGAATGGGTGATGAAAAGATGACAAAGAGTAAGATATGCTCTTCTGAAAGGGTGGTTGTGAAAGAGTGCGGGCGTCCGAGAACCACGTGGCTTGATCACGCGTACCAAATTCTCAAAACGGCCGTATGTTGAACAAGAAAAATCGACATGCGTGGGTGCGCAATTGCATAAATTAAGAAGAAGTGAAACAATTTTTTAAGGATAGATCTATATGGAGTCCGTTCTCTCTGTTTACTCCACTTGGGATACGGCGTGAGTGTATAGAATAGAATACAATCTTATACTATACACTCAGAAATAAAATTTGTTAGTTGGAAGAGATCGCGCCTCTGCGATAAACTCGCTCTCTGTATATTGAGAATATCTTATTTGGATGCATTTTTCTATAAAATTTTATGTACGTATTAAGATCGATGTAGGTACAGTAAAGAATGAATAAATAAATAAAACTTGAGAGACCAATTCATTGCTGGGAGATAATCTTAAAATATATTTTTCTAGTTTTATTAACATCATCCAAATTAATTAATTAAACAAATGAATAATACATGAGCATTTTGAATAAATTGGGATTTCACAGAGACAAATAAATAAGTTGAAAACACAGACGAAATGAAATACCCAAATAGTTTTAATTAATCCAAATAATCTGTTTTAAGTCCTCAATCTCTTGTTATAAATGAGCTATGTGGAACCATCCGTTGCTAATTAATTATTATTACTACTACACTTATCCTTTTGTACTTCTGCTAATCAACCAGAATAGCCTGCTGAGAATACTTGAAGTTTCTCCTTTCATTAGATACCATTTAATTCTTTTTAATCCATCCTTTATCTCAAAGCTCATTAGATAATCAAATGAAAACTTTTTAGAAAGCATTTAATTAATGCTAACTCTAAAACAAATGTTTTGTTAAAATGGTATATTCGAGTAATCGTATAAATATAAAATGAAAGCGAACCTCTTTTTCGCTTGTTTTTTTTTAGTATATATATGTACAAATTATTAAACCTCGTTCACTCATGATACGACCTCAAGGGTGGGTACCACATCGTGAACCTGTTATTCAAAATATTCTTAGCAAACAAGTGAGTATTTAGCTTTCTCTTGAAGCCCTCTCTATTCACTTCCTCTCGCAGACTCAATGGCAGCTTTTACGAGCATTTGAAAATTTACCTTCTTTATAATTAGGAAATAAAATAAAAACTGTATTATTAAAAAAATATAAAAAAAAAGTTAGAATATAAGAAATGATCACTAAAAAAGTAGAGTAAAATAATCATTTCATGACATTCCTGTTTTTTTTAAGCTACTTGTTTCTTTAATTTTATTTTCTTAAGAGAGTTTGTTATTATATAGTATAGTAAGGTACCTATTAACTAACAGTATCATTTGTATTTTGTGTGGCTCGCTACTATACAGGTAGTAATTAAAGTTTTTAATTAGAAATTGCAATTACGTGAAAGTTCTCATCTTTGCTCACCGTAAACTGTAAAGTTCTCGGGAGATATACAGTGTGCAATTAAGGAAAGCATCGCTGTATTATATTATTTTACCAGCATTAAACCCGGAAAAGCTCTCCATATGACACAATTAAGCGTCTTCAATTCAGTAATAAAACATGCTGAAAGCACGAAGAAACAACTTGCAAGTTTGTTACATGCATTTAGTCCACTAGCTTCCCCACTTTTGCGAAATGTCGTAAAGACTTAGAAAGCAAAAGTTGGTATAGATAGTAGTATGACGTCCCCATATTATTTATTTATTTTATTCTTCACTGTACATTGTTTACATTAATACAAATTAACATAGAAAATATCATTTATACAATTCAATGTACAGAGGGCGTGTTTATCGCTAAAATGCGATGTCTTCCAACTAACCCGGAATTGTCATAAAATAATTACCAAGTATTGTCATAAAAGAAATATAACTAAGATAAACTTCCCTTTGTACAAGTTGGGATTGGAGTCTCCGTGTACATTGATTCTACATCCCGAACCTCTTGTCACTTCAAATCGCTCTCTTTCAATTTGCAAATTTGCTGCTTTTCCTTGCCAGTTTCGTATGGAGTAACTTTTTGAGTTACAACTATAATATTCTCCGACTTGCAGTTGCGTACGTTAGTCGTGGTTTGAATAATAAGCTCATATATTGTCTGGTTATAAGGATCTCCGTTTATTTGTTGCTATTGTTTAGAACTTTCTGCAAGCGTGCTGTCGTCATCTTCAGAAATTTGAAGAAAGCTCGAGAAAACAGTAACAACTACAAGGAGATCCATACAACATGATAAGGACCGTAAAAACCTGAAAAGCAATCTCGCAGTTTGCTTTCCTGAAGTACAATTCTACCGAGTGTATTAAGCAATGATCTTTCAAGGGATATCAAAAATAGAGACATACGTCTAACGAACATACTAAAATATTTAAGAAGAAATAGTAACTGTGTTTTGTTATAGTTGCAATTTATTGTACCAGGTGTAATTAACAGCTCAATCTAATAACTTGTTAATTCATCACGTTTGCTTTTATTACCAACATACATACAAAGATTATCTGTGTAGTAGTAATGGACTTTCTCGTTAAACTTATCTATTCTCTTATTGTGGATTAAAGTTTTAACTATGTGCAGTTGAAATAATAGTAAATTGTTATTGTTGCCAGCTTATTGTAAGATTAAAATATCCCTGCTGCATAAATGTTTTGTTCCATGGAACCCTCTTCGAAGGTATTCAACTCTTTTCTGGGAGTTTACGATTATCCTATAAAAAGTCTAAATATTTTTGTGTTTGTTTCGACATATTAATATATGTGAGATATTCTTCTTCTGTTTTTGTAATAGGTACTATTGCAGCTTGATAATATATTGTAATATAGTACACAGTTTGAACTCCACTCCTTTTGGGACTCTCAGCCAATGTAGATCCTTAAATAATGGCAGCGCTTGTTCTCTCTGTAAATGGTCCTAGCGGCAGCATAAACGCCATCTGAAAACGATTGAAAAGAGTCTGGGACAATCCCATGTATATAATATGAGAAAAATCAAACATTATTTGAACATTCATAAATATTTATTAGGATTATTTATACGCATTATCTTTTGTCCAGGGATGTAAATCGATCTTACTTTACCCAACCAGGATGAAAAAAATAATGTCGAGTTTATAAAATTTATCTGATATCCTTGAACAACAATATTCCCATGTGAAAACAGAAAATATAAGAAGATTTACAAAATAAGCTTATAAATGGAATTTATCCCATTTCATTGAGAGGATAAACGTAAAATGAGATAAGATACTTCTGTACTCTGATATGATTTACAATTTTATATTTTTGTAGATTTTATTGTTTATTTCACATGAACCTCGTTTCTCAAAGAAACTTAACAACTCAACATAAACCTCAAACTGAGGTAATTAATTATGTTTTATAGTATTGAGTCTGAACACTAACTTTGGAGGATTGATTAAGATATATTTTTAGCAAAAAAGGCACATGCTTGACTTCGTAGATCAAAATCTCAAATGCTTTGACAATTAAAGATTTTTTTTATTGTTTAACTGAATTTAGGCAAATCTTCTGCCAGGACCATAACACCACATCGTCCTTCAACCTTCCCCATTATTATGAGTTAGAGGATTTCATATTTATTCGCTCGCAGAATATTTGCTCAGGTATGCAATCTAGCGGACCTTAATGCTGGTCAGCAATTGCATGTTGCAAATTCGCTCTTCTCAATACTTTGTTGTAAATTAGTGACCAGTGGGCCCAGACAAAACACATTTAACACGTTTTCGTTTCGTTTTCGTTCAAATGTAGACAACTTTGCGAGAACATGTCAATTTTCGTAGCTACTTGTGTATTTTAGCTACGAAAATTGACGCGTTCTCGCAACGTCGTCAACATTCGAACGTAAACGAAACGAAAACGTAACGCTTAAATGTGTTTTGAATAGGCCTTTTGATCCGTCCACGGTATACGAAGCGTTCTTCTGGGTACCTAACCATATCTCCTATATTTCTCGACGGTTCATGGTTTGCAATTTTAGATGCCATTATAATAATTTAAATCATTTGAAAACGTATAGAAATTTTATTTTATTTTCAAAATTCACTAAAATGTATTTATAAACTGTGAGCCTATAAGTACCTCACGCCATCAGCTGTCTCTGACATTCGGCCATAAGATAATATATCGTTCCTTTCAAGTTGACATGTCGGTTCTATATAGGTACCTACATAAGGCTTTAGGCGGCTGATGGATGAACGTAATACGAGCAGTACAAACTAAAAAGTAGACATGAATGTGAAAGCTCAAGATAAAAGATAATATTGTAAAACGCATTTGTAACTTTGTAAAACAAAAAACCTTTTTGTAATGTTAATAATAATAATAATATATAAGGTACAATGAAACATGACCACTTTACATTTTTTTTGTAAACGCAATACACTTTTCTTATTGTTTTTTGTTAGGGTTTAAAAATGTTTATTACTTTTTGAGGTGATGGTATTTTCTTTCTCTCTCTCTCTCTCTCTCTCTCTCTCTATCTCCTATTATTTTGATGGCTTTCATCCTTGAGGGTGTTTCTAGCTAGAAACTGATAATAAAAATTATTAGTTCAGGATAAAAAACAAAAATACAGTATTCAAAGTTTCATCAAATGGGCCTTAAGGAATAGGACAAGGAGTTTGAATTTTTTTTGTCTCTTGAACCCAAGAGCAAGGAAACATTTGTAGGTAGTGGAATCCTATAATGTGCCAGGTTGTTAATCAAAGTTGGGTAGATGTTGTTAATTCGAAAAATAAATGATCAAGATCCTCCTCCTCCAGGCAGTCGCACAGAGGAGAATCAATAGCGTGGATTCTGAAGAGATGGAATCTGGTGCAGCAATGAGCTAATCTCATTCTGCAGATTGTGGAGGTGCTTTTTTGTTCTAGAGCTTGTGCGTTTAGATTGTCAAAAAATATATTTAATGATTGAGTTCGTCGGTAGCCTGGAGGAAGAGTCTCGGCCTCGTGAACAAGAGGTCCGTGATTCGATACCAGGTGCCGGCAAACTCCCCTTTCACGACACAAGCTTTTAGTAGCTTACTGTGGAAGGTGTATAAGGTTGTATCTGGGTTTATAAAAAAACTCAGATAGGTATATCTTTTTAAAAAAAAATGTATGAATTATTTTTCGCACAAATGATTATAATACCCAAGCGCTTTAAGAAGGTATTGAATAGTGTGATCTTTTCTATGAGTTATTTATTTATTTATTTATAACTGAGGTGCATAACAGATGTTTGATACATATTATCAGTTGAATCAGCAAAAATCACACAAATTGAGTTGTAGTGATTGTATCGTTGATGGTTGGTGTGCTGTTTTTTATGCCTCCTTTGCGTGTTTTAATTTTTATAACAAAATATATGTAAAGGTGTATGAGATATAATGGTTAGTGTTAGTTTATGTGTTGTTTATTTTATATGGAACATATGTGCAATTTAACAATGCAATGATTAAACGAATTTAATCAATCAAAATACAACAATCGTAAAATCCCTCAAAACATGAGCTTTGCAATGCATGTATATATTTTTTGATGAAAATTATTATTTCAATTAAAAATTAATTGAATGTGATTCCATATTTTTTCGATTTTTATTTTTAGTATTGGTACATAAACAGTAGAATTCCATAATTGGATTAATTATTGAAATTAGCGTTTCCTTCTTCAATAGATATAATACTATTGTAAGGAATGTATTTGTAAAATTATAACATATTCAAATAAGATAAATACATATAAATACTCTGAATTGAATACATATCAGAAATTGATTATGATTAAAATTTCATTGAAATTCTTCAGAGACTGACTGAATATTTCATAATTATATTTCAGAAAAATATTCCTGTAATTTCCGTTCAGCCATTCTATTATGTATTCTGATTCCTGAAGAAAATTCTGGCTTTGTACGGATTACAATTAATTTAATTCAAAACGTATTCCGGTTTTTTTTCTTTTATCCTTAAAAGTTCCGCTCGGAGGCATAGGCTATTTTAAAATGTAACTATTTAACACCAAAATGTAAGAGACACATATAGTAATCCTCCGTAACACAAGTAAATCAAATTGATCAAGAAATTTATTGTAAAATTAATTGGAATAAATATAAAAAGAAAGTCAAAATTTCAGGATCTATGATGATAAAACAATTATAACGGATATACAAAAATATTATCATAATATATACCCTATCTAGTAGTACATGATAAACATAATAAAATAATGTATATAATAGTCATCTCTGTCCCAAATACGCATAATATACAAATAACCGTCGCAGAAACAATACGTAAATGTACAGAACTAGCAGGAGAAATAAAAAATATTTGGCATTCTATGTAGGTCCGTTTTTATAATACCTACCTTTAGTAATATCAGTTACAGGAGTTACACCGAAATCTTAGATAAATAATTTACAAAAATTAGATTTACAAGTAAGTTCAAAATTCACAAATCAATTATAAATACTTGTAATGTTTATTCACTGTGTCGGTGTTTAGGTAGTAGAATTCCATATCGAAAAAATAAAACAGGTGTTTTATTCTACTAAAGATTTTATTTTGTGAGAGAGACGTCTTTCGTCTTATGAGGACATTGTCAATCTGATTTTCAATGTCGTTTCAATGTCATCGATTTTCAAAATCAGATTGACAATGTCCTCATAAGACGAAAGACGTCTCTCTCACAAAATAAAATCTTTAGTAGAATAAAACACCTGTTTTATTTTTTCGACTTGTAATGTTATAAACAACATTTCGAACACAGATACTTTAAGTACCTACAGTGCTTGTATTTTGAACTCTAAAATGGTAAAGTATATGATATGGTATGACTGGAAGACGTTGCCTAGCAACAAGTCCGCCTTTTGGCCTAATTTTGTTAATAATTGTTACGTTTTGTTATGTTGTATTTTATTGATTATGTATTTGTGTAAAATTATGGTCAATAAAGTTTTATTTATTTATTTATGGTAAAGTTGACCGTTAGGCAGACCAAGACAAAGATTGTTGGATAACATCAACCGAGATCTGGAGGAGCTCAATGCTAAAGACGACTGGCAGTCCATTGCTCAGGATAGAAAGGCTTGGAGATCTATTGTTTCGGAGGCAAAGGTCCAACAAGGGCTGTTCGGCCATCGGAAGTAAGTAGTAAAGTTGATGAGTGAAATGATGTACTATGAGGTGAGATTTCTATGAGCCGTTTATTTTGGGACTTTAACAAAAGAATATGGGAGGAAAGGAGAATAATAAAGAAAACGGAAAAACAAAATTCAAGTACTGAGAGTCAAATATTCTGTACCGCACATAAATATTCTGTACCGCACATAAAAAATTAAAAGTCACATTGCTTAGGACGGAACAAGTAATCGTATAAACTAGCGATTGCCTATTATATTTTCAAGAGTAGATTAATAATTTTATAATTTCGTTTTTAGGTATAAAATATTTGTAATAATTTTAATAAAGTTCAAAGGTAGTAGTAGGACCCCGCTGTGTCTGAAAGGAGGAAGGGGAATTGTGCCTTGTTGGGGGAGAATAGGGGAAGGAAAAGAAGGAGGAGACACGAATACCATATGGAAATTTTGAAACATATGGAAAATTAATCTGGTACTTATATTCAATTTGATTAGACGTTCTTCTCTATTCTAATCACTCTAAATATTTCTTTTGAGAATACAGGAAAGTTATTATTAATCTCTATTATATTTATTCATTCTTTAATGTACATTGATTACAAACAATTTCATAGAAGGGATACATTCAAATTAAATACAATCAATACACAGATGGCGAGATTCGAGTAGGTTATTAGCCTGCCAGTTTTTTTTGTCAAAACCACCCCTAAACTTACGAGAACATAGACATTTTTACCCTATTCAATCTGGTCATGCCGCCTGCGCCGGCCCACTATTTATGTAACGAAGTTCTTATTTTGTGAAAAGTTTAACTTAGTAAAATTTTTGATTAATGGCTTCTAGCTTTGGAAATAACAATATCGTTATAATTACACAATACATAACAGCTGATAATTAACACACTATTGTTTATGACAGTCTAATTAAGATTGTATTTAAGGTCTTAATAAATTATGAATGTAAAGAATGAATAGTCTTGTCATTCAATAACGTACCCATATCTTTTTAAATAGTTATTCTTTGGCAATTATAAATCAAAAAATGGTGCTGGAATAATTATCTTCAGCAGTTTATCAGTTTCTAGTTCGACCAGTTAATATGAAATGTTCAGAAAATTGTAATTTTTTTATTGTTTAACCGGATTTGGACACAACGCGCAGAGGGAGATCTTGATCTATTTGAGATCTGAAATATGAGATCTATGGTTTTCATTAAATGTTTCTCGATTTGTGAACCTTACATCGTGGCAGTGAGAATGGCGGAATTGGTTAACGTTAAACCAGCCTAGAGCCTATTTGTAAGCGTTGGGACGCCTTTTTCACTTCTTCCGATTAGAACAATTCGCTCAATGTGACATTGTGTAATCATGGTTCTCCAATCGAGATGTCTGGTTGAACACTAGATAAATATAATTATTCTACAATTTGTATTGCGCCGTATTAATGATAAAATCACTTCAATGGTGCTTTATAACATCTGGGATCAATATCCACGTCCATTATTAGACATTATTCAAATAGTAGTAATTGAAAAATTGAAAGAATCATTAACTTTTTTTTCAGAAGTCTTTCAGAAATATCATTACATAACAACACGCTATTGGGTATAAACAAACTTTGCCCTTTACCTTCTGGAAGGATATGAATGTTTTCATAATTTTACATAAAAAAAAACAACTCTCAAGCGAAAGTTTTTGAAATAATAATATTTTAATAACAAAAAATATATGCAAAACCTTTTCGGAAATTGTGGGAGGGAATAATAACAGTGGTGAGTTATATTGAATAAAAGATTCTGGGGTTAGTTTTAATCAATTTAGTTTGTATGTAAGTTTGTTAATAAATACCAACACAGTATTATGTATTAATTGTATATGTTTTAATGTAGATAATAACAAAAAACATTGTAGAGTTTTACTATGTATCAGTGACCAGGTTTCCATATGTTATGTCTTTGTCAAACTCGATAAATCTCACTTGTGAGACAATAATAAACATATACAATTCAGAGATCGATATATACAATGCATCTTGAATGTCAAATGAGATGACAATCTGCATGTTTATTACAATTAGTTCACTGGCTAATCTACTTGTGAGATATGCCGTGATGGTAAAGTATAATACAGAACTTATTTGTTTACTTGTCTAATGTCCTATAGTGAAAAACTAGTAAGATATGTTTCTACATGTCAAAGAAACAGGGGCAGAATAATATTTAAGAGAGACCTACCTCCACCCGGATATCTCAAGAGTTGTGAATTCCTATTTATCCGCATACTCAAACCAAATTTGTCCGCACGGGCGGGCCACTGGGCAGGCCTGAAGGGCCAACCGGCCAAAACCGCTATCGTGGAATCTTTTCAGCTACACTCTCTCTTCAATGCCTCTTTTGAAAGTATGTTTATTTAATTAAATTAAAAAAATACAAACTAGTAAGACACAAAACAGGACAACAATAACACAAGACATAATAGCAGAATAACAGTGCGTTGGACAAATCAGATCCGGTACCTAGTCTATAACTTCGTCAATATTAATCATGATGCGGTACTCCTGGCTGAGAAGAAATGAAGATGGTGCAGCGTTGTCCATGAGGGACTATCCAAAAATCGCAACCCTCAGAATTGAGCAAATGACTTAAAAAAATATTGATACGCCTATCTGAATTTCAGATTAAATACATCCAAAACAATGCCGGTTATGTCAGCTTTGAATTGTTATAAGTGTATTAAATTCAATCGGTTTTCTTTGACAGTCGTAATATCAAAGCATCTCTTTTAAGACCCATCACAACTTTTGTGTATAAGGCTGTCGAGCTTCCATAATAGGTTTTAATATGATATTATCAGTAGACATCATTTCATATTATCAAGAAACTGTCACAGTTCAGGTTTTGTATTAAACTTATACAGTGTCCCCAAATTTATTATATATACTTTGTTCCTCTTTTTTATTAATTTGAATAGTAGGCTCAATATAGAATAATGATTATAATAAATGCAATTAAAATTATAATGTCTACAAAATATTCAAGAATCCTTCTGAATATGCAGGAAAATCAAAAAGCACATTACTGTTTACAGACTTATCCTCTCTTCTAAGCGAAATCATCAAAATACTCGTATACTCAAAATACATACATTAATTATTCAAGAGTTTTTGCGTATATACTGTGGAAATCCATTTTAATATTAATTTAATAAAAAATAAAATTATCAGTAAACACTGTTTAATTGCAATTATTTTAGATATTAAATCCTAACGTTTTCGCCTATCCTTGTACACATCTCCAGGGAAAACTGACATTATACATAAATTTATTTGAAATTTTATCAATCGAAAGTAATCGCATATACGCGACAGATCCACCTTTTCTGTTGTCATCATTTGTTTGTAATGAACAGTATAAAAGTCTAATTTTGTTTGAAATAATTTGTACCTACTAATATAAAAATACTAATGATCACAGAGCCCGTACTAATATGTTTTTCAATCTTGAGTATTATTTTATCGGGAAACAAAAAGTAGAACAGCCTGTATGTTCAAAAGCTAAGAGAAATAATTTTATTTCTCAATCTTTTCAGGCCAGTATGCTCTCTACATGTAACTTTAAATATTTATCTTTTTTATTGTCAAAAAGGAGGAATTATAGCTAAAGGATACAATGAAGTTACATAAATCATTAAGGTTTTGAAAAATAAAATTCCTTGGTCCATGAAAGGACTCATAGCACAATAAAAATGTTAGTTTAATTAACGATATAGCATGACATTTAATTTATTTTGAAAAAGGTTTATGAAAATGTCGTGATTTTCTAATGCAAAAATGTAAAATAAAACCCAAAAAAACTTTCAACCTCATTTCTCAATCATCATAAGTTTGATTTCACCATTACAATCAATATCACCAGATTAAATAAATTTTGATGAATTGAACTCATCATTATATTTATATATATATAACTCATCATCAAGGTTCGTTAGCGAGTTAATTGGTAGTCTGAAGGTAGAGTCTCGGCCTCTTGAACAAAAGGTGAGCGGTTCGATCCCAGGTGCCAGTAAACTCGCTATTCACGACATAAGCTTTTAACTTATTGTGTATAATTTCAATTTCAACTGAATCGTCTACATACAAATGGCATTCAATAGCGCTGCAATGCTTATTTTCCGCGAAGATAAGGGTTGCCACATCACACCTTTGCTGGAAAAGTTACACTGGTTAAGAGTAGGTAAAAGGGTCCAATACAAACTGTGCCTTATAGTCCACAAAGCTTTGAACAAAATGGCACCTCAGTCACTTTCTGAACTCTGTGTTCTCAAAACACCTGCAAGTAGACCTCTAAGACATCTCTAAGATAGGGCTTTTGGCGTCGCAGGACCCATCATTTGGATCCGACTCCCCGAGGACCTCCGTAAAAACCAGCCGATTACAACGTTCAGGAACAAGCTGAAGACTTCGCTCTTCCAACATAGTTTCCCGCGCCCTTGAGATGGATGCTCCATTAAACGACGCCGAATAAATCATCCAACATAATAATAATAAGGTAGTATTTACGTTGATAACAACCCGGATTTTGAAATATGAAAAAGATTCTGTTTTAAAAATAAATAATAAGATAATATATTTGGGAAGCATGCTTCCCCTAGACCTGAAAGGGTTTATATGTTATATTATTTCTATGTTATATGTACAAGTCTTTGAATTAGATTTGATCACACCCATCACAATTCCATTGAAAAGTCCTTGTAGAAATTACGTGTTTATTTTCAAGGAATGAAAATTTAAAGGATCGTAGAGAGATGAGTATGTGTGGGAAAACTTAAAGAGAGATAAAATGTAATATTAAAGTTGGAAGTTGAAATGAAAGATGTAATCAACAAGATGTGTGTAACAAGTAAACTTTGTTTGTTTTAATTTTGTTTAATAAAGGAAATTTATAAAGCAATAAAATAAAACATCCTCGAGCTATAGAATAGAATTTCAAGAAATTGTAAATAATTACATATTTTATTTGTTTTGTCTTAATTGGATTGAGAGACGCCTTAATGAGTGCGTCCAAATAGTAGGATACAAACGTCAATCAATCTTCAATCATTCGGTGACGATTCGGAGCATTCTCCAAAAAATATTCGAATGAATGCCTTCGTTTCCCGTCCTTATAAGGGTTACTTTTGAATATTTCTTCGGATGATAGTTAGTCATGATAGTTAGTTCATACTATCATGACTCAACTTCATCACCTTATGATTCAGAATTGGCCATATTACCCCCTATTCTATATTGATTCAAACTAAAATAAGAACGTTCCAAAATTTTATAATCAAATTCACTTGAACTAACATTCGTATTCTATATGATACAAGTTGTATCTAATTCTAATTCGGAACAATTTTAGAGTAAGATAGAATACCAATGTAGACTAACTAAAATAGTAACGTTACTATTTTAGTTAGTCTACATCGGTATTCTATAAACTCTGAAAATGTTCCTTATTAGAATTAGGTTTATACAACTTGTATCATATAGAATACGAATGTTAGTTCAAGTGAATTTGATTATAAAATTTTGTAACGTTCTTATTTTAGTTTGAATCAATATTGAATAGGGGTATTGTAAACTTATCATCTTGGTTGAATGTGTTTCGTGTCAATCATAATCAAAAATACTTATGTTTGTTCTTATTTATTTGTTGCAGGTGCTGAGTTCGGACTCTGAGTTCCACTTCGCCCACAGAGCTCTCCCTCATGCAAGGATGAGACGGAGTATTCCTCATATGAGAGTTCTCAAAAAAGATCCAGAGGTAAGACAAACTTCTTCTTCTATCAGTGCCGTATCAAGTCCCCCCGACGTTGGCGATCACTCTGGAGAATGCCTTCCTGTCTCGCACTGTGCGAACCATCCCTTCCATCCATGTTATTCCGTTCCATTGCCGTATATTCCGCAGCCACAACATCTGCCTCCTTCCTACTCCACGACGTCCCTCAATCTTGCCTTCTATTATCAACTGCAGAAGCCGATATTTATCGCCTCGCAGGATGTGGCCCAAGACAAACTAGCCTTTTTAAAATATCTACAGATTAATAAAACCCGGACACAAGCTTTAGCAATATGCAGCATCGCCGGAGATCTAAATAGAAATTAAGTTAAAAAAATATTAGGTATATGTAGATATCTTATTTGTATTGCTATATTTTACGGTTTAATAAAAAAATAATTAGAAATCTTGTTATTGCGACAACAACTGCAGCTTTACAACTCTTGACGGGTTTTTAAAAGGCTTTGTATTTGAAAGTATTCATCTCCATTCTTTTCTATCTAAGACAGCTGCCCCCCAGTTCACACCGCAGTCTGTTACAGATCCGTACATCCATTATACTATAATTTTACTGAAATATTGCAATTTTGTTATACCATCAAGGCAGAACAAACATAATCTCAAATTGTCTAGTTGGCAAGATTAAACAATACGAGAGAGACGTCTTTAGACTTCTTAGGTCACTTGATTGATAATGACCTAAGAGAAATCGAATGATGTCTCTCGCTCGTGTCATTTCATCAATAGTAGAACGAAACGCTTCTTTCAATTTATCCAATTATGGAATTATGCTTCTTGTGTACCAATACCTTAAATATGAAAGTTTAAGTTAAACGATTTGTGAGATCAAAGTTGGCGACGACTGTTTGGAGCAAGTAAGCGAGTATGATGTATATTTGGGAAGTATTTTTGCGAGGGATGGAAGATGCGATAGGGACATTGAAAGAAGGAAAGTGGCCGGTGCTAGAGTGAACGGTGCACTTCGACCCATTGTCAGCAATGGCAATGTGTCAAACATGGCTAAAATGCTGGTGCACAATACCATTCTGGTACCGTCACTTACGTATGCAAGCGAGACATGGACGTGGCTGAAGAAGGACGAAAGTGGAATAATGCAGTAGAGATGCGATCGTTGAGAAGAATGGTTGGTAAAACGCTGCGTGATAGAGTGAAGAATGAGGATATTAGAAGAATGAGCGGATGCAAGAAGAGTGTTGTGGACAGAATGCGCGTGAATAAACTACGGTGGTTTGGACATGTTGAACGAACAAAAGAGGTAAGAATGACAAAGAGTATATACTTGTCTGAAAGAAAGGGTGTGAGGAAGCGCGGGCGTCCGAGAACCACGTGGCTTGATCACGTGGATCAAATTCTCAAGGACGGCCGCGTGTTGAGTAAGAGGAATCGACGTGCGTGTATGAGAAACTGTATGAATGTGGAGGAAGCGAAGGAAGTGTGTAAAGATAGATCTGTTTAGCGTTCGGTTCTTTCTGCCTACCCCACTTGGGATACGGCGTGAGGGTATTGTATAGTATATATAGTAGTATAGTATAAGTTATATTCCTAATCTTATAATTATTATATAATATATTAAAATACATTCCCCTCGTGCTTCATGGAACATAAATAATTCTTTAATTTCATTGTATTTTCAATACATCACCAAAATAATATAATCTCACTTAACTTAATTTAGACATTTGCTTCGCTTAACTTAAATAATAATTTTGTTATTTTATTACACAAATTAAGTTAAAAAAATATTATATGTAGTATTAAAGTATTTTAAGATTAGCTATTTAAAGTTTCCAAGATTTATCCGGAATCGTATTGTATGAAATAAACACTTCTGCAGACATAGTTTAAAAAACTCAGACACCTAAATAAAGTCTTGAAAATAAACTACATTATTTTTCTTACAATCTTTTAAAGTTATAATTGCGATATTGCTTCCCCCTTTAGAAGCAGTTCTTAAGTAGATAAATAATCACAAAAAATATGATTTGTCATCACAGTTTTCTTCTCTTCAGCTTTACATGAAGAAGTACGATAATGAGCAATTTGTAATTTTTATTGAAACACTAGCTGACCCGGCAAACGTTGTTTTGCCACATACATTATGCCATATACTAATATCGCTATTAAAAAATAGGGGTCGATGGTAGAAGGGTGAAAATTTAGAGCTGTATATATTTTTTAATTCCTCACCATAAAAAAATTGACAAAAAAAATCGGGGTGGACCACCCTTAACTTTTAGGGGTATAAAAAATAAATGTTGGATGATTCTCAGACCTACCCGATAAGCGCACAAAATTTCATCAAAATCGGTGCAGCCGTATCGGAGAAGTATGATAACAAACACCGTGAGTCGTGACACGAGAATTTTATATATTAGATTATCAAATATACAAATTATATACAAAAACATAAATTAAGTTACCGAATATTAATTTATTCTTCAAGAGGTATGTATCTATCCATCTGCCTATTTATAATCTAAGGCCATATCCCAAGTGGGGTAGGTAGAGAGAATGAAACATCATAATTATATATCTATACTTTCATACTTCTTTCGCGTCTTCTGCATTCATACAATTTCTCATACACGCACGTCAATTTCTCTTACTTAACACATGGCGTATTTAAAAATTTAGTCCATGTGATCAAGTCTCGTAGTTCTTTGACATCCACGCTTTTTCACAGTCTTTCCTTCAAATAAATACACTATCATCATCTTTTCTTCATCGTCCATTTGCTGTACATGTCCAAACCATCGCAGTTTAATGTCACGCATTCTATCAACAAAACAAATTAAGCTTGTTATAAAAGCTTAACAATCCGTAATGTATTGTTAAAATTTAATAATAATTTACAAAAGCCTTTCAAAGGCAAATGGAAATTATTAGAAATAGTAAGTTATTAAATTTCGCCTTTGAATTTATGCTTAAAATATTGTAAATACACAAATACTCATAACTACAATAAATTATTAGACTTTGAAAAAGCACGACAATAATAAAGTTCAAAAGTTCAGACATTATTGATTTTATGTCATCAAAGAAAACTGTTACATTTTAAATTTATTGTTGTTTGAATTCTGAAATTATTCATCTACAAATTAATAATATCTAGATACCATTTATTGTAGTTATTGAAAATAAATAGATTTTCCACTCTTTGCTGTAAGTTTTCAAGTGTCTGAACTATAAAGAGAAGATGTTCTCAAACATCACGAATTCAATATTCAATATTTTCGATTCACCGATGACGATTGCCTCGTAATCTTAATGTCTTTTTTATTGGCACGGTGAGAACGATTGGCATGTTTGTTGCATACAGTTAGTTGGCACTGGTTACCCTACCTGCGGGAGATGCCACGTAGGGTAAACATAAACTAACCACTAATCATTGATAAGTGACGCATTAATTCAAATAAGTAGATAAAATTATTATTATCTATTCTCTCACGCCATATCCCAAGTGGGGTAGGCAGAAGGAACAGGATGCCATATAAATCTGGTCATTACATACTTCTTTCGCTTATTTTTTTTCAACATATAATACATGTAGAATTTTTTATTTCAATGGGTTTGGACACAACGTAAAGATGATGAAACCAATCAGGTTATCACAACATGAGGACCATGTTTTCACAATATTGTGAATTTCTTACTAGCTTTGCTTGTTGGTTAATGGTGGGTGTATGGGTTTTCTGTAGACGAAATATTTCAGAATGTTTGTCACTAGATGGTTAAGAAGAGATCTTAACTGATTTTCTCATTGTTTTTTATACTTTATTGTTACAACTTTATGATCCATAAAGGTTGTAAATAAATAAACAAAAATTGCAATTTGATTTGGCGAACATTATATATATATGACTGTCGCCGTATTGTGAGTTTATCGTCCAAAGCTCCCAGCAAAAAGGTATGTTTTCAGCTTCTTTCTGAAGTCCTCTCCATAAGCCTCCTCTCGCAGACCCAGAAGCAGTTTATTTCAGCATCTGGGGCCCGCAACACTCGCTCGCTAAAGCCCGTCATGTGAGATCGAAATGGCTCAATAAGTCTGCGTTTTGCCTAGCCTTGTGGTGATCGATGCATTAGCCGTTTCCACTGATACATAGTTTCGATCTCGCTCATCTCCAAACATTGTGTATTGGCACCAAAAGTTATGAGTAAAGCCAGTCTGGAGTTTAAATGATTTTATCATACCTTTATGTATACGAGATTCTCATTTAATCTTTTTATTTACATTATGACTAATTATTATATTACATACAAAAGTTATGAGTAAAGCCAGTCTGGAGTTTAAATGATTTTATCATACCTTTATGTATACGAGATTCTCATTTAATCTTTTTATTTACATTATGACTAATTATTATATTACATACAAAAGTTATGAGTAAAGCCAGTCTGGAGTTTAAATGATTTTATCATACCTTTATGTATACGAGATTCTCATTTAATCTTTTTATTTACATTATGACTAATTATTATATTACATACAAAAGTTATGAGTAAAGCCAGTCTGGAGTTTA
This sequence comes from Athripsodes cinereus, assembly GCA_947579605.1. Classification (NCBI taxonomy): domain Eukaryota; kingdom Metazoa; phylum Arthropoda; class Insecta; order Trichoptera; family Leptoceridae; genus Athripsodes; species Athripsodes cinereus. The sequence continues at coordinate 23,942,152 of OX388321.1, read as the reverse complement.
AATGATTATATCATACCTTTATGTATACGAGATTCTCATTTAATCTTTTTATTTACATTATGACATGGATGTTATTTCCTAGAATTGATGAATTGTACAATAGTCTTGAGGTGCTTTTTGGACACTTTTATGTTGTCTAATGATAATAATATCAAAACAGAGAACTTCAAAAGTCTGTGTGGTATTTAGGCTATCTACAGGAGGAAAATAAAGAAACATCTTGTCATCATTCTCATGTTAATAAATATTTTCAGAACGATAAGACATGACGTCAGAAGGCATATCTTATCAAAATATAATATACCTACTTTTACGTACAATCATTTTTATTTACTGTTTTTTTATACAAAGAGACTGGAAATAAGTATTGGTCACATGTTTTGACCGGATGTCTGGCGTACTCTACGTAATACTTACATTACTATGTTATTTTGTATCGATATAACAGGAAGTCCAGTCAATCAAGTAAATGGACAATACTTTCTAAGAAAAGAGACTGTTTTCACCATATCTATATCATGATAATTAATAATACTACAAGTGGGACTATCAGCAAATAAAAAAATGACAGACGTGGACATATTCGAATTAAGTTTGAATGCATATAAGAGGCAGGAATTCAGAAAACTTAAGATGACCGGAATGTTAGATGCCTGTACCTTTCAAATCAATTTGCGTTTTAAGTCTCTGCTCTTAAAAAGGAAATGTCCGCACTAAAACTCCAAAACTGTGAACGGGAACAATATGCTCGACTTAATAATGTGGAAATTTCGGGTGTCCCTCAAGCAAAAGATGAAGACCTGAAGTCATTGGTAACACGTCTCACAACCGAAATTGGTGCTGAGGTAACTATGAGAGATATTGAATCCGTTCATAGAGTGGCCGCAAGGAATAAAGAATTAAGGGAACGAAAAATGGCAAGGATAGTCATAAGGTTCGGCAGCCGCCAATCAAAGAATCAATTTATGGATGCATCACGCCGGAAACGAGGGCTGACAACTTATGATTTGGGACTCACCGGTGGTGGGAAAATTTATATAAATCACCACCTTACTGGGGAAAATAAGGAACTTTTGAAACAGGCTAAGGAATTAGCAAAGCAGAAAAATTATAAGTTTGTCTGGATTAGAGATTGTAGAGTGTATGTGCGTAAATTGGAAAACGCCAGTCCTATTCATATACGGACTTCCATTGATTTGGAAAAGATTGTGTAACTGTTGCCTGAACATAGAAATACATTTCTGATATACGTGACATAAATGGATCTGGAACTGTTGGAGGATATAGATAACAACTATAATGTTTATGAAAGAAAATGCACTACGACGGTGGAATGCAATGGTTGCATTGATGAGTTTGGTGATTATTTGTTTGTATTGCATCAAAATATTAGAAGCATGAGAAAGAACTTTGACACCTTCTTGGCTCACGTAAACTCTCTGAGTAGGAGACCTGATTGCATTATACTTACAGAGACACATTGGAATGAGTATAGTGAACCATATGAAATTACGGGTTATACATGTTACTGCAGTAAATATATAGTAAATCGAAATAGTGGAGTCGTCGTATTTGTATCAAATGGAGATAAATATTGTGTTACTGAGTTTTCCGAAATACATATCAACAAGGTAAATTGCGTACAGATAGACTTCAAAAGAAATAACACATTTTTGCGCGTTTTGGCTGTGTACAGAACTCACGAATCAAATGTTGCAGAGTTTTTAGAGGAGTTCAGAAAAGTCTTGAGACTAAGCAAGGGCAAAAGTGTGATTGTTGCGGGTGATTTTAATATCAATGTTGCGGACGCATTTGTGAGTGGCGATAAGACCGAATATATAGATTCTCTAACTGAACTGAATTTTAAACTGTGCTCAAGACTATATACAAGAGAGGTTGATGGACAGACTCCTTCCTGTTTGGATCACTATTGGACCAATGTCTCACTCGATAAGCTCATTGATGTGGGTGTTGTTGTTTGGAAAAGTGACATTACTGATCATCACACAACCATTTATTTACAGAAGATGACAGTCACTGAGAGAAATGATGATATCCGAAGCAATACACCAATTATAAAGATTGACATGGAAAAATTGAAACTTGGATTGAGCGTTGAGGGTTGGCGAGATACCTTGGACTCGTTCGATGCTAATGTTTGTGCGCTTAACTTTCACAATACCCTGAGAAAACAGATTATTGACGCAACCCAATATATTGAGAGACGACAGAATAATTCTATTAAATCTAAGTTCAAGAAACTAAAACCATGGATGACTTTTGGGCTGGTCATGGCAGTGAGACAGAAAGAGAAACTGTATAGGATGTCAAAAAGGTTTTCAAATGACCAAAGTCTTCGAGAGAGATACAGGATATATCGTAACACCCTCACTATACTGATAAGAAAGACAAAGATAGAGTACTACTCACGTAAGGTGGGACAAGCGGGATCTAGTTCCAAAAATGTTTGGAATGCAATTAATCAAATTATTCAGAAAAAAAAGAAAAAATCTAACATAGGACAAATACGAGTAAATGGAGAACAACTCGAAGCCAGGCGAAACCCATATGATGTGGCATGCGCATTTAACGATTATTTTGCAAATGTTGGAAACAAATTAGCTTTGAAGATTGCGCCTGACTTTACGGAGGACACTTATACACCTGATACACTAAATGACACTGGTTTCACTATGTTTCAACCAGTGGAAGAAAAAGAAATTGCAAGCATATTAAAAGGAATGAAGGGGGGATCAGCGCCGGGATTTGATGGAATATCTATTGATGTCCTCAAGCAAAACATAGCATCATTATGCAAGCCTATCGCTCATATTGTAAATGTAAGCTTGAACAATGGTACATTTCCTAAAATTTACAAAACTAGTTTAGTTACACCAATATTTAAGTCTGGAGATTCAACTGTACTAAATAATTACCGACCAATATCACTCACTTCAATCATCTCTAAAATATATGAAAAGGTAGTTAAAAAACAATTAATGACTTACATTGATAAGAAAGATATCCTTCACAGCAATCAATTCGGTTTTAGAAGAGGTATGGGAACAGGGGATGCGCTTGCTAGGTTGACATCGTTGGTGTATCGGACTCTAGATGCTGGAGATAAATGTATTGGTATATTCGTAGATTTGAAAAAGGCCTTCGACAGTATATGTCACTCGAAATTGATTAATAAATTAAACCAAAATGGTATTTACGGTAATGTAAGAAAATGGTTTCAGAGCTTTCTAAATGGAAGAAATCAAAAAGTCCGAATTGAGGATATAGAGAGTTCCGAAAAAATCTTGAGTTTCGGTATACCACAGGGTACAGTCCTTGGTCCTGTGTTGTTTATATTATATGTTAACGATATATTTGATCTCCCGCTAGGCTCAACGGTTTTATCCTTTGCAGATGATACAGCCTTGATAGCGAGGGGAAGAACTTGGGAAGAGACATTTAATAGAGCAAACAGAGACATAATGACTCTAAAAAGGTGGTTTGATCTTCATTTGTTGTCGCTGAATACTGAAAAGACTTATTATATGCCTTTTTCGTTAAACATCGGAGGTTCTCCTGATAGTCTGTCACGAAAATATACTATTTGCGTGCATGCGGCTGATTGCAGTTGTAGCACGGATTCCAAGGGCCTGAATTGTGGGGATATCTCACCAACAAAAACTATTAAGTACCTGGGCGTCATAATAGATTGCAATATGAAATGGAAAAATCATATATTTGCCACCGTAGATCGACTAAGAAAAATGTTTTATATATTTTATAAACTCAGAGATATACTAAATAAGGATATATTAAAATCGGTATATTTCGCTTTGGTGCAGTCAGTTTTGCAATATGGTATTGTGACGTGGGGTGGTGCATTCAGAACTTCACTGAATCCTATCGGGGTGATACAGCGTAGCACAATCAAAATTATCCTGAGAAGACCTTTGGATTACTCAACATTAAAATTGTTTGAAGAATTTCTGGTACCTTCGGTGGAACAGCTGTACAAGCGTAGTGCAATATCCCAAATTCATAAGGATTTTACAGTACATGGAGTTATATCAATGAATGAGGATACTGAAGGTCGTCAGTCTCGAAGGATGGAGTTGCTGAGACCACCATTCATGAGAACAAGCACGGGCCAACACCACTACTCCTTTGTAGGAGTAAAGTGGTACAATGCCCTATATTCAGAGTTCAAGTTTGACATTAACATAGAAAATCATAAATTTAAAAGTATTGTCAAGGAGTTTATTAGGAACGACTGTTTGATGGTTTGATGCTGGTGTATATATTTTATTGAACAAGTGTGTAGTTTGATGTTGTTGGTGTATACATTTTAATAAATAGATGTTCAGATGTTGAAATGAAATAGATTGTCTAGGAGTTAGCTGGTGAATGGCTTGAGTTGATTTGAATTTAGTTGGAGTAGTTATGTTTTTAAAAAGACCAAATTAATTATGCTGAGGAATGAAGAGAGAACGATAATGTACTAAGGTGGATCAAGGCCTGTCCCGGAGCACGAGCCACGCTCAATTCTGGGACGGGTACTTTGATCAAATTAATTGATAATATATAATATGTTTTGTTATTTTTATTGGTATTATGCCGTATTTTATTGTATTGTATTATTTTATATGGATTCTTATGCATTGTGCTTTTTTTTATCTACTTGTGTATTCATTTTGTAATTTACTTTATTATTTTGTAATTTATATTATTATTTTAATAAACGGAATTATTATATGTAAAAATTGTGGCACATGTTGTTGGATGATAGCCGATCTCTGAAAGATTTACTTTTTTTCTGTACTTTATAATTATATGTAGCTATTATCTATTTTGTGCTTGTAATAAATAAATAAATAAACTACATAGGTACAATTAAAGTTCAAATCATCCTCTTTGTGCTAAAAAAAGTTAAATACGATCTAGAAAGATACCACACCACCTCATCGCTGAAGATGTTAAAAGCCTTGTACGGAGTTTTTTGCGAATATCTGTCTTCGACAAGACACTCGAAGACATAATTAAATTAATATAATGTAAAATACTTATATTCATTTTCAAAATATATAATGACCATCTCCCTTAGACGTTTGACCAAACCACGATTTTCATCACTTCCCTGCGACATAAACAAGATGCTAAATGACTTATCGGTAGAATTTTATGAATATAACATAAAGCCCTCTTTTTAGGAAGTTTTTTTCAAAAAGATACCTAAGATTTAATTCAACATAATCCTATTGAAGAGAAGGCTTAAAAGGAAAACAAACGGATTTACAAAATTTCTGCTTGAAATAAACATAAACTTCGACAGTATCTACCTAAGTTTGAAAATTTAAGAATATCTCATCATTTTTTTTCTGGGGAAAATAAAAAAAAATATCCAGGTCTTACGATATCTATTATTGGATACCAGCTCATATACAACATGTCTTAATATACCTTCACACACGTCAAGCTGTCAACTAAACATAAGAGAAATAACTATTCAAAATAATAAATGATATTATTTCCATACTAGTGTTATTTTACCCTAATATCATCTTTTTTTAAGTTATCTTACCCGTTAAAGTTCCTACTCGCTTTTGACAATTATTAATTTATTTACATCAACACATGACGTGAGCCTTTGACATGTTAATCAAGCAGTATAATAGACAACAAACACAAACAGACGCAATAGTCAAAAAAACATTTTTGTATAAATTTGGAGTAAATAATCAATAAGCAACAGTCAATAAAATAAATATGGAATGCAAAACAAAAGAAGTCAATGTATACAATAGGTCTACGATAAATTAATTACATTAATTATGTTGATACAAACAAGCATTAATATGTCAAAAAAAATAAAACAATAAATCCGAACAAATAAAAAAAAACAAAGATAACATACTATTAGAATGCTTAGAATGTCAAGAGGTGAGAATAAATATAAATTATGATGAATAGGTAAATGTATTTGATATTAAGTGTAATGATGACGTATATTGCAACCTAATTGTGTTTTGCTAAATGCATTTTATTATAAAATCTAGGCATAATTCACTTACGCCATATCCCATATGGGGAAGGTAGAGAGTACGGATCGCCATAATATCCTATTTTAGCATACTTCTTTCACTTCTCTCACATTCATGCATTTTTTAATACAAACGATTTCTATTAGTCAACACATGGCCGGCTTTGAGAATTCGATTGATAATTTTGAATGATGAAGATAAAAATAAATATCAATATAATATATTGACACACCCTGTCAACAGATTTCTTTGAATGGGATTCCCCAGACTTCTGAGCTATCCAGGGGGTCAGTCAGTCTCGTTCAACGACAGGGTGTCATATAAACTGTAATATCCTTGTCAATAAATAAGATATGCATAATATTTATAGCCAAATAGATAACTAAAGGATAAGACTTTGTTTAGAATGTATTATTTTACCTTTGTCTCTGCTAATTGCGTTGTGCATATAGAACATACATACAAATACATATACAAACAGACTGAAATATTAACACATCAATTCCCTGGTACAAATAATAATATTTTGTATGTAGGATGATAATATCACCGTCCTGTCACTTTTATTTTATTGAATATATATAAAAGATTCAAGTGTATAGATTAGCAATGTCTATCTATCTATCAATATACTCATTCAGCATCCCAAGTGGGGTAGGCAGAGATAACGTAACGCTACAATCATATCTGTTCCTACATCCTTCTTTAGCCTCCTTCACATTCATTTGTTAATTTATGAGCATTTACACAATAAACGACTGAATTAACCTTAACAACTATAAAACAATAAAAAAGAACAAAACAGTCAAGTGAATTCATGTAACCTCTCATACACGCACGTCGATTCCTCTTACTCTACACACGGTCGTCCTTGAGAATTTGATGTCACGTACATCAAGCCACTTGGTTATATGACTCCCGTGCTTATCACACCCCTTCTTTCAAAAAAGAATATCCTCTTTGTCATATTTTCCCCTTCCATTCGTTCCACATGTCTACACCATCGTAACTTATCTACACGCATTCTATCCACAACACTCCTCTTGAATCCGCCCATTTTCCTTATATCTTAGCCATTGCTGAATGTTTAATTTTTGATATTTATGGTTTACGAAAAATAAAGACGTTCTACATCTCAAATTCAGGGATGAGCTATGCTACGCCAATTTTCCTTGTTAAGAGCTTGCGTGTATATTACATGCAGTTGATCTGCTGGCTACCCCACTTGTGGGATAGTATATATAATGAGTTACAATCCATTGGATTGGTCTGCAACGAGTTTGGTTTTTCTTCTCCATTCCTCCCTATTCTCAGCCAGTCTTTTCAGCTCTACGTATGAGACACAGTTCATGTTCCTCTTCAGTTGATCAATATACGCATCTCTTGGTCGGCCTCTGCCATTTGTGTCCTCGATAATTTAAAATATATACCAGTGTATAACGTGTTATATAACTTCTCGTATATAATATAAAACAACTGTCTTCCTAATGTGTAAAACATTATTGTATTAAAGTATATAACTGAAACAATAGGTATAATGGAAACTCCGTCCCATATCAATATTGTTGAATGTTGTTTCTGTACTTTAAAATTTTACTTCGAATGTGTTCTGGTCACAGATGAAAAACAGTTTAAAACTTTCTCACTGACATTGTTAACATATATTACAAAATACATAAGTACTGATACTTTTATATAGTTTTGGAATTGTTTAGAATTTCCCGGATATTCAACGTACGTATTTGAGCTTAATGTATGAGATATGTTGGTTTTTATCTGTTTATTACGGACGTATTAACCAGCGAACAAACTTTATACAGTATATTGAGCAAACAGTCTTCTCCGTACTCAAAGTTTTCCATTCCATCATCATTATAAGCATTGGCGTATCTTCAATTTTAATACCTCTCATCAAACTCGTATAGAGGATGTCAACATTTTCAAAAAATATTGCTCATCTCTGATTTGGGTTTTTCGTGGTTTGTGGGGGTTTTGGCCGGCCAGTCCTTCAGACTGCCCATCATGGCACCTCTTGTGTGAACAAATTTGTTAGTGTAGAAATTTTATCGGATAAATGGAAGTCCCCAGACTTCTGAGCTATCCGGGTGGACGGTGGGTCTCCTTCAATTTTCGTGGTTTGCCCGATATCACACAAAGACAAATATTGTAGAAGTTCATTAAATCTGCCCACGAAAGTATTAAATGTTCATTTATCCTTTGTTCATAACCACTAACTTACATTTTTTAATTTTTTTTTCTTCTATTTGAAAAATATTGATAATTTACAAATATTAGGATAGACATTAGATGAGGATTGCCATCCATCCGCTATGTCTTTATTTCTTGTTGGCATAGAGAGGACAGCTTGCATATTAATTATTTATTAAATGCAGCTTGTCTCCTGGCTACCTCACTTGTAGGATATTCCGTGATGGTATAGAAGTAAAATACTATTTAAATTTATTCATTATATTTTCGTTTTTTCAACAGGTCCATTCAGCAGTTCAACAACCAGGTTTCGCGCGAGTGAAAAGGGGCCTTCGTGGTGTGAAGCCTCCTGCTCTAGGTACCCTGCCTCGGGCCCCCACGGACCCCTATTTCCCGTTCCAGTGGTACCTTCGCAATACTGGACAGAATGGGGGTAAAGCAAGACTGGATCTCAACGTAGAAGCTGCCTGGGCTCAGGGAGTCACCGGGAAGAATGTTACCACAGCAATCATGGATGATGGTAAGAAAATTTTATTACTTTTACTATAGTATCACGGTATCTTTCACAAGAAGGGTAAACACTGAATTAACTGTATGTAATAAACATGCAAGATGTCTTCATCGTGTCTATAAAAATAGTATAAATATATGTATGTTCACAACAATAAAATACATAATAGCTGTAACAGTAAAAGTAAGTAAAGGTATAGACTTGACTTAGAAAATTGTCGTAAAAAAAACAAATGGGTGTTTCAATAAGACAATAAGTAATTCAGGAAGAGAAGGATGCCTCTTTTGTGAAACGAAGATATTTATTTTCAAAAAGATGTCTCTGGGCTTTTGTTATAAACCCAAATACAACCTTGTACACCTTGCTCAGTAAGCTAAAAGCTTGTGTCGTGAAAGGGGAGTTTGCTAGCATCTAGGATCAAACCGACGAACTCAAATAAATATCTCATAGTCATCATGTTTTATGCATACATCCCTTTTAATAGACATGAAAATGTATGTTTTTCTTCCTGTATCGATAAAAAGTCAATACATTCAAGATCGATGGTACCTATACCTTATCGCTGAACTCAAGATGTTAAATGTCTTGAACGAAATGTTTTACGAATATCTGCCTTTTACAGAGCACTCGAAAACTTCTTTAAAATAATGAGAGACCTATTAATAGTCAAAAACTTATCCGTATATTAATATCCGCAAATATAGACCTAATACGGGAAATATTTGCGGATATTAATATAATATGGCTCTTTAATAGATATCTCGCCTTCACAATGTACAAAAGTAGATTATAATTGTTAGGCTCTTGTTAAAAGCATTTTCATTATAAACTTGATAATTAAAAAAAAAAAACAAAGAATCATGTGTTCGTAAATTATTGTTTTTTTTTTCATACTTTTGGAAAAAGAAATAAAGATTACGTAATGATTTTTCGATGTTTTCAATTTGTAAATAATTGTCAGTTTTCAAATCAATTAAGTTCGTGGAAATAATATAAATAATGGCTTGGAAAAATAATTAATTATTCTTGGAATTATTCGTCATAGGTATACGTTTAATTAAATTTTATTATAAAATTATTCAATATTAACGAATTACTGTTTTTATAAAAGCTAATGATTTGTAAAGGTAATTAATTGGTTTTGACTTTTTATGTCTGCACGAGGCTTAATTTTCAAAATTATGTTTCAATTAAAATAAATCGTCTGTAGTTATATTATATTCTATTTTAAACCCAAATTCATTTTAAATGAGATAATAGATTTTGGAAATAACGAGGCAGTGAATATGTCTGGCTTCAATAAGTTTTCGACTATGCTGTAAAAGGCTGCCTGATTAACGTAATTGTTTAAGAAATAAATAGCCTTTTACAAAATATACGAGAACTTCCAGAAAAAAACCAGGAGGCCCGTAAAATTCTATAAAAATTATTGTATTTCAAAAGCCATTTATTCGTCAATCATTACGTATAAAGTGGTGTTCACATTTGGCGAATATCGTCAGACGAATTTCGTTTGCATAAAAAACAAAATTCGCCAGACGCCCATTGATCGTCACAACTTCACACAGTCCACCGATATAGATTCGATCTATCAGATGCGCTTTGATTTTGACGTTGTTTTCAAAATGGCAAAATGAGATGGAGATCGCGAAGTGCTTATTGTTAGTTTAAAATGTTAAAGTAGAGGTTATAAGACGCCTTTCAATTAAGGAAACAAACGCTACAAACCAACAACAGACATAACAACTGTCACGAAGCGGAAAACATTATAAAATTTATAGGTTAAAAAGTTTTTACCATAGATACGGATGCCACGCGTACCTACGCATGCGCGCTTCATCCTCCAGCGAAAAAAGTTGGAAGGTGGTCAACTTGAGACGATATCGTTTCTACTGGTTTTTATTGTTTCAGATTTAATGTCATTTTGTTCACACGATTCAAATGGCTGACGATATTTTCGTGTCCTGGCGATATTCGCCAAATGTAAACACCACATTAGTCATTAACATCTCAATTCATCCTAAACATCTTATTATTTTATCCCGAAAGAATATTTTAGATTATTATAATAATATCTGTTTTTTTTTACCCTCAAAATTGAGCAGAGCTCGTGCTTTGAGGGGTTATAGGGTTTTTACTAATAATCAAACAAATTCGACCAAACTTAATCATTATAGAACATCACACACTTAATCCATTTACCATAATTATACAAAATAAACAAAAACAACGACAAACCTATTGTATTATTATGATTTTTATCTTATACTATACCTACTATTCTATACTATACCCTCACGCTATGTCCCAGGAGGGGTAGGCAGAGAGAACGGAACGCCATATAGATCTATCCTTACATACTTCTTTCGCTTCCTCTACATTCATCCAGTTTCTCATACATGCACGCCGATTTCCCTACTCAGCACGCGTCCGTCCTTAAGAATTTGGTCCACGTGATCAAGCCACATGGTTCTTGGACGTCCGCGCTTCCTCACACCCCTTCTTTCAGATAAATACATCCTCTTCGTCATCCTTTCATCTTGCATTCGCTCATCATGTCCAAACCATCTCAACTTGTTTACACGCATTCTGTCCACAACACTCCTCTCACATCCGCTCATTCTCCTGATATCCTCATTCTTCACTCTATCTCGCAACGTTTTACCAACCATTCTTCTCAGTGAACGCATCTCCACAGCATTTATTCCACTCTCATCCTTTTTCAACTCTCATTTTCTCTCTCTCTCATTTTCTCTCTCACTCTCGTTTTTATCTTTCTGACAACAATTTATAATTAATGCTATATAACTTTTAAATGGACGTGAATGTTGATCCTAAATAATGTAAAGCGCCCTTGATGTGGTATTATCACAGTACGGCGCTATAATTATAAATTGCCTTTTTATTACATCCAGTTGGATCACTGGTTACTCTTTTATGTGACATATCGTGACGGTATAAATTGTAATTTAAAATATTTCTACATTATTTATAAATTCAATAAAACCTTGACAAATAATGAACAATTATTTTTTAGAATTTGACTTTCTTATTTAATTATTTTATAATTGGAATAATATAAACAAAATCCACGACGTTCTTTTGTCCTCGAAACGTTCATTTGTTTTGTTTTGCTTTGTTTCTGTAATAGATATAAGCATATTATTTTATTTCAGCGATTTCGTTCTCTCCAATGACATTTCATTTCATTCTCGTTTTTTTTGTTATTTATAAACAAAAGTATTTTATCGACAACTGTTGTTTAATCTCGACTTTGATGTCTATTAAATATAAATAAAATACTGTTTCAATAAACAGAATTAATTTTGTCAATATTGTTAAATACATACAACATACTAAAGACAATTATTTATAAATTGTATCATTAAACAGAGCGCACAAAATAAACATAATGTAAAAGATATAAAAAAATCACTAAAACTAATTTGTTTTTTTTTTTTCTTTATTTGTCTCAATGAATTATAAATTCGCTTAGAGACTACAAAATACAAGATAAGTCATAATAATATAATTAAACAAATAAAAAATTTAGGTGTATATCAAGAACATTGCAGAAAACACATTAATTTTAATTACGTTGGAAATAATAACATCATCATCCATGAGCTGTTGATCCTGAAGATTGTGTGCAGTAAAAAAGTTTTAGTGATCTTTTGAACTGTCTTAGACTCTTTATGGATCTTATTTCTTCAGGTAATGCGTTGTACAATTGCATTCCTTGGAAGTCCAAAGTCCAAATTTAGATATTTTAATTACATAGTGTAAATATACTCAGCCATGTATTTCTTATCAACTATCGAGCACTTTTATAGAGCTTTTGTTTCCAAAAAAATGTTCTTCAAAATTAGACTTCCATAAATCTTAGGTACTTTATCTCTCGAATCCCTGACAAAGGATCTGCTTCAATGAACGTAATTATAGTTCGTACTAAAATAATTGACCGTTATTAAATAGAGAATTTCAGGAATTCAAACTACCCATAATAAGTTCAGTTTTTCATCTAGTGAGCTTTTAAATGGGCTCAACAACAAATTTAAAAAATCACCACCGTAGGAGAACCATGACTTTAAAACACGACGTTTTCTGTTTTTTCCTTTTGTTGCTAATTTTATTTATTTATTTATTTTATACTTTTTGTACATCATCATTCACATAACAAAATCAACAAATCAGTTTACGTAAGAAAAAATGTGATGATAATATGCAGTGGCGAGATTATCACTTTATAGCGAATTTTTCCATCTAACAACGTCATAGTAACACCAATCACAAAAAAAGCAATCAAAATAAGAAAAACAATTAAGAAAAATCTAGACAAATTTGGGAGTAGGATAAACTCAAATAACTCAAAATTCGATCCTAAGAACGCTCCATTTGAATTTCACAGATTATACCTCTAGGTAATTGGACACTTCATGGATATATATTTTTCCAAAAAACATACTTGAAAAAACGAACTAATAAATATCGAGGATGGGATGAGAATAAAGAAGAGAAATAATATTTTTTTTTAAATGGCGATTGCTTAATTTCTCTGAAATCGAATTCAATTAATATTCACAATACAAGTACGTGGTTTCAATTACAAATGAATCAATCAAATGTCAATATGATTTCCTTACCTATTAATTAATACAAATATAGAAATTAATTTTAATTGGTTTCATTGATGGGTAATATTAATTGCAACGCGAAGAATAAATAACAAGATTCAGTATCTCATAACCAAACAATTAATTTTTAATTAAAACTCACTTTTATAATTTATTTAGAATTGATTTGAAATTATCACTGGTATCTCCTTAATTAATAACTGAAAAGTTTTACGAATATTGGTCTCCCACTCTTTACAGTAAGTTTTTAAATATCACTTGTTGTTGTTCATTGAGTTTGTCGGTAGCCTGGGGATAGAGTCTCAGCTTCGTAAACAAGGGGTCGGCGGTTCGATCCCAGGTGCCGGCAAACTCTCCTTTCACGACACAAGCTTTTAGCTTACTATGAAAAGTGTATAAGATTGTATTTGAGTTTATAACAAAGACCCAGATATTTTTTTTTAAATCATGTTTATTTTTTTTTAAATCATGTTAAATATCATGTACAAAACGTTGAACATTTCCATTTCAATTATTATTCTTTATTCTTTTCCATCATCCGTAGGCCACTATTTGGGCACTTGGAATCGTCAGTTTTTACAATGTTTTTGCTTTTTAACAAATTGAAAAAATCACTTTCAGTAACATCATACATATAGGAAACGACAAAAAAAATACAAAAAAGAATTATGTAGTATATCAAAGTTATTTCAAGTGTAAAGTGCTCAAAAATAACTTCTTCACGTCAGTATATTCAAATCAATATAAACAAATGAGTCAAATTGAATATAAATCGGTCAGTGCTAAATAGGGTGAACAGTCCCATTTAGCATTTCGTCAATGTTGTAAAAAGCTTTTCCAACAAGATACTTCTTCACCTATGAAAAGTGTATAAGATTGTTAACAAGATAACAAGATACTTATTAACATAGATAAGTGCTGATTCTCTAATTTTTTATGACACAATGGGAAAAAAATCATTGTTCACTATATGCAGTAAATTTACTGTTTATAATATGCAATAAATTTACTGTTCATTATATGCAATAAATTTACTGTTCATTATATGCAGTAAATTTACTGTTCATTATATGCAGCAAATTTACTGTTCATTATATGCAATAAATTTAATGTTCATTATATCCAATAAATTTACTGTTTATTCCACTAATTGAGAAATGATGTTAAGAGCTTGCATGTTTATTACATGTAGCTAGTTTGCTAGCTACCCCACTTGTGTGATCTGCCTTGGTGGAACAGTAATATAATAGTAAACGCAATGTCGTAATTGGTAATAAGAAACAATATTACGCAGCGATCAAAGAATATTTCCTTTTCTTATCTTCTTTTTATATATCAAAAATGTTATTAATCGGCCGCTATCTATGTAGAATGCTCTCTGGAGACAATAAATCTTGTACGTGTGTGTGTGTGTTAAGTACATATAAAATATGTCCAATTACGACACGAAGTATGATGTATTTTTGTAAAAAAAATAACTTCTCGTTCACAGAATTTCAACTGAAACATAATCTCAAAAAGTTATATCAGTTTTATTTCTCAAGCAACTTTCAACAAAATAACTAAGTACCTACTAGTAATTATTTCTGAGAAATCATCAGAGATTTATTTCATTTAAATTATTCTCCTTTATCTTTCATTGTTTGTTTTAAAATATTATAATTTGTTCTGAATGATTCCATAATCTTTAATATTTCTATTGTTTTTTGTTTCAGGCGTAGACTACATGCATCCAGATTTGAAATATAACTATGTAAGTAAAAGAGCTTTTTGAATTTAATTTTCGTAATTGCTTTTTGAGCAGTACCTATATTAGTTTATTATATATAGTTAATTGTGCTTTCCCTAACCATTTCGATATATTATAAAAAAAAAACTAAAAATGCTTAATAGGTTGCATACCATTCAGGAGTAAATCAATTCTTCACTTTGAATATATAATGAGTTACAATCCATTGGATTGGTCTGCAACGAGTTTGGTTTTTCTTCTCCATTCGTCTCTATTCTCAGCCAGTCTTTTCAGCTCTACGTATGAGCCACAGTTCATGTCCCTCTTCAGTTGGTCCATATACGCGTCTCTTGGTCGGCCTCTGCCATTTGTCCCCTCGGTCTTACCCTCCGCGATGGCGATGAGTAGTCCTGGGTGCCTGATGTTGTGGCCAACCCAGTTAGCTCGTTGTTGGCCGATTCTCTTAAAAGTTGCCTTTTTTCGCCTACCCTGGTTAATACTTCTTCGTTTTAGACGTGTTCCGACCAATGGATCTTAAGCATGCGTCTGTAGCACCACATCTCAAAGGCAACCAACCGTCCGCTTTCACTCTTGCTGATGGTCCATGTCTCACAACCATAAAGCAGAATGCTCCATACAAAGGCTTTAGTAAGGTTCGAATATATCTAGGTTTGAATATATCTAGTTGAATATACCATGCTTTGAATATACCTAGTCAAAAAAGCTTCTAATTTGTTAATCATTCAAAGAAATTTAATGAATTTTTGCAACATTATCTTCAAGAAATTGACAAAGCAATCAGAGGAGCTACTTTCTACGAACCTTATCGATTAGCTTTAAAATATCAAAATTATATTCTATTTTAGAAAATTCTGGACAATAGAGTTTTTAGAATAGTTAAACTATCCGCTTTTGTATGATTGATAATACCTTAGAAGTCAAAAGGCGTCTCTATTAATTAAAATAGATAAATTTTAGAAGCATATTCCTGTTTTTAAATAATCCGATAATGGAATTCTACTACTTGTCCACCAAGAAAATAAATATTTTTGTGATTTGAATGTTTTGAAATAAGACAGTTCCTAAGACTCTAGACTGAAACAGCGTCTGTAGTAACCCTTCAGTGTATTAAGATATAAATAAAATTATAAGTTTTAATACTAACTAAGCAATACTTTTGAATATTTTCAGAACGCTGAAGCATCCTACGATTTCAGCAGTAATGATCCATTCCCATATCCCAGATACACGGATGATTGGTTCAACAGGTAAGTTAACGATATATAAATAACAGTGTTCTGAATTTGGATATGTTTTGTAGAATGCAATTGATCTTTTACCCCCAGATAAAATTTAAAACATAACTCCATATAATATTTTAACTCCTATCTTTCTCTAGAAGTCGCATCAGTTTTACAAGGGAATAGTTTTTTTTGAATATCTTAGAACTGCTTCACTCGTAGGAAGAATCTTCGTTAACTACACCCTTAATTAATCTATCTTTACCCTCGCGCCGTGTCTCATATGGGGTAGGCAGAGAGAACGGATTTACATGCACACCGATTTCTCTTGCTCCACACGTGACCGTTTTTGAGAATTTGGTCCACGTGATCAAGCTACGTAGTACTTGGACGTCCCTCCTTTCAGATAAATCCACACTTGTCGTCATCCTTTCTTCGTCCATTCACTCCAAATGTCCAAACACACACATCGACCCTTCATTGATTACTACTACTACACCATCACGGCATATTATCTCACAAGTGGGGTAGCCAGCAGACCAGCTGCATGAAATAAATCTGCAAGCCATCTTCTCTGTGTCAAGAAAAAATTAAGACATTCAGAATGGGTGACATACCTCATCGCTCAAATTGAAATATAAAATGTCCTTATTTTTCGAACTCTTGCCTTTTACAGGACACTCGAAAACTTACAGACAAGAGTGAGAGACCAATTATTCTTTGCCGG
The DNA here is from genome assembly GCA_947579605.1 of Athripsodes cinereus. Lineage (NCBI taxonomy): Eukaryota > Metazoa > Arthropoda > Insecta > Trichoptera > Leptoceridae > Athripsodes > Athripsodes cinereus. Next base: position 23,925,064 of record OX388321.1, on the reverse strand, counting down.
GCGCTCACTTCATTAATACCTAATTTCCTTTATGATTTGGACAGTCGTTTTTCGGAGACGACAATAGACAAAATTTGATACACAGCATGTACTAAAAAATGCGAGAAAATGTGGGTGGACACTTCAGGTAAGTTTGGATAAGAATAGACATGTTTTTAGTTGAAACGATGCTATTTATAAATGTATTTTATCTGAGGTGTTATACCAGATGAAATTCTAAAAACAACAGTAGTAAGAAACACATTTGTATGAAACATTATGTAAGATGATACTTGTTGTGATCTTCAGTCGAAGAAATAATGTGTGTGTAATTCCGAAATTAAATCTTAAAGAAAATAACAGAAATAACATGTTTATCTATTTTGTTATCGCGCACGACTTTGAGTCACTGTGAAAGTGCTAAGTGATATTTGATTTTTTTATTATGAAACACAGTTAATTTTTCTATCTTTCTATCTATACCCTCACGCCGTGTCCCAGGAGGGGTAGGCAGAGAGAACGGAACGCCATATAGATCTATCCCTACAAACTTCTTTCGCTTCCTCCACATTCATCCAGTTTCTCATACATGTTCGCCGAGTCCTTTAGAATTTGATCCACGTGCTCAAGCCACGTGGTTCTTGGCCGTCCGCGCTTCCTCACACCTCCTCTTTCAGACAAATACATCCTCTTCGTCATTCTTTCATCTTGCATTCATTGCTCCACTTGTCCAAACCATCGTAACTTATTTACACGCATTCTATCCACAACACTTTTCTTGCATCCACTCATTCTCCTGATATCCTCATTCTTCACTCTTTAATTAATTTTTCACTTTGATTTATTTGAAACCTCGAGTACTTTTCTCAAGAATAAGAGAATTCTCTTGAAAAAGTCAATCGATATATTATTATGTTGACGAAAGTATTCGAGGTTTCAAATAAATTAAAGTGAGAAATTAACTGTGTTTTTTGTTACAAAAAATAAAATATTATCAGTATGAATTACGTACAGACTTCAGAATTATTAATAATAAGTGTTTTGTTTTTATTAATTTATCATGAACTTCCACCATATACCGTCTTACCGTCAAAAATATTAACCATATATTATAATATATAGAGATTTTTTACTTACAGTAGTGGATACATTGTCCGTGGAGCACCCAGAAAATAATTAGTCACCCATTCTTTTTCGTAACTTTTCAAGCGTCCTGTAAAAGACGGGTGTTAAGGGCATTTCACACGCGTAATTCAGGGATGAGCTTACCATCCATTCTGAATGTCTTATTATTTTTGTTAGTACGGAGAGGATAGCTTGCATATTTATTACATTCAGCTAGTCTGCTGGCTAACTCATTTGTGGGATATGCCATGATGGTATAGTAGTAGTGGTAGTAGTATTGTATAGACAAATTATTAGATCTGGCTGAAACTGTAACTTGCGTTATTGTTTTCAATAAATTCACAAGTAACAAAGTTAACCACTTTGTTGACAGATTAAATTAGTTAAAAGTTTAATTAACAATGCAGAGCTCTAACAGCTAGTTAAAACATGTTATTATTTCTATTACGGATATCACAATACACAGAACTTGTACCATATACAAGTATTATTTCAAAGAAACTTGATGATGGGACCATACGATATTATTTACATGTACACAGATAATATATAAATACACCATTCACTATAATTGTATCACCTGCCTACCTATTGTTTGTCTCTTCTATCTATCTATCTCTCCCATTGCTTTGTTATTGGGACAACATCCCACTCTTACTATAATTAAATATACTACTGAATATACAGTGTTACCTTATTCATTAATTTATTTATTTTATTTCCTTTCGCAAACATACATTTTTAATAACATAATAAATAATACACAACTAAATCAATCAAAAAATAGAAAACCAGCAAAATTTGCGAACATTGTTTAGTATTATTTAATGGAATCACCTACCAGAGCCATTGAGCGATAGTCAGACTGTCACCAGCTTCAGAAGCAAATTAAAAACTGAACTCTTCACTGGCGTCCTTGAGACGGTCTAGGGACTGTTAAACGGCGTCAAAATAAAATCATCCAGAACCATCATCATTATGTAATGTAACAATACAATATGTAACACGTAAAAAAAAACAAATATTTCACATAAAGAAAGAAAATTCTGAAACACGTGTATTCAATCATCTAAAATCAAGAAGGAAATAAGGGAATGGAACTGGAAATGGGAGTAGAAAGGAAAAGTTTCAAATGATCAAACCCCATTATGACCCTGACTTTGCATATTCTAAAAATATCTTAAATAATATAAAAAATGCAGAAATATCTTAAAGACTGACATGAAGACGATAGTGTTAATGTTTGACAGAGAACAATTTGCGAATTAAAGAATGGTGATGAATGTTTGGAGCAAGTAAACGAGTATGTATATTTGGGAAATTTGTTTGCTAGGGTTGGAAGATGCGATGGGGACATCGAAAGAAGTAAAATAACTAGTACTAGAGTGAACGGAGTACTTAATAATCGATTTTCTGCAAAACTATTATTTCCTTTGAATCTATTTTTACCTATCTATACAATCGTGGCATCATCTACATGTGGGGTATTCGGCGGATTAAATTAATCATTCCAATAAAAAAATCAGAATGGATGGCAAGCTTAATCGATGAATTAAAATTTTTATATGTTCATTGCTAGGTGCCTAATGGAATAATTTTTTCAACTATATTCCTAATACGCTCCGATATTACCATAATATGCTTTATTGTAATATCTCCACAAATTGTAGAATGTATGTATATTCTTTATTTTGTCACAAAAACCCTATGTAATTTATACCGATCTTCGCGCAAAATTTAGTATTAAAAGGTGAATCCACGTTAACCGAGTTATATTTATTCTAATTGACGATACCGTAGGAATGACTGTGCTGTTGTTATTGTATTATTAAAATGATTTCAGTTTTGATTATTATAATGTATTGTTATTTTATGAATGAAAGTTATGTAGGCGATATTATCTGGTACATTTTTACCCACCTGTCTCACGTGAATACTGACTTATTTAATAATTGGATATTATGGAGAAACAGGGGCGAACCCAGGGGGTTTAATGGGAGGGGGAGGGCTGCCATTGATTAGGATTTCAGAATGGAAAAACGTGTAGAAGTCCCACTAGAAGTCAATAATGAACTTTCCTTTCATACTTTGATGAATTTAATTTGATAATTTGATGTATATATTTACTGTGACTATTGGGTTTTTGTTCGGTTGTGACTGTTGGGTCGCCTCTCTGGCATATTCTGACATATTCTGTTTTTTCATTCGTCTGGCTCTTTCGTTCGCTCAGTTGCGAGCTCACCCACTGACTCACTTTTTCGCTGACTTAATTGCGACTCACTCACTCATGACATACAAAACTCATTTTAACTATCTGCACAGACTGACATACTGACTCATTTGTTGTTTATTTTTATTTTGTATAACATGATAAATTTATTGTTTCTCTGCCACAACACAGCCTTATGGCTAGTGTGGCTCTCATATTATTATGCATATTTTAATGTCTTTTGTTTGTAAATTTATGTAATTGTGAACAATATTATTTCAATAAAGAATTATTATTATTATACATATAAAATAAACTTCCTACTCTTTTTTGAAAACTTTCCAGTGGCCTGTAATAGCCAGTTATTCGTAAAACTTAACGCGTTTGCAAAGTTTGTTTAATGTAGATGGTTAGGTGGAGAGATATATAAACAATATTATTTTGTGATTTGTTTTTAGAACGCTGTTGTTATTTTTCTAGAAATAATCTCATCCAATTTGTGTAAGGTTCGAGAAATTTTTCGATCATGTATTTAATTACGTATTAAGGCATGCGTTAATACTTTGCATATATAAAAAAAACACTTCATTGAATGCATGCTTTGCCCATGTGCATGTATGGAAGGCACGACACTGGAAAGTAGGTACGTTTATTTACAAATGTCATCTACGTAATGTTTTATTGGCCCATTATTTCAATGTGCAATTAAAGTGATCCTTATCGTGAGGAAACCTTTAATTTGGTTAAATTTGCTTTTACATTCTGTAAAAATATTTTGCAACTGTTGAACACCAAAATGCAAGATACATATTCGTAGAGTGACATTCAGTGATACTTAGCAGCCGTTTTATCTAGATATTATTATTTGAAGTGATTGTAGATGTGTGACCAATCACGTCGGGGTCACCAATATACAAATATGAAATTATATGCTTCTTATAATGAATAATCCAATCCACATACTAAAGTTGAATCTATTTGCACAATACAAACGCATTTATATAAACAATAATCAGGAATCAACATCTTAGTAGGAACCTTTCCTCTTTTTATATACCTACCCATGTTTTTTTTTTAATTTTAAATATTTTTCTTATGTCTTAAGTGTGTATACCTACTTTTAAAACATTTTTATTTTCATTTGCTGAAGTATAATTTAATCAGATTCTGTTAAATTTCTGTTAATTTTATCTATTGATATTTTATTTTGGTTGCCTTCTGTTGTTTTATTTTAAAATTGTAATGATAGAAGTATGTTTGTAATATTGATTTGTTAATTTTGTGTTTGTTACATAAGTTTTCTTAAGATATTGTACCTATGTAAAATATTGTGTAAAAGGCTAATTAGCCGTAAATAAATAAATAAATAAAATAAAACTTACGATTGCTTGCGTAATTTGGATATATTTACAAAAAGGAAACGATGCGATGAGTTTGGAAGTATGTACAGATATATCAAATGAAATCATGTATTTATATTTTGTTCTCATGGGGGAAGCAATATTGCGTTCTTAATTCAAAATTAAAGTTAGTGATCATTCTAATTTCAATAGTTATGATAAAAATGCTTATTGCATGTCATTAAGGGTCACTCTATCTTTTACATTGTGATGTGAAATAGTTGTGAATAGTGTTAAGGCTTATTCAATTTAGTAGCTTTAACAACCAAATTAACATCTAGATAAGCGTCACCCTAAGGGTACATTGAAACGTTGGGTCTTTGTGACGTGATCAAACGTTATTGTAGTAATTTTATCATCCTTTTTATTTGCCAGATATAAATATTTTTAACAATACATATGACAAGAAGTAATAATTATTTTATGTGTGATAAGTTGTTAATAGTTCGGGTGTGGGTGACAAGAGTGTGACGGACGTATATAAATAATAAAATCTAATTTTAGATTGATTTATTAGACTTTATTTTGTTAAACTCCATATTAATTTATGGAAATAAACACAAGCTGTTTGAATAATTTTTTAAACTTTTATAGAGTCTTGTATTGTTGATGTTTTTGGGCTTGCAAAACATACATGCACTCTTCAGGAATGAATTCTGAAAGATAGCATCAGCATCGAAGCCGAAAGATCGAAGAAAGGAGAACGATGGAGACCCACGTAGCAAAATCATTAACAAACAAACCGAGTTCGTCGGTAGCCTGGAGGTAGATTCTCGGCCTCGTAAACAGGAGGTCCATGGTTCTATCCCAGGTGCCGACAAACTCCCCTTTCACGACACAAGCTTTTAGCTTACAGTGAAAGATGTATAAGGTTGTATTTGGGTTTATAACAAAACCCAGATATATTAAAAAAAAAACTGTTTGAGTTTTACTGCATTTTATTATAGGTACATCGTACATTAACCATCATCTCACCCTGGGCTTGTTATTCACCAATTTTCTATAGGTACCTATATCATTTACTTGATTTATGTTATTTATGTTTTATTACTTGTGCTTCTCTTGTTCTACTTTCGTGTCTTTCTATTTTATATTTATTATATACTTTCTAAAGTGGCATAGAAGAAAGAGTGTAGTATAAAAGATTCCCATGACGGAGGTTTTAACCGACCGATCCTTGGTTTTGCCTGTGAGGACAATTTTGGTTTAAATGCCCGGATAAATTGGAGTCAATGACTCCTGAATTATCCGGATGTGACGTAGGTCTCTCTTCAATCATTTAATTATATTTTTGAACCTTGATATTTCACAGCACTAAACGAATTATTAAGCTTTTAGACATTGCTTGACCCACGAAAATATTTACCCACACGTGAGTGTTGTGGCAAAAGTTGATATGATAAAATTATAAGCTTTTATAGAAAGCACTTTGCAAGCTCACCATATCCTGAAAACTCGGTTGTTGCGGACTTTGATTTCATTTTGGTATAATACAATATTCATTTAGATTTTTTTACATACAATAATTATTAACTTTCATGAATACAGCAGGGTTACTCTTGACAATACTAAACACGATCTTAATCTAGTCTTGATCTTGATCATACGACGCACGAAGGGACTATGGTCAAAAACACTGCGATACCGCTACCGCGTGATCGGTATGCATGTATTTTTGGCCAATAGTCACTCCGTGCGTCGTATGATCAAGATCAAGACTAGATTAAGATCGTGTTTAGTTTTGTCAGGAGTAGCCCTGCAGAGCTTACACTATTGTATTTTTGAAATAATACTGTACTATACCCTCACGCCGTGTCCCAAATGGAGTAAGCAGAGAGAACGTAACGCCAAATAGATCTATCCTTACATACTTCCTTCGCTTCCTCCACATTCATACAATTTCTCAAGTACGCACGTCGGTTCCTCTCACTCAACACACAGACGACCTTGAGAATTTCAGCCACGTGATCAAGCCACGTAGTTCTCGGACACCCGCACTTCCTCACACCCTTTCTTTCAGACAAGGCAACATTAATATTTGTAAAAGGCATTTAACATCTCCAATTCAGTGATAAGTTATGCTACCCATCTTGAGTGTCTTATTTTTTTTAATGGCACGGAGAGGACAATGTGCTTTGCTTGTTTTAATTAAAATATGCTATTAGTCTGCTGACTACCATACTTGTGGGAAATACAAAAGACAAACAAAATTTACAATGATATTAAATTAATATTTAATCAAAATTCTCTTTAATACCAATTCCACCCGTTTACTAGATATTATTATAATATCTATCAGATGCAGTAATAAACCAACGTTATAAGACAGTGTTTGATAACTATGGAAATATCACTTTACACTGTGTGTTATATTACGGGGGGTCTACCCAGTATAAACGCCGTAAACATGTCTCTAGAAGAAATTATGTTTGTTTATTATTACGCCATCTTCATAAAAGAAATAAACTAGATGATATCAATCAGATATATAATTAGGATTTATCATTTCTCGAGTGTTTTGGTTTCTCGGTTCGCGAGAATTCTCGAGACGCATTTCCCGGGAAATCGAGAATTCTCATATTTTTTCCAGATCACATTTAATAAAGTGTTATCATAGCAGAACTCATACAGAACTTCTTAAATATTGGATTAATCCATTCATAAACATACTGTATCACCTCTTTAGTGAGATTTACAGTTAATATTTTTGCTCTAAATTAATGTTAAAGAAAATTAGATAGTAGCCCAGCTGTTGTTCGCGGTGACGGTTAACTCTATCAAAATACATTCTTAAAAAAAATTATTCGAATTCGTAAGAGAACAAAATGTTATGTTCCTATTTTTAAAATAATCACTTATGCATTTGTTTTTAAAATGTTAAGACTGTTTTGAAAACTAAGAAAGAAATAATGAAATGTATTATGATACTCTACAGCTTCAATTTTCAAAACCAGGAATGCAGCCCAGTTCAGTCCAGTTCATTTCTCGATTTTTAGCCATTCTCGGTCATTTTTTCTTGAGAACAAGAACGAAATCGATAGCGATAATTCCCTGAAACAAACCTTATATGTCATGCATTAATTTGATGTTATTGTATCAATTAAATAATGGTTCTATCAAAACACACTATGAACAATCATTATTGTTATAACAAGATATAGACATAAATCAAAACAAATTTAGATTAATTAATATCATATTACCTACTGCTTATTTATTATAATATCTTATAACATGATTGTTATCATATCAATATTATTGATTAATCATATTATGAATAGCAAGTAATATGAAATTTGTCTTCATGGTATAATTATATCCATGTTTAAGTTGCTTCGAATTTATGTGCTGTGGTAATATGCGTGATAGAGTGAGGATATTAGAAGAATGAGTGGATGCAAGAGGAGTGTTGTGGATAGAATACGCGTAAATAAATTGAGATGGTTTGATCATGTCGAACGAATGGAAGAGGAAAGAATGACAAAGAGGATATATGTACGTTGTACATATAAGAACTACATGGCTTGATCATGTAGATCAAATTCTCAAGGATGGCCGTGTTTTGAGAAAGAGAAATCGACGTGCGTGCATGAGAAATTGTATGACTGTAGAAGAAGCGAAAGAAGTATGTAGGGACAGATCTATATGGCGTTCCGCACTCTCTGCCTACCCCACTTGATAAACGGCATGAGGGAATAGATAGATAGATAGATGTAACCAGCATACTAACTACGCGAAATAAAATACGAAAGTCTACTACTACTCCATGTTTATATATGGTAGAAAACACAATTGGTTTTATTTTTACTTAATATTTAATTATAATATAAAGTGACCTGGTTTCGACTTGTAAAGTCATTGTCAAACAATTGTGTTTCTTCCGTATATAGAACAAGATTTGCATAGCCGCATTGCCAATTGTCTACGTGCGGCCCGCGAAGCATTTGCAAACTTTTTGAATAATAGTCGGAACAAGTACCCGTTACTTTTTGAAAGAGGTGTTCTGAGAAAATATTCTTAAAAAAACTCCTCGGTTTTTTGAAACTATGTAGAAATGTTTCAAAACTCCTAGGTTTTTGAAACTATGTAGAAATTTTAAGGTCATGTAAAATTGAGTATATTGCTGCGCGGCCAGATAGGAAATCTCATTCTGAAATTTGGCCCGGCTGCTGAAAAGGTTAACCACCCATGGTCTAGTCCATGGGTGGCCAACCTTTTCAGCAGCCGGGCCAAATTTCAGAATGAGATTTCCTAGCGGGCCGCACAACAATGTACTCACCATAAAATTTTAGCCCCTCCCCTCCCCCCCCCCCGGCGCCAGTGGTATAGGAATTTAAAATATTAAAACTCTTAGGTTTTCTTTCAGAATATTTTCTCGAAATACCTCTTTCAAAAAAGTAACGGGTACTTGTTCCGACTATTACTAAAAAAAGTGTGCAATTTGCTTCGCGGGCCGCGGTTTGGCCACCATTGTCTAGTCCAGGCGTCGGCAACCTATGGCACGCGTGCCAGGCTTGGCACGCGATGGGGTTCTGAATGGCACTCTACAAAGTAATCAGGGACAAGGTTCGCATTAAAAAAAGTTCATTTATGTCAGAATTTTATGTTATTTTTTTAATAAATATGTTTAAAAGATAAATTTGGTATAAAATTCTTCTCCTCTAGAACCCCATTATATAATTGAGAATTAAGGCGGCACCCTGAATCATATTGGTAGAGTGGCTTGGCACACCACAGCTAAAAGGTTGCCGACCCCTGGTCTAGTCTATACTATAAAGGAATTTGGTGGTTTCGTAGAATTTAGATATTCGCGATATTCTTATAATGAAAACTAAGATTTTTTTCTAAGAATAATATGATGATAGAAAATTAATAAAAAGAAGTTCAAAGCTTTATCGAAAGTTAAAAATATTATTTCTGCAAGTGTAAGTACTCGTAGGTACTTACGCGAAAAAATAACTTTACACGAAAAAATAATAATAATTTAACTTTTTATTCAATATATACTTACTACGTGATAAAATTATTATTCTTTTAGTTGTTTTACGCGTCATAAAGAAAGAAATAAAAAGCTTTTTCATCGGTAAAACTTCTACACTTCCAAGAAGCACGCCTGACTTTAAATGTTTCAATAAAGCTATCGCCAAACAGTTAGCCATTTTTCACGTAAACAATATGAATAGGTACAAATATTTGAAAAATTGCTTTCTATAAATAGAAAAATAAAGAAAGTTAAATATTTTTGAACCATCAGTTGAAAAAATTATATACGCATCTTTTTAGGATCAAACTGTAAGATCCCAATAGGGCACATAATGATTTGTTTGATTTTATTTGCACTTTGTTTCCTGTAAATAAAAACTCTCCATCTCTTTCTCACTCTAACGCCCCCAGTCATTTAATTATAAATAGTTCTAGTACTTGTTTAGTTTTAGTTTGATACTCGCCAATGACGAATCTTAATGTTGAAACCGGTAGTGTTTTTTTTTTTTATTTAAGTGGTGTAGTAGGTACATAATAACTACCTATTACAATAATGTTATTAATTTTTTAACACACATGGATGTCGGGTACTGGATTATTCTTACTAGAAGTGTAGATGTTAATCAAAAACAAAATAAATTGAAAACATCGTAACAATGAATCTGATAAATTGATGATATAAATTCAATATTACTGACTGACTCTCGGCTTCTTGATTAATGATGTATTGGTTACATATTGTATCCTTTATGTTCCGTGACATTCTCCTTCTTTTTATCCACTGAAGATAATTGGATTTTGACAAGAATGACTGGTAAATATTTTGATAATTCATCTATGTATATTGTTATATCTTGTCCTTTCAAACATCCATCAATGTCCAAAGGAAATATCGAATCTCCAGTTCCATAAGTAAACTAGTCGAAAATTTAGATTCAATTGGTAATACTCACAATCAACGCCACTTTTAAACTACAGAAACAAATAAGTATAGAGAATACACATTTCCCTTTATATATAAAATTAAGATTCAATTGGTAATACACACAATCAACGCCACTTTTCAACTACAGAAACAAATAACTATAGAGAATACACATTTCCCTTTATATATCAAATATTTAGATTCAATTGGTAATGCACACAATCAACGCCACTTTTCAACTACAGAAACAAATAAGTATAGAGAATACACATTTCCCTTTATATATAAAATTTAGATTCAATTGGTAATACACACAATCAACGCCACTTTTCAACTACAGAAACAAATAACTATAGAGAATACACATTTCTCTTTATATATCAAATATTTAGATTCAATTGGTAATACACACAATCAACGCCACTTTTCAACTACAGAAACAAATAAGTATAGAGAATACACATTTCCCTTTATATATAAAATTTAGATTCAATTGGTATTACACACAACCAACGCCACTTTTCAACTACAGAAACAAATAACTATAGAGAATACACATTTCCCTTTATATATCAAATATTTTGATTCAATTGGTATTACACACAATCAACGCCACTTTTCAACTACAGATACAAATAACTATAGAGAATACACATTTCCCTTTATATATCAAATATTTTGATTCAATTGGTATTACACACAATCAACGCCACTTTTCAACTACAGAAACAAATAAGTATAGAGAATACACATTTCCCTTTATATATAAAATTTAGATTCAATTGGTAATACACACAATCAACGCCACTTTTCAACTACAGAAACAAATAAGTATAGAGAATACACATTTCCCTTTATATATAAAATTTTGATTCAATTGGTAATACACACAATCAACGCCACTTTTCAACTACAGAAACAAATAAGTATAGAGAATACACATTTCCCTTTATATATAATATATTTTTTTTATGGGGGAAAAAATAATGGACCTATTTTCAATTCCACAAATAAATATTTCGAATTGTTTGACTATTGAACGTATCAAAGAAACAGTGCGATTATTACATTTCTCTTTCTACTGTGATTTTAAAGCATAATATAAATATACTGAAATTACAAAAACGTCGATTTCTTGAAGACATTTCTACTTGTTGAGAACTGGACAATATGTAATTTACTAACTATTTATTAATAACAATGCCCTTAACTCGTTGCCGAGTATAGAGGATTTGATTCGTTGTAGAAAGCAGGTGTTAAAAAAAAGATATTTTACAACTTAAATTTAGCATTTAGGTTTGCCTCTATCCTGAATGTCATATTTTTTTGTTGACGTTGAGTGGACATCTTTCATGCTAATTAAATACAGCTGGTCTGCTGGCTACCCTACTTGTGGGATATGCTGTAATGGCATAGTAGTAGTAGTAAAATATATCGTGGACTCAATACTAGAACTAGATATTTCGAACTTTGGTTGGTTTGTGCTATGTGTTCCCGATATTTGCCTTAAATGTTTGAGTGATTTCTAGTAATGAATTAAGAGTTACAAAATAATGAATTGAGAGGCTTCCTTATACTGTAAACAAAGTGTTTCAATAATATATTATAGCATATTAATTACTATCCTTCTGGGTGTAATGTCATGATTTATCCATTATCTCAAAACTATTTATTTTGAGATGTCTAGTTGTAGTATTGAGTCTTCGATATCATGTAGGGCAATATTACATTATTTTCATAATACCATGTCTTCCACAGACATTCTATTACTTGTAACACAAATAAATACCACATGCATAAATAGTATGTTTAAATATAGGAAATGAAGCCAATTCAATAACAACAGTCAGGTAGCTTACATAATATGCATACATACTATTAGGTATGTGCTGTCACAGTAACAATATGCAGTCTGTTGATTATCAATGATATTGTTATACAAAACAAACCTACTCGTAATAAATTGTACCCACTTTCAAGGAATAACTGTTATTCCAAATATTAGACCCGGCTAAATGGCATCTTATTTAAAAACATAGATGATAATATATTAATACAAATTATTGAAAGGTACAGGTTAAAATCAAGCGATGTCACATTTTTACGTTTTTTTTCCTGACAATGTCATTTTCTACAGAAATCTTAGTAGGACGAAATGCCGTAACAAACATTACAGGTTAAAATCAAGCGATGTCACATTTTTACGTTTTTTTCCTGACAATGTAATTTTCTACAGAAATCTTAGTAGGACGAAATGCCGTAACAAACATTACAGGTTAAAATTAAGCGATGTCACATTTTTACGTTTTTTTCCTGACAATGTCATTTTCTACAGAAATCTTAGTAGGACGAAATGCCGTAACAAACATTACAGGTTAAAATTAAGCGATGTCACATTTTTACGTTTTTTTCCTGACAATGTCATTTTCTACAGAAATCTTAGTAGGACGAAATGCCATAACAAACATTACAGGTTAAAATCAAGCGATGTCACATTTTTACGTTTTTTTCCTGACAATGTCATTTTCTACAGTAAATATAGTAGAATGAAATGCCATAACACACATTACAAGAAAATGCATAGTTACTGAGCAATCGCCTTTCAAAAATATCGGCACAACACAAAAACAAGGGAGGACTGAAGTCTTTATTTAGCATTTTCGCAGTTCGTTCTCTCTGTGACATAGCATATTCTACGCCTGTGCCATTCAATTGTTTCAACTTTATACCTGATGAAAAAAAATCCAGAGGGTCAGGAGTATAAAATAATAGTTCGAAAGTTTCAACATAATATCAGGCAATCAACTAGTAAAGTTGAAAAAAAATCAAAGACATTGAGCAGTATGGTTTGGCTGTCTTGAAATAGATAACCTACGTCAGTACTAATTCTCTCAAAATTCAGGTTCCGAAATCATTACGAACACTATTAATACAACACTAGCTGTCCTCTCCGGGAGACTAGCTGTCCTCTCCGTGACAGCTGGTCAAACAATTAAGACATTCTGAATTGGTGGCTCATCATGAATTTAAGATGTAAAATGTCTTTACTTTTTTCGAGCACTTCCCATTTTCAGGACAATAGAAAACTTATGGGAAAAATTTAGAGACTAATTCTTTGGCGGGTGCTCCACAGAACACAATAGACATTATTTACAGTAATGTACATCATACCCCTTTTCATAAGAATAGACAATTACCATTGAACTAATGCTTGTTTTAACACTGATATGAAAACATTTTGAACCTAAGATTCGGTTGGGCCCAATACCAATTTTTCTTTAAAGTTTCTAGTCTACGATAAAATAATAAGTCTATGTTTGTTAGTAAAGTTTTTCATTTAATCAGAGTTAACTTTAAGCGTTCGTAGTTAGCCATGTCTAAATATATACATTTTCATTGCGAATATAACATGCTACTCCTATTTATATACAACATAGTCAATAATATTATTATTTCTGAATAGGAAGCTCGTAGAAGAAGCTCTAGATGTAATAGGTAAATGATATTGTGTTATTCTACGGTCTGTGTGCAATCTGCAGTTGACAAGAGAAATCTCATTCATTTCTGCAGTTAGAATAATAATGAATGACATTGTAATATCCTTACTGTGATACAATGGAAATACACGATTTTGATATCAAACAGTAAACCTCCATTTTTTCTGTAGATTTTCCTTTTTATCAGTATTCGTAATGTGATAATTACGCGACATATTCATGCTTCTTTAACCATGTCCACATGACATAAATGTATGACCTCGTAAATTATCACTAATACAGTTTAATAGGTCCGCAACCGATAAATACACGATAGCGTTATTAACTGCGAAAACTGCTCCATTCATCCATCATCTTCATCATTCCAGATTATTCCTATAAGAAAATATTATATACGATAAGACAATGGCTCCCAACTTTTCCTCTACTAGGTGCCACTTTTCATAAACCTAGACGTCTGAATTGGGGAACATCGTGCATAATTCATTCGGGAAGAAGTTAGAAAGGCATCCCAGCTTCCAACGTTTACGAATTGACTCTAGGATGGCGAGATTGATCACTTTCGGTGTCCATGGACAACGATATCTTTAATAAATCTAATGTTTTTGTGTTAAGACTTTCATTTTTAACATGTAGGTAATTAATTTTTTTTTAAAAAAACACTGCATAATCTCCAAATTAAATTTATTTAATTACTTCAAATGTGGCAAAAACGTTTGAGGTAAATAAATTTAATTTGGAAATTATACAGTGTTTAAAAAAATGTAATCATATGTTAACGATATCTTTGTACATGAGAGCCTTCCTCAAAAACGGATGAGTTAAATTTTTTTCAACGTATCCTAGGTTGAAAACCATAACTGCAATATATTTTTTATGCTTTATTGTGAATAGGTACTTATATTACAAAGGTTTAAAACAGCTTAAGTAAGTACTAAATTCTTTTATCTTTTATCCTGTCAGCTTAGAAAGTTACACAGTATTTTATATTTAAAGTTTTATGTAAACTTTAGCTTTAAAATAATAATGCGTTAATCTTTCTGAAAATTATAGGTAAATGCGTTTATATCATAAAGGCTACTGTATAAAAATTAATGATGAAACAACGAAAAGAAGCCGTTCTCACTACCGGGCGTCCCGGTAGTGAGAACGGCTGAAGATGTAATTCAAAAGAATTGTACAAATAAAATTTATTTGAATTTCTCATTGTGTGTGTTGTTCTTTTTTGTAAGTAGGTACTTGTACATAATATTGGATTATTAATAAAGAAACTTTGTTTTTGTCAAAAATAATTACATTTGTCCCCTGTATTGTATTGGATAATGGTTCTCCAAACAAACCAACCACACCTGACGCCACCGATCCATTTTAGATGTTATTACAGAGACATCTGCCGCAATGGCTTTTAAACATAACTACAAGGATATAGGATAATATAATTTAATATCCTACTATCCCAAGGATAAATATTGTCAACTTGTATAGTTCTTCCCGGCATCACTCGGGAAAGAAATAAACAGTTAATAAATGATTTACACTTATAGCTTAAATACTTTCCAATGAAATGGCAAAAATTAAAACATATAATATACCATACCATAATGTCCTATGCATTTTAACTGATTTTATGCTAAATGAGTTATTTTATAACTCACTTTATACTAAAACAAGCTTATTAAACATTGTATTTGGTTTACTGGAAGACATTGTCTGAAAGCAATGTGTACGCCCTTTGTACAATTAATTTTGATAATAAGTGTTTATTATTTTTAATTATAAATAAAACACTTATTTATTTATTTATTTATTTTACAACACACGGCGTGAGCCTTTTACATGTTAATGTTAATCAAGCAGTATAACAAACAACAAACACAAACAGATACAATAGTCAAGAATACATTATTACATAGATTGGAAGTGAAAAATTAATGAAGCAACAGTCAATAATAAAAAAAGGACAAAGCAAAACATAAGAAGTCAATAGGAAACAAAATGTCAACGATAAAAAAAATTGCATTAATTATATCAATTCAAACAAGCATGAATATGTCAAAATAATAAAAAAAAAAAAAATCCGATCAGAAAGATAATAATTTGATAATATGCAATTAGGATGATTAGAATTTCAATAAATACAGTACAAAACAAATTATATTAATTAGATTATTAAAAAATAGAATGGTTTTAAATATTTGGTATAAAAACAAAGAAAAATGAAGTGTCAATGAACTGTCATAATATAATACATTGATGAATACATGATCAAATGTATAGGAAAAACACAATTTTAATTCAATTTTTGCATGTTAAATAGTAAAAAAAAAAAAAGAAAAAAAAAAAAAAAAAAAAAATTATTTAAAGTATATCCACAGTGACTTTTTATTGGACGCGAGCCGGCTTTCAAGAGCTTCCGCTCTCATCATCAGGCTAGCGAAAAGTAAAGAAATTACAAGTTGGTAACGAATATAATTATATAGTATGTTATTGGATAGTCACTGTGAATATACTATGAATAAGTGTTTTATTTATAATACATTCAACATGAATTTCCACCAAGTACCGTCGGTTGAAAATATCAACTTTATTATTATCATTACCATATCATGCCATAAAGACAATCGACACTTTTTGAATTTGCTTTTCTCTTTTCTTCATTTTTCCTGCTGAGATCTCAGTGCAGGATGATATTTTTCCTGCTGAGATCTCAGTGCAGGATGATATTTTTCCTGCTGAGATCTCAGTGCAGGATGATATTTTTCCTGCTGAGATCTCAGTGCAGGATGATATTTTTAGAATAATAATAATAATAATATCTCGCAAACGTCATCGCTGTGAGTGAGAACCAATTCTTTACCGGGTGCTCCACGGAATAAAAAAATAGTGTACTATGTTATATTATTGTTTACTGATATTAAATTCACCACCTACTTATGTACTAACTTGTTAGTGGAAAGAGGAAAGTGGTTGGACATTCAATTTCTTTGGAGAAAATTCTACTTATATGTTATTAATATATCAGTAAACTGAGATAGCCAATTACCAAAGTAAATAATTATATTGTATGTATTATGTATATACAATGGCGTAACCAGGACTTATACGTTTCTGTATACTTTTGTAAAGTTTCTGTTTTTACGATTTAGTTACTATACTATACTATCTATACTATACCCTCACACATATAATTTTGTATTTCTTTATATGCAATAAAATAAACATACTTTCAAAAGGGGCATTGAAAAGAGTGTAGCTTAAAAGATTCCCACGACGGCGGTTTTAGCCGGTCAGTCCAGACCTGCCCAATGGTCCGCCCGTGAGGACAAATTTGTTTTGAATGTGCGGATAAATAGGAGTCTATGACTCCTGAAATATCCGGGTGTGAGGTGGGTTTCTCTTCAATATACCCTCACGCCGTCTCTCAAGTAGGGTAGGCAGAGAGAACGGAACGCCAAATATATCTATCTTTTATCTAATTTCATGAATGCAGCTTCCCATTTTATGGAAATTTCCCGTACATTTTCCATATACTTTAATAATAAATTTGTCTGTTTTCTTACCATTTCTATTTTGGTCATGTAATGAGAGGTAACGAATACTCCATACTCCAGCTCGTCATGAAGGGGAAGAACGAGGACCACAGAGGGGTCGGCAGAAGACAGCTCTCCTGGCATCGGAACATTCGAGAGTGGACCGGTGTCAGAACCGTGGGGGAGCTGTTTCCCGCCGTCCAGGATAGGGAAGCTTTCTCTTAAATGGTCGTCAACGTCGGGGGAACCCGGCAAGACACGTGAAGAAAAGAAGATTTCCTTACTATGCCCGAGATCCCAAATTGCTCTCTGGGTGCGCCCATGATTATATACCTACAAAATAATAACTAACTGTCGTATGAGGGATGATATCACTGATCGAATTACAAATTGGACCATTTCTAACTCTCCAAGTTTTCGAGGAAGGATGGATGAAAACTATAGAAGTACAACAATGAAGGGTATTTTGTATTGAGATAAGGTCCTTGTGAAGAAAGTATTAGGTATATTAAATGTTAAAGATTTTAGAAAGAGGCGTCTTTCGTATCATTATTAAATTATCAATCAAGAAATGTTGGTTAAAGTTTATTACATCTGAGTCCCAGAATTGAAAATCTATCAATCCAGTCTACCTTTGCGACTCAAGCATACTGCTTAATGAAAGGATGTTTTGACTGTATTTGGGTTTCTTATAAATCCTGATTTATCTTATGAAGATATGATATAGTTATTATTTTATCCTTAATAATTATGTTTTTTTTTATATACTATACAACGTAATTAACAATACTTACGTAGTCAAAACACATTTTAGCATTATGTAGTCGTTCGACTTTTGACGATTTTGCGAGAAATTATCAATTTTCGTAGCTAAAATACACAATGACTTGAATCGAACGACTACATAACACTAAAATGTGTTTTAATTAAGGCTGCTGCTGGTACCAAACGTATATTCACTGTGTCCATAACGAAGTTAATAAACAAATATTTTCTTCATCTATATGTTCTTCATTGAGAGAGTCGTTTTTCATCCTATAATGAGATTGACAATGTCCTTATAAGACAAATGACGTCCATCTTAATAAAGAACATATAGTAGAAGAAGACATTTGTTTTTTGATTTCGCACCAAAGTATTACATATAAGAATATCATGTGAATTTTCCGGTAACGAGTAGGCCTTATAAGACAGGACAGCAGGGCTACTCTTGAAAAAACTAAACACGATCTTAATCTAGTCTTGATCTTGATCATACGACGCACGAAGTGACTATTGGTCAAAAATACACACAAACCGATCGCGCGTTAGCGGTAACGCGGTGTTTTTGACCATAGTCACTTCGTGCGTCGTATGATCAAGATCAAGACTAGATTAAGATCGTGTTTAGTTTTGTCAAGAGTAACCCTGCTGGCCTAATTGGCATCTTCAGTTAAATGATGATAAATACCACCAATCCTGAATGTCTTAACTTTTATTGATACGTAGAAGACGACTTTTATGTTTATTGCAGGTGGTTAGTCCGCTGGCTTCCCCTTTTTTGAGAGATATCATGTTGGGTGGATAGATGGACTTAAATAGTTATATTCGTGTATGTCCTTTAAGATTTTTTTGTGTCGGTAAAATTTAATATCGTTGATTTATTTAACTTGTTATTCCCATCTGTGACTGTACGGGGTGTCATATTATTATATCGGACTCCGATTCATATTAAATATCATATGTCCTTCTATAAATCCAATCAGTACGATATATTACACTCCATTTCAACATCTGATAGAAAGGGTGTGAGGAAACGCGGGCGTCCGAGAACCACGTGGCTTGGTCACGTGGACCAAATTCTCAAGGACGGCCGCGTGTTGAGTAAGAGGAACCGACGTG
The DNA here is from genome assembly GCA_947579605.1 of Athripsodes cinereus. Taxonomy (NCBI): domain Eukaryota; kingdom Metazoa; phylum Arthropoda; class Insecta; order Trichoptera; family Leptoceridae; genus Athripsodes; species Athripsodes cinereus. The sequence goes on along the minus strand of OX388321.1, from coordinate 23,905,535 downwards.
CGTGTATGAGGAACTGTATGAATGTGGAGGAAGCGAAGGAAGTGTGTAAAGATAGATCTGTTTGGCGTTCCGTTCTCTGTGCCTACCCCACTTGGGACACGGCGTGAGGGTATAGTATAGTATAGTATTTCAACATAGACTCACTGAAAATGCTTCTTCTCTTTTCTCTATAAGAATATTTTTCCAACAGAGACGGATTTTTTTTTAACTTTTATGAATTTTATCTTTAATTTCGTTAAAAAATATATCAGACGCTTGATATTTATTTAACACTAATTTCTGGCACATTCTTGGAATTATATCACATAATACAGCCATAATACTCGTGTAAATGTTGGAAACGACTATCATCAGCTACCGCGGGATGGGCATGCACGTATTTTTTACTATAGTCACTTCGCGCATCGTAGGGCTAATAAGATCAAGGCAAGATTTAGATTGTTTCAAGAGCATTAATCATGCTGCTCTTGTAGAATTTAAGCTTCCAAAAAAATAAATCTTCAAGCCTTTAGATCATGGGAGGCCAACCTTTTCAGCAGCCGAGCCAAATTTAGAATGAGATTTCCTACCGGGCCGCACATCATTAATATACTCCATATATGGAACATTTGATAATTTTACTTCACCTTAAAATTTCTACCCCCCCCCCCGTCAACAAATTTTCAAAATGGTAAAGGATTTTGAAGTGTTTCAAAACTCCTCAGTTTTCTTTAAGAGTATTTTCTCAAAATACCTCTTTCAAAAAATTAACGGGTACTTTTACCGACTATTATTAAAAAAGTGTGCAAAATAGACACCCAACGGGCCGTGGGTTGGCCACCCTCGCTTTAGATCTTGTACAGTGGATTATTAGTATTCTCTTACGTATAACCTTTCTATATCCTATCAATATTATCTAATATTACCCAATCTACCTAACAGTTTTACACCCTCAGTTGTATTTTGCAGAATGAATAGATTCAATTGATCTTTCGTTAATGTCACCACGGCGTTTCCCACAAGTGAGGTAGCCAGATGATTAACTTCATTTAATAAACATGTAAGCTATCCTCTGCGTGTCAATAAAATTTAAGACATTCAGAAGAGATGGCATACTCCACAAGATTGATCTATAGACTTCAAATCTGAAAATAAAACTCCACAAGATTGATCTATAGACTTCAAATCTGAAAATAAAACTCCACAAGATTGATCTATAGACTTCAAATCTGAAAATAAAACTCCACAAGATTGATCTATAGACTTCAAATCTGAAAATAAAACTCCACAAGATTGATCTATAGACTTCAAATCTGAAAATAAAATTCCACAAGATTGATCTATAGACTTCAAATCTGAAAATAAAACTCCACAAGATTGATCTATAGACTTCAAATCTGAAAATAAAACTCCACAAGATTGATCTATAGACTTCAAATCTGAAAATAAAACTCCACAAGATTGATCTATAGACTTCAATTCTGAAAATAAAATTACGTAATGGACAATTACAAATACCTACCTATTTAAGTGCAATTCTTCTTCTTCTTCTTCTTCTAAGTCGGTCCCTCAATGCTGAGGATCGTGACCACCATGACCCCAACCAAGCGACAAGCTCCTCCACCGTGCCCTGTCCTCCGCCTGCCTGAACGCCTCACACATTGTACCCCCTGCAGCATCTCTCACAATACATGATCTGACCATCTTGTAAGTGCGATAAACAACTTCAATTCAGCGGTAAGAACAATAAGACATTGAAGATGAGCGGATCACCGGATCTACAGATTCGAAGGCGTAGCCAATCCATGACAGTCTTCCGTATCAAATTTCAATTATTATGATCAACGATTGACTTGCCACGGAAAGAATTTCTTAGTTTGATATTATTTCAAAAATATTTACAGAAATGTATTATTATATTATTTGTTTGAATGTTATTTCCCTATTACGCTCCTGACTTCCCACGTCAACCTAATGTCTCTAATATCAATTTCCACTTGAGTTCTCCATCCGCCCGTGTAGAGTATACTAGATACCAGTGACGGCACTAGACTTTTTAAATTGGTTATACTTTCGTGACGACGAAGTCACTGATAATCGTTTTCTATCTGTACAATCTCGACACCTCTCAAAAGGGGAGTAGTAGTAGAGTAGTAAAAGAGGATATAATGTATATTGCGATAAACATGCATATCCTCCTCTCCATGTCATAAAAAATAGGACATAAAAAGTAGGCGATATGCCTCATCACTTAATTGTAGAATGTATATTTAGGCCCGAAATTACAATCAGTAGCTTATCGTGGAGCTTTGGTGAGGAGGCTTAAAAGTTAAGTCGAACTTACTGCTCACACGAGAATTTCAATCAATATTCGACTGCGCCGCAAATATGGTTAAGTTGGTAGCCCTTCTAGTTGTTTTATCGTGATTTTGTCTATGCATTAACCTCACATCTGTCATGTTAACCGGGACGCGCGCCATTTTTCGTGTTGTTGTTTTGATTTCGTGAACGTTCTTGGATTTTTTCGTTACCGACGAAACAGGGTCAGTAACGAAAAAATCCAAATAGAAGCGCAAATGAAACAACTTAAGCAACAACAAACAAAAAGCGTAATGATGGCGCGAACATATGACATTTACGTCAGTTTGTTCTTATTGTAACTAGTGGCGCCTCCTGGTGATGAAAAAATTAACTGAGTTTAAGCAAGCTTAACGGGGACACCCCCGGGTATTCCTTAACTTAAGGAGTAGGTTAAACCGCAAATTCGTGCTAAGGAGACATTGTGATTCGCGTAATTTTGGTAAGCGATGCTTTATGTGTTCCTTAAGGTTAAGGAGAATCTAAAGCCTGCATTGTAATTTTGGGCCTTAAAGTTAGAAAAAATAAAGACATTTAACATCTTAAATACAGCGATGAAGTTTGCCACCCATCGTGAATGTCTTAAATTTTTTGTTGGCACTGAGAGGACAGCTTGCATTTTTATTACATGCAGCTGGTCTGCTGACTACCCCACTTTTGGAATGTGCCGTGATCTTAACGTAGTAATAGTAGTAGTAATTTATAGTATATTATAAGAATATCTGCCTTTATATGTATGTTATAAGAATATCTGCCATTTCCAAATATCCGAAAATTTGCAAGAAAAGGTGGGAGGAATCATTGATGTCCCTTATTATTAAAGAAAACTTACATATATTCGAGAAAATTTGTGATGTGGAGGTTAAAATTCATAATGAATTTCCAGCATTAGTTTGGGTCGGGAAATTTTCCAACAAGAGGGTGGAATTTTCAGATTTTCATTTTATCCAGTGCATATTCGTCCAAGAGATTTTGTAATCGGTGGTTATAAAGAAATACGTCAGTATTTTGTACTTATGGAAAACACACCATAATAGATATAAATGCGGAACTTTTTGCACTTATGGCAACAGGCCAATGCTAAATACCTATCTGAATCTAGGCACTATTATCTGTCTAACAACTTAGTAATAGGAACATGAAACGGAACAAACTATATACATTAAATTTATTTATGTATATAAAACCGCAAAACTTCAAACGATTCAGCTTTTAGTTTATAGATAATATTATACAACATTACTTTGTACGGCGAACCTCAATACTCTTAACATCATACATAGGTATTATATTAAAATGGTAACTTTGTCATATTTTTATAATTGATAGAGACCTGAATTTTTCGCGTTTGCGATCAACCCGATTTTATTCGCGAATTTCGCTCTCTTTTCACGAATAACGCGAATTTTCACGTTTTAGAAAAATAACAGCGAAATTTGTATATTTACGACATTTTCGCAAAAAAATAACGAGATATTTTTATTATCAACAAAATAATTGTTAATTGTGTCGGTGCACACGTAGTAGAATTCCATAATTATGTAATTGAAACAAGGTGTTTCTTTCTACTATAGATTATTGATTCCGAGAGAGACGTCTTTCGACTTATCAGGTCATTATCAATCAATTGATAATTAAGATTGATAATGACCTGATAAGTCGAAAGACGTCTCTCTCGGAATCAATAATCTATAGTAGAAAGAAACACTTGTTTCAATTACATAATAAAATAATTGTATTATATCTCTTCTATTATTCTTTATAAAAGAAACGTTATTAAATTAATCCCAATAATCAAGGAAGTAGGACATTGTTTCATTTGCTTGTAATTTTTCAAACCATTTTGAATGTTCGATCGTTATATAAATTATTTAACCATATTATAGTGCAAATAGAACTTGCCATTTTAAAAATTGTGTTGATTTCTCTTATTTTATATTTCTTTGTAAAAAAAACATACATTTCATAGAAATAACACTATTTTGCTAGAAAAAATAACGCTGTTTTCTTAAAAATAGCACCACTTTTCTAAAAAATAAATAATAATAATAATAATAAAAATCTTTATTGCACAAAAAAACAAACATTATTAAAACACAATAAATACTACAGAATGGTATTGTATCTATCTATCTATCTATACCATCACAGCATATCCCACAAGTGGGGTAGCCAGCAGATCAGCTGCATGAAAGGAACATGCAAACTGTCCTCTTCGTGCCAATATAAAACCAAGACATTCAGGATGGGTGGCAAGCCAAGCCAAGCAATGGTATTGTACACAAGCAATTTTGCCGTGCACCGTGCACCGTTCACTCTAGCCCAGCCACTTTTTTTAAAAAATAATCTATGTAGGTACCTACTCTATTTTTGATGGGGAGTGTTTTGTTTTAAAGTTTAATTTTCTGAATGAAATATTTTATTTTTATGTAACGATTACTTTATTTTATTGTTACAGTCATGGTACAAGATGTGCTGGGGAAGTCGCAGCAGCTAGGGATAATGGTGTCTGCGGAGTTGGAGTCGCATATGATTCAAAGATAGCTGGTAAGTCATAAACCTTCTAAAATTTATACATACGCACAACATGTACTGGTTCAACTGATCATTTAGACCATGTTTGTCTAAAGTGCGGCCCAAAACACTTTGAGATGCGGCCCAAACGCAAATTATGAAAATATTTAAATTTATACATCAAGACTTGCAACTTCATCAATTGAACCCAATATCGATTTGCTTGTTCAACAAAAGCAAATCCATCCATCACATTAATTTTACATAAGTATATATGTATAATATATACATTTTTATACATATGTTCATTTAAAATTTTATACATATATATATATATCTAATTCAAATAAAATAAATATAATAAAAAGAAGTTATTTTATTTTAATAGAACTGCATATAGGTATATAGTTAATTTTATTTCCATTTGTTAAAAAAAAAATTATGTGCGGCCCAGCATATATTTTTTTGTTGCAATGTGGCCCTCGTATGGTCAAAGTTTAGACACCCATGATTTAGAGCAAACAAACAGTCGATCTCGCGTACACTTCTTAAAAAAGGTCATCACTTTGGAAAAGTCAAACTAATAATACCAGTAGGGTTTCTCTTGACACAATCTAAATACGATCTTAATCTAATCTTGATCTTGATCATACGACGCACGAAGTGACTATTGGCCAAAAATACACGCAAACTGATCGCGCGTTAGCGGTAGCGCGGTGTTTTTGACCATAGTCCCTTCTTGCGTCGTATGATCAAGATCAAGACTAGATTAAGATCGTATTTAGATTGTGTCAAGAGTAGCCCTGATATAGGGTTTCTCTTGACAAAATCTAAATACGATCTTAATCTTAATCATGCGATGCACGAAGTGACTATCAGTCAAAAATACGTGCATACCAATCTCGCGGTAGCGGTAGCGCGGTATTTTTGACAATAGTCCCTTCGTGCGTCGTATGATTAAGATCAAGACTAGATTAAGATCGTATTTAGATTGTGTCAAGAGTAACTCTGCAATTTCGAGATTCAGAGAAAATATTCTTCAGAAAAACCGAGTAGAACGTTAAACATTTCAAATTCCTATACCATTTTGCAAATTTGTCGCGAGGGATAGAAATTTAGGGTGAAAGTGAAATTATAAAATTCTGGTAATCTGATACCTTTTTTGCTTGCGAGTTGATCTCTTGTCGTCTTATTATTGCACATCGCCGATGGTATATGTAAATCTGCTCACCCGTGGTATATAATATCCAAGAATTTTCTTTATTGATTTTTTGTTCGAATTTATTTTCTTTGAGTAGATACCTAGTTGAAATCTTAAGTTTCTCTCTAACATATCTATGCAAACTATTATTATTCTGCCATTGACCTTTTATAGACTGGAAAGTCAAAGGAAAAATTGGTAATGCGATCAATCAAATTTTGCAACCAATATAATTTCATATCAATCAGTCTTAAACGAGCTTTGGTTCAATTCTGATTTGTGCATATTCAATACATTAATGGATTAAGAAATACATGACATACAATAACTGAAGAATAGGAAATAAAGACATCCTGGAAGCAATGACGAAACAATCGTTAAGTGGGGACATGTTGTATATGCTTCGTATTTTTATTTGTTGACCAACATCATTGTTGCTGACTGAGGGTAGATATTGTTATTGCGAATAAATGAAATTATGAAACATTTCAATTTCCAGGTATTAGGATGTTGGACCAGCCATACATGACAGATCTGATAGAAGCCAACTCAATGGGACACGAGCCTCACAAGATAGACATCTACAGTGCCTCATGGGGCCCAACGGATGATGGAAAGACTGTGGATGGACCCAGAAATGCAACCATGAGGGCTATTGTTCGAGGAGTCAACGAAGTATGCATGAAAACTTTTTTTTTGTTTCTGTTAAATATATCAGACTACACTTCACTATTTTTTTCTATGTATTTAGCCTCTCAGATAAACGGAACACCAATTCCATATCCATGTTATTTCCTCATGCTTTTACCTACACCTATTACTCATACTCAAGACGCTGTTGTTCTTAAGAATTTGATTAATTTGTTCAACTTGCGCGATTTTCAGAAGTTCACGCTTGCTTTCAGGTATAGAATGATGTATTCTGTGTCCGTCACTTTTTCAAGCTACTCAACAGTATCATATGTAATCCAATAATACTGGAAAATTTCAACATATACATAATTATGTTCCCGATGCATATGGACGACCTCGGCATCACGATTTTTTTTACCAGCCTCAAAGCAGAACAAACATATTGGCTAACTCCCCAGCAGGAAGGGCTATTCAAAATATGTTTAATTGTCGGGCTGTAAAAATTGATATCTTTGACGTGACTCATGCAGAATTTATCAGAAAAACTTGAGATAATATATTATAGTTGTGTTGTCGTTTAGATACCGTTTAAAGTTATCTTCTAGGATCGCATTGGCCTTCAGCTGTAATGATCCTTGTAAAAATCGTCTTATTGTCAGTAGTAATAATAATATATGTGTAATTTCTTTGTTACCCTCTCATCACCCATTTATTTTTATTCAACCCAATTCGAACCGTCGCAACTTATTTACACTTCCTCTATTCACAACACTAGTCTCATATTTTTCGTTTTCCCTATGTTTTTTTTTTATATTTCTTTATCCTCAATTATCCATAGGCTAGCAAAGGCTTAACTTTTAGAAAATTTATCAATACGTAAAACTATTTCTTTTCGGACACGCTTTTTAAGATCAAAGAAAAATATTTTTTGAGTCACGTTTATAATAGTTAAATGGTTCACTGTTTTTTTTCTATGGATAATTAAAACTTGTGTCAATTAGAGTAAAATTAAGTGCTAAACGAAGGCTTAAATTCCTCATATAAATTTAAATTTGTTTATTTTGGTAATCTGTATAAATGTTTCTCCTTTCTCTCACTTTAAATTTTCTATAATCCTTGGAAATTACTCCTGATGTGATTTTAACATTACACATATTGTCTTAATCCTACAAATTAAACATTTGTTTTATAGACTGAAGTCTAATATAATTATCAAACTGTCGATCTTAAATACTGTTTCAGGTTAGATTTGATATAGATACTTGGCATTTAAGGTTCCCTCGGTAATTTTACGACTCGGAGGACTTCTATTGATCCGATATTCAAAGCAAAACATTTATACTCACGAGCGGCCACGTGGGCAACCTGAAGTGCTGACTCGCGAAAACCGCTACGTGAAAATCCTTAAAGCCACATCCACGCCTCAGATGTCCCTTTCAAGAGGATAGAATGTCATAACATAAATAGACAATCACAAATAAGTCAAGAAGGCAAAAATAACGATAGTTGTTGAACAATCACAATACAGACACGATAGTAAAAAACAAAGTTAACATAATTATAGCCATACAGACAGCAAAGGACCAACGATCCCCGGCAAAAACTCGGTGCAAAGACACTCCCTCACCCAAAAGAGACAACCCCTCCAAACCTACTCTGCACGAAATTGAAATTAGCAGTCTATTTTTAAAAACTTTGATTTCTAACACATTCGATTTTGTTATATGTATTTATCTTTTTTGGGCATATCATCCAGTAATAAGTGATTTAGCGTATTTAAACATTTTCAACCAAAAAAGCAAAATAGACAAAAGCTCAAGGCAAATAGATTAAAAACTCAAAAAAATACTAATTGTGAAATTAATAAGCATACCTAGGATGCCAGGTTTTAGATTTCTTGAGCTTTTATGGTAATATGAATTAATTTGATATTTCCGTTTTTAGGGAAGGAATGGACTTGGTAATATCTACGTGTGGGCCAGTGGAGACGGAGGGGACGATGATGATTGTAACTGCGATGGATATGCCGCCTCCATGTGGACAGTCTCTATCAACAGGTGAGAAAAATTAAATCCATCTATCAGCTGCGTGTCTATAGTTTTCATACTGTGTAAGCTCACCGTCATTACAAATTTATTAATAAAATATAAATTCATGCAAACACTAAAATAAATGTACACATACAATAAACTAGGTACTTATTTTTTTATTTTATTATTATTCAGGCATTCCACCCAACAGCTAGGTACTTATGGAAATCTAGAAACGATGCCAGGTACGCAACACGACACAGATGTTGAATTGGGAGGGATGCGATAGAGTACGAGTAGTAGGGATGGGGCAGGACTGCTCATCGTGTTTGGATACACGAAAAAAAAACTATTTATATGGGAACCTCTTTACATGTACAGTATTTATGCAAAAAAAGGCTAGCGACCATTTACCTCTTTTTTGAAAGTATAAAAAGAATTACAAGTGCGGACTTTTAGTGGATGCTGGTACTTCCGGTACACTTTTTGCGCCTAATTAATTGAAATATTTCATGTTTTTCCAGCGCTATCAATGACGGTCAGAACGCCCACTACGATGAGTCGTGTTCAAGCACCTTAGCCTCAACATTCAGCAATGGTGCCAAGGATCCAGCTACTGGTGTCGCCACAACAGATTTATATGGCAAGTGCACCACAACACATTCTGGAACAAGTGCCGCTGCACCAGAGGCAGCTGGAGTCTTTGCACTTGCCTTGGAAGCAAAGTAAGACAAGATGATTTTTTGTAAAATGCTTTTGTGACAATCATTGTCTTAAGTCTTACTTAATCTTTCGGACTTCAGTGTGCAAGAAATTAGATATTTTTAGAAACTTTATATTTTTAAGGGAATATTTAAATGGGCGACTAAAAAAATTAAATGGTCAACTAATATGAACAGACTCTATTACTATTTGTATTAGTCAGTTCATTCAGTCCATGGGACACCTTTCTTACTACTTCCGAATTAGTGATGTGAGAAGAGAAAATTCTCCAAAGAAATTTCTCGAGGACGAGAAATTTCTCCGAGAATGTCTCCTCTGATGGATGAGAAATTTCTCTCCATAATTTTTCTTAGTGGTATTATGACCTTTCGCCCTGTACACTTCGCAGCCAACCTGATTGATCGAATAATTTGTTTGGGCCTTTCAGCCCCAAATCAGAGGTTATTAACACTTTTTTCGATGTACATGCCTGCAATTTTTTTTTAAATTAAATATGGGCATGTGGGGTGTCAAACATCAAGATTTTTCATCAGTTATTAGCACTTTTTTCTATGTAGGTACCTAACATTTTTTTGTTTTCATAATTAATTGTAGCCATATTGGTGATAAATTGTCTCAACATTTGTACACATTGTTATTGATTGGTTGAATAAAGTATTTATTATTATTATACTGTTAAATAAAAAATAATAAAAATTCTCCGAAAATTCTCTACTTCGAGAAATTTACCGAGAAATTTCTCGGTAAATTTCTCGAAAAATTATTTCTTGAGAATTCCACAACACTATTCCGAATAGATTTTGCACAATGTTACATTGTGTAAACATGGTTCTCCAATCGAGATGTCTGATAATTTTTTTCGTTACTATCTTTTAATATATACCGTTATAATAATATTCTTTCCTGTTTTACTTTCAGTCCTATGTTAACATGGAGAGACATACAACATCTAACAGTCTTGACTTCCAAGAGAAACTCATTATTTGATGCAAAGGTAAAAAAATCACTTATTTTAGAGGTATTTACTATGTAAAATTTTCTAGACATTTAAAAAAAAATTAACTTGATATTCTATGTTTATTTGTTACATGAATTTAAAATACGCTCTCGCGATTTCAGTGTACCTACTTATTTATTTATTTTATTCTTCACTGTACATTGGTTTCAATATTACATAATAAAATAGTGTCATAAAAATAACAGTTATACAATTCAATATACAGAGGGCGAGTTTATCGCTAAAATGCGATGTCTTCCAACTAACCCGTTCTTATAACTATACTATCAAGTATATACAGCGATACAAGTCTGTGTTATATATTGTAAATGGATCTTTCATTGTGAGACAGAAATCCATCAATTGGGTGAAAGAGAAGATAAAAATACCCGAAGCCGGCCAGAGAGTCACCAATCTGAAGAAGCTTTTGGAATAGTAATCTACAATGGAATCGCAATAACCCGGCACCATTGACGAGCTTTTCAAGTCTTGAAATGGAGCTCGTCAATAGTGTAAGTACACTGAAATCGCGAGAGCGTATTTTAAATTCATATAACAAATAAACATAGAAATTCAAGTAAAAAAAAAATAAAATGTAATTTTTTTTTAAAATCTTACATAGGTACTTACTCATTTTATTTGCACCTATTCTATAGAGTCTGGGGAATAGAATAAGGCTCTCAATTTTTTTATAAATTTTAGAGTGTCCTGTTAAACATCATATTTACATGAAAGACATCTTTAATTTAAGATGAGGAATATCAGGAAAATTAGACAAAGCTCAATTTTCATTTGGGTTTTGTTCATTTTCATGCAGGCTTATTACATGTAGATAGTCTGCTAGCTACCCCACTTGTGGGATATGCTGTGATGGTATGGTATATACATTTTTCATTTTGCCCTGGCCGGAAATCGAGTCCAAGACCTCATGAGTTAAAGGCGAGAGCATTACCTCTGCGCCACAGCGATTATTAATTTTGGAACATTTTTTTCTGAGAAAATTAGTACCTACTTCATTTCTAATCTATACCATAAAGGTCAATGGATGATACAGATGAATTATTGGCACGACTTTCATAGAATTTAAACAATATCTTTCAATGATTTTTTAGGGTCGTTTTCACTGGACAATGAATGGAGTTGGCTTGGAATTCAACCATCTGTTTGGATTTGGAGTACTGGATGCAGGAGCAATGGTAGCCCTTGCTAAGCCTTGGCGAACTGTCCCTGCCAGGTATCACTGTGAAGCTGGTTCACTGTCTGGACCATTGTAAGAAACATATTTAACTCTACATATTTATTTCGTAATTCTAGTTGAAAATAATTTTATCTGCACATCCTTCCAAAATATGAACAATGAAAACAAATATTGCAGTTCTCAGTGGGTGAATTTATCACAGTATTTCTATTACTTCTTACCAACTGATCTATTATTCCCATTAACTTCTGAAGCATTCTTGTTAAGATTGATTTAAGACATGGAAATAATAATGAGATCCAAAATAATCTTGAATTTCCTAACGGGAAAATCTTCACACGGCCATGATGAATTGATGTAGGCATAAAAAGAAAATGTATAGCTACTTCTGCAAAACCAATTTATACGAAATGACCTTTTTCACAGCATTTTATTGATATAATGAAGTGTTGGAATATAAAATGTGAAATCTATCTGTACCTATGTATATGACTTCATAGAGAGTTCAATGTGAAAAACAATTTAGTATTTTATTATATCAAGGCTTTTGTGCTTTATGATGTAGCGAAGTTCCCTATTAAAGCAAGTATAGTGTCTGGTAGCAAGATTATTATTATTATCATAAGCTATAAACCTGGAAGTGAGCTACTGCTGGCTAGTTTATGGATATACATAGTGGGAGATATAAAAATAGGTATTATTAGATACTAAATTGGGTTGAGTGGTGATTGGTTAGGCTGGTGTTATGTGTATAATAATACAGCAACAACTGGAATGAAATCAAATCAAATGATATGTGTTATGAAGAATGGTATTATTTTTATTCATTCATATTGTAAACTGTGTAAGTACTACAATATTGTAGGTTCTTTTGAATTAATGTACACGGATATTTATAATTAACACAAATATATTCAATAATAATCCTATTTACAAATTGTCGGACACAACAGTCAAAACACGCAGCGAACCAGTGCAACCCAAGGTAGTATCTATAATGAGCCCCGTTCCCTATAGGAAGCTAACCTATATAGACAATGGAGTATTGCTACTCACTCAATATCCCTTGTTTAACCTGTAAACAAGTCTAAGGTTCAACTTAAAGGTGCAGTGCACAAAGTCCATATACTGCAATTCATTCATTCCGTCATGGCATTTTCCACAAGAGGGGTAGCCAGCCCAAAAACTTTCAGTACCTAAACAATATTAGCAATACTCTTATGTTATGTCAAGATGGTGGGTTTGCTTTGTAATGAATTTTGATTTATGTTTATCATACGAGTGTTGATATGCCTGTAAAAAGCAAATACAATTTAGCTATGAGGCCTACCACCTATCCTGAATTTCTTATTTTTTTATTGGCACAAAGAGAGCGACTTGCATATTCATTGCACGCACTTAGTCTATAATGGTATAGATATAGTAAATAATAATGAATTTTATCACAAAAATTTAACAAAGCTATAACAATAAACAAACGGATGTTCTACACATAATCTTGCACAATGTGTATGCTTTTTGCATTAAACTAACCTTAATCATATCTATACGAGTATTACATACTTACTTTTTTTTGTTTCGACATAAGTTTCTTCGTATAAAATTGAAAGGCAATCTTAGAAACATTTAAATTGTTACAGTGAAATTCCATCAGGACGTTCCCTGTTACTAAAGATCAAGACAGAAGCTTGCCTGGGATCCGACACAGAAGTCAGATACTTGGAACATGTACAGGCTGTGGTGACAGCCAATGCCACTCGCAGGGGAGACCTAGAGCTATTCTTAACCAGCCCCATGGGAACTAGGTAGGTGGAAATATTTATCTACGAAAATAAAAGTTCCGTTTTCTAATCTGTCTGCCAACCTACTGTCATAGTATAAAAAAACACATATTTATTTAATTTAGAAAATATTAAATTCAATATTATAATCCCCTTATACTAGCATATGCTGACTGGGGACAAAAAACTATTCGCAAGGAAAATAACAGTTATATTTTGAATTTATTGTGTAAAAAAAAATCTTGTATAAAAATTGAAATTGAAAAATATTTTTCCTATATTTCAAAACATGATGTTTTTACCGATATCAAAAAGTATGAATACTTATCACACATTAAAAATTAATATTTTTTTAACTTAATTGATTATTTATTCTAGATCAATGATTTTGAGCCGACGTGCCAATGATGATGATAGTAGGGATGGCTTTACCAAATGGCCCTTCATGACCACACACACCTGGGGGGAGTATCCACAGGGCACCTGGCTGCTTGAGGTAACTTTTTAGTTATTAACCATCCAAATGAATCCAATCTGATTAAAATAACAATAAATAATACTTATATTAGAAACCTTGTAAATATAAAGGTACTAAAAAAATAATAGTGTAAGCCAGTGTCAATGCGGCCTCAAAAAATATTTTGCCAGTAATATTTTTTTCAATACATAATGTTTAATCTCTATTCAAATATAATGTCGTAACTACGATTTGAGAAACCCTGTTGCAGAATATGGAATGAACAAATTTTCAGCGTAATTTAGCTTCATAAAAAAATTTGCCATATGGGTAGAAATTTAAAATTCCATTTTTGCATTGTCAGGATGCAAACATCTGACATATGAAAATATAGGTTAAATGTCAAAAAAGATTCAAATTCCCCGCCATAAGCAAAAACCACAAATAATAATTAGCTTCAATGTTGTCAATACTGTGGGCAAGTAAGGAACACCAACCTAAAAATGCGAAATTCAACGAAAAAATCTATGCATCTCTCTCTCTTCCTGTTTGGCCGTTTAGCAAGCCACACGCTCAATCAGTGCTCTCGGATTTTTACTGTTCGGTAAACTTAAATAAATACCAAAAATTGTGTAAAGTGCCTGGAAAAGACACGATGAGTGTCTGATCAAGTGCCGAAAGCAGGGCTGGTGACTGAGAGCCGATAGAACAGTATCTGTAGTGCCCGCAACAAAGACACGAGGCGTCCCCGGCGTGTCGGCCAAAACGGCGCAATGATTCAGTAATACCTCCATTTTGAGCAACGGACTTTTGGGTAAACCCTACTTATTTTACATTAAACCCCAGTCCTCCTGATTCTGAGGCTACGGGAGTGTCTTGAGGTGACCGCCTCCTTGGGCCAGCTACAACCTAACCTTTAATTGACAAGAACGTGCATAGAGCGCCTAGCCATTTAGGAGAACCATTTACCAGGCCTTCGCCTGGAGTCCCGGAACGTCATCATTTGAAGACCCTTTTTGAACCAAATTTCCCTCACTTTATTTATAGTCATACACAGTGGTGCTTTCTCTCAACGCCTGGTTTAACATACCCATCTCTGTTACAGTAGAACATTTTAGATAGTACTTGTATCTGTTTGAGTTTTATGTAAACAATAACCATTTTACAATAGACTGGATTATAACAAGAAAATATTCTGTTCTTTATTTGTCCTCTCCCGAACAATTCACAGTGCCCACATCACACAACACCACGGGGATTTCGGATGATCACGACCCTGGGAAAGAGCTAGCCGGCCCAGGCAAAAGAGTCGTCATAACCACGCCCTGAGTGATCATTGTGTTTTTAAATGTACCGTGACACTGGCGCCCAACGTGGGGCGTGTTTGTGTTGTGCAGTGTGGATTGTTGAAGAGGTTTTATTATTGATGTAAATCTGTTTGTTTCAAAGGTTGTTTACGTGCAAACAAAGTAACCGTCAAATTATAAGGCCAACATCACACGATAGTTAGTAAAGCCGACATCACACGGTTTTCGCAACTTGTGCGGAAATTGTTGAAATTTCTTTTTGAATCAATCCTTTTAAATTCTTTTCACAAATTGTTTCTTAAATTGAAAAAGAAATGAAAATTTAAATTCGCCCAGTGGAAAAACTTCATTTGCGCAAAAAAAAAAAAAAAATATAAAATTTTTAAATATTCTGTTCTAACTTTTAAAACTTTTGGAGATATTGCATCACCTTTAGAAAATCTTGAGAATTCAGAAACACAAAATTGAAAGTTTTCCCATTTCGAATTTTTCGAAATTTGTCACTTCGTTTTTCAAAGTTTTTCGAAAAAATTTCGCTTTTGCGTTTTCCTTTTCCGAAATCTTTTCTTTCATCAGCAATTGACAAGAATTACTTCCGAAAATTCTTGCTGTCGAGCGTTTCGAATTTTTTCGAAATTTTTTTCCCTTTTCACAATTTCTCAAAATGGAAAACATGTTGATTCAAAATACCAATACATCCAAACCCACAACTCTCATCCGAGAGTTGGCGCTTCAGGGAGTCGCGCCGGAGCGCGCTTGGCAGGCTTTGCGGGGGCAGGCTGCAGTCTTTAGTATCCCTCTTTAAATTTTCTCTATTGCTTGGTTTTTTCAATCCCTGACTTGCGGCTGTGTCAGTTGTCTTAAGTGGCTGACCCAGCATCGTAATTGTCGTTTTATGAATATTTCCAAAATGAAACTGATCACTTCACGAAGAAATGTTACATCAAGGGACTACAGAGTTGATAAAACTTAAGCGAAACAAAACTTAAATACTGTAATTTTAAAACTGTCAGGGTGGAGGCGATAGCCTTATGCTGTCTACCTGAGAGCCCATATTTTTTTGTCCTTTTTGGTGCCATGGCAAAACGGAAGGAGGCGCTAAAAACTTTTCTCCATAATTGTCTGTCAATTATGAAATATGTAAATGTCTGTAATTGAAAAATTGTAGAAATTTAGTGTTGAATCATTAAAAGTACTCCGTACTATTGATCAACACGGTGGCTGCTAAACAACCACAGAAATTGTATATGTATTTGTATTTGTAATTGTGAAAAAATTTAGTGTTGAATTATTGAAAGTACTCCTGTACCAATGATCAACACGGTGGATGGTCAACAACCACAATATAATTGTATTTGTAAAATTGTGTAATTTGTGTAAATTTAGTGTTGAATCATTAAAAGTACTCCGTACTATTGATCAACACGGTGATTGACAAACAATCACAAAGAAATTGAATTTGTAGTTGTAAAATTGTGTAAATTTAGTGTTGAATCATTAAAAGTACTCTGTACTAATGATTAACACGGTGGTTGGTAAACAACCACAAGGTAGTTGATTTTCTAATTGTAATTTGTGTAAATTTAGTGTTGAATCAATAAAAGTACCTTGTACTATTGATCACCACGGATGGTTGGTAGACAACCACAAGATGTTGGAAGATTCATTGTTTTGCTTATGTAATTTCGTGCTGTGCTTTGGTACGTGGTACCATGAGAAGCCAACACCAGTGTTACTTTGTTCAGAATTTTCTTTCTCTTCTGGGAGGGGGAAAGGATTGTCAAAATGGTGACAATAAAAGTAATATAAAATTGAAAAATGTATAATTTTAAGAAAAAATTAAAAAATGTATAATTTTAAGAAAAATTGAAAAATGTATAATTTTAAGAAAAAATTGAAAAATGTATAATTTTAAGAAAATTTCAAAAATGTTGTATAATTTTAAAATAATAGAAATTGAAAAACTTTGTAATATTGAAAGAAAATTTAGTTGAGAGAAATCACCCATACAAACCAATAATAATAAAACAGCCGCAAGAAAATAAAAAGAAGATAAATTGAAGAACACAACGAAATTTTTTTTGAAATAAAATAAAAATAATAACCAACAAGTGAAAAAGTCCTAGATGCTTGCCACATTACTAGGCAGTGAATGGTCAATTTAATAAGGCATAGAGTGATAACAAGAAAAATGCATCAAATTTTGTAACTTCATGTGATACTTTTTAACAGCTGAAAATTTGCTCATTGTAACTATGTAACTATTATAATGTATGATCCATTGTTGAACTCTGTAATACTGTATTGATAAGAATTTTATGTCCATAGATTTCCTGTAACCAAATGAGAGAAACCACCCACGCTTAAACTCATTAGGGGTTGAGTTCATTTCTTTTGTCTTTTCCGAGAAGGGGGAATGTGTCAGGATGCAAACATCTGACATATGAAAATATAGGTTAAATGTCAAAAAAGATTCAAATTCCCCGCCATAAGCAAAAACCACAAATAATAATTAGCTTCAATGTTGTCAATACTGTGGGCAAGTAAGGAACACCAACCTAAAAATGCGAAATTCAACGAAAAAATCTATGCATCTCTCTCTCTTCCTGTTTGGCCGTTTAGCAAGCCACACGCTCAATCAGTGCTCTCGGATTTTTACTGTTCGGTAAACTTAAATAAATACCAAAAATTGTGTAAAGTGCCTGGAAAAGACACGATGAGTGTCTGATCAAGTGCCGAAAGCAGGGCTGGTGACTGAGAGCCGATAGAACAGTATCTGTAGTGCCCGCAACAAAGACACGAGGCGTCCCCGGCGTGTCGGCCAAAACGGCGCAATGATTCAGTAATACCTCCATTTTGAGCAACGGACTTTTGGGTAAACCCTACTTATTTTACATTAAACCCCAGTCCTCCTGATTCTGAGGCTACGGGAGTGTCTTGAGGTGACCGCCTCCTTGGGCCAGCTACAACCTAACCTTTAATTGACAAGAACGTGCATAGAGCGCCTAGCCATTTAGGAGAACCATTTACCAGGCCTTCGCCTGGAGTCCCGGAACGTCATCATTTGAAGACCCTTTTTGAACCAAATTTCCCTCACTTTATTTATAGTCATACACAGTGGTGCTTTCTCTCAACCCCTGGTTTAACATACCCATCTCTGTTACAGTAGAACATTTTAGATAGTACTTGTATCTGTTTGAGTTTTATGTAAACAATAACCATTTTACAATAGACTGGATTATAACAAGAAAATATTCTGTTCTTTATTTGTCCTCTCCCGAACAATTCACAGTGCCCACATCACACAACACCACGGGGATTTCGGATGATCACGACCCTGGGAAAGAGCTAGCCGGCCCAGGCAAAAGAGTCGTCATAACCACGCCCTGAGTGATCATTGTGTTTTTAAATGTACCGTGACAGCATACCTAATTCGTGTGATCAAAATTAATTTTATATTTTTATTTATTTACAGTTTTATACGGCAGAGCCTTTTACATGTTAAATAAAAAAAAACAATAACAATTTGACAAAATGTTTCCATATTTTGGAATCTGATGCACATAAACCAAATACTTATATAAAACCTAAGATAACATTAATTTCATATACCAAACTTGTATTCCTTTCAGGCGAGCTTCAATTCTAAGACACCTCAGCGTGGATGGTTAAAGGAATGGTCCCTTGTCTTGCATGGAACACGAGAGCCACCTTACGCTGCTCTACGGGCCTTAGATCCTCATTCGAAGCTGGCAATAGTTAAGAAAGCCCATGAAGAGCGAGCTGCCGCCTAGGGACAAACATATCCTGGACATCTCTAATCCAAACTGTTTCCTTTCTTATAAAACTGCCATATATTTTGATCAAGAGTTCGTATAACACAAAATCCTCACATAAAGAAATACATCCACATTCAAAATATTGGAAAACCATGGGAATAATCTTTAACATATTATATACCACATAAAAAACAGTTTAATCTATGTATGAGTATCTGTCTCTACTGTCAAAATATCTCCCACAAATACAGTGGTCAATGAACTAATTGCATACACTGACTAAAAGCATGGATCAGTCAATAGAAAATTTGTCAATAAAAACTGTTAGCTTCATAAAGAGCCTAGAAAGTTGAGATTTAAAAAAATCACTAATTATCTTTTAAAAAATTGAAAAATTGTAATATGAACCTCAAATATCCTAGA
This sequence comes from Athripsodes cinereus, assembly GCA_947579605.1. Classification (NCBI taxonomy): domain Eukaryota; kingdom Metazoa; phylum Arthropoda; class Insecta; order Trichoptera; family Leptoceridae; genus Athripsodes; species Athripsodes cinereus. The sequence goes on along the minus strand of OX388321.1, from coordinate 23,886,155 downwards.
TTATTCGTGCTGAATTTTTAAATTACCCCTTCTAAAAATCATAAATTATTTATTTATTTATTTGATCAATAAATGGCAATTTGCCTTTTACAATAGGTTTAATACATATATATGACAAATCAATAATACAACAGTCTATAAATATAAATAAAAAATGCACTAATACATTCAAATAGAAAAGAAACAAAACCAATAACAGAAATTTAATCGCATGGGTAACAATAATCATGCTCAGCTGCAAATACCGGCAGCATACAAATTAATATAATTATAATAATATACAAATATAATCTTTATATACTGTACAATGGGAACCAGTTTACATGGCTGCAAATTTGGCACATTAATTCATTACTATATAAAGTTAGATAATATAATACAAACACAACACAGTAATTACATGAATTCGTTTGCCTGGTTATGTATCTCTCTTCTCAACCCATTCAATAAGACACATGTATTATTTTGGAGAATGTGATGTTATGTAATATTGCATTTGAATGTTTTTAATACTTACATTTGCACAAATAACCCAGTGAAACCATTTATATTATCAAGCTCAAAAATCAAATTATGGTTTGACTTTGGGTGTGCACAATTCGTAGGTAAATTTATCTTGATGTGTCGGAACAGAGAAACCAAAAAAGATTGATTCCTTAACAGAAAATTTACAATAAAAAAATTGCACAAATTGATATTAATCTTTGCTCTTTTCCATTCCTTGAACTCTTGATCAAGAATCAAAACATTTCAACTCCTATTTTAAATTGATTTTTCATCTCATCCTCTAAAATACCTACCTTTCTTAAATTTTAATCTTTCACCTTAATTGTTTTTCACTTGTCATTTTCTTCACTTCAAAATTATGTAATACCTAGTTAATTTTATCCCCAAAGTAATTTTTATACCAATTTCTAAAAATTTTCAAACCTACTTACTTTCATATCTGTCTGTTACAATTTCTAATTCATTGTTAATTTTTTCTAAATTGATGTACGAAGGGGAACAAGAATTTATTTGTTTTAAATGTTGGATATTTTTTACAAATAATATTGGAATAAATATCCACAACTTATTGCCAACGTCATAAAAAAAATATTTCCATTTCTATCACGGTATCTCCCATATATGGTATTGCCAGTGAAGATATATTCATCCTCTTTGAATATTAAAAAATAACACATTCAGGAAGGATGGCAAACCTCATCAATAAATTTTAAATGTTAGACGTCTTATATGTGATGTCATACAAATAATAATGTTTTAAAGAACATTTGAAAACTTACAACAAGAGTGAAAACTTCTGGGATTTCATGTTTAAAACTCCACAGAAAAAACTATTCCTCGAAATGAAATTTCTGAACACCTGAGAATAAATCATTTACTTTCTGTTTAAACAAGAAATCAGAAATGCATTCCAATAGTATTTGTAAAAAGTGTAATTTTTTTTATTTTGTTGTATTAATATAGTTTTGTAGTAGCATTTTAACGTTTGTGGTGTACTTTATTTTTTTTTAATAAATCAATGTCTAGAAAATATGTGTATCAGAAATACATATCGTTGATGAAAACACTGTTTATTAGACAAAATTTGTAGACACTTTGAATAAATTAAAATAGGTACATACTAATGTAATGTCAAAAAAGTAGGTTGACTTTTCAATATCCATAGATTTTATACCATGTTCTTTTTTTTAAAAAAGTTTTTTTTTAGATTATCAATGTTTTTGATTATGTTTAAAGGGCATTGATCTTTTTAATTTACATTTACTTTTAAGATCAGTGTCAGGCCATCGAAGATCAAGCCATGTAGAACATCTTCAAATCAACCATTTCGCTTTGGGTCCCGATAATAGACAATTCTTTTTAACCTAAATATGTTATCTGCCAAATACTCATTCACATCTCTTGTGAAAATTCCTAGTTCAAAATACGTCCGCTTATTTCCAGATACGTCTAGAAATAAGCGGACGTAACAAACAAATCCATGTCTAGAAATAAGCGAACGTAACAAACAAATCCATGTTTATATTCTTTTTTCACTTTATAACTATAGAAAATAAAAGAGAGAAAAAAGTTGTTGTCTCTTTCTTGTTTAAATTTACAATATAAGAGAATATTTGTTTGTTCGTTTGCAGTTTTGATATGGATCGGGCTAATAATATATAAAATCTATCTATACCATCACGGAATCTACTGCGAGTGGTATAGCCAGCACACAAACTTCACAAATAAAATGCAAAATAATAACATTATAATATTCAAAATAATTTAAGAATTATTTTTCAAAAAAAATAATAGAATAGTTTTCTAGTAAAAAGAACTCTATTATGGGGACCCAAAACGAATAGGGTTAAATGAAATTTAAAATATCGAAATAAAAATTACAAGAACAATTAGCAAATTATATAAAAAAAATCATTGCGAGTCAAGGGAAGTGTGATATGGAATATGTTTATATATTATTAACAAAATAAAATATCAAAAATTGTAAAAATGTGTTGTACTTAAATTAATATTTTTTGTATAAAAAAAATATCACTGTAAATTTAAATTAATATTGTATTTACGAAAAAATATGAGCATTATTTATTTAATTGTAACATTTCCAAATAAAACCTAAAAACTTCTGGAATACTTCCAATTTTCATTCTTTTTTGAAATCATATACATAGACCAAAATGTGTAAGCATGATTGATGACAATTCCATCACAAATTTTTGAAAAAAATTTGAATATTCCGTTCTTATATAAATTTCAAAATATAAAATTGATAATATATCAACTGGCAACATAATGTTTATGTATATTTATATACCAAATGAATATAATATATTATTTATTTATTTATTAAGAAAATTGCAACAGTATAATAGTTTGTACACGCTAGAAATGTTTATTATATAAAAGTAATACATTTATAATTATATATTATTATTATTACAGTATTTAAAAACTGTTTAAATATTTAATTTATTTAGAAACTTTACATTTTCTTATATATACTGTAAATTTGCAAAATGTCTGTTTAGCCGATGACATGTGATTAGATATCTGTGTTTGCAAAAAATATATAAAAAACAAAATACATAAGAAATAAAGTAATACAAAATATTCTTACTATATTATATATCTAATGCATTTATATAATACTATATAATGTTAGGAAAAATATAAAACATAATAAACTATACAAATAAACATAATGTATAAATAATTAATATATTTATAATATGTTATATTTTTGACAGTTTATTAAACAATTTTTTATATTTTGTATGATTGTAAAAAAAGATAAAATTAAATTCTCTCTTGAAAATAAAATAACTCAAAATCATTTGTCATTTATTTACTTTTTTCTATACATTATAAACAAATGGTAATGCCAAGAAATTGTTGAAAAAGTCAGTTGACAAACAACATGGATGCCTTTATTTGGAAACCTTCTTTTCATTTATATTGTTGCTTTTATATTTGTTACCAGCCACATAAATATATGAGCAACTATATAAATGCACTAAACTTTCTTACAACTCGTAATTATAGTTTATTTTATAAATATAACATATTTTTCTGATTGCCATGGATGTGAATAATGTTTATCTCCATAAAAAAAAGTTTCGAGCCAAAATATGACAATGCAAATATATTTTAAAAACCAATATTAATTTAATGCAAAACACTTTTTTTTGTTTTTAACTATGTCTATTATTTTGGAGATAGCATTCTTTACATTAATGTGCTCTACAAAGTTTTCACATAATACATAACTTTAAATACTTAAAATAATAGTTTTTTTTTTATCATTTTTACTGTTTGATTATATTATATTTATTTTAAAAACCTAAGTAACTCGAGGACTGGGATCTTGTTACGAATCAATGCATAAATAAATAATTTAAATTGCTTTGCAAGTACAAATAACAGTTTTCTCCAAATTAAATTAAATTTTGTACTTGCTCAAATTATTAAGAATTTGGTTTGAATCTAAATATTGCAGCTCATAAAAATATTGACATTTAACGAATGTATCATACAAATGTTGCATAGATTCATATATTTTTGTTTATTTTTAATAACTATTATTTTTTTGTAATGTTAATATACATTTAAACATTATTTTAATAAAAATAACAAAAAATAGCCAAATATTGTCAAACATGTCAACTGCCCTTATTCAAAAGAAAATATTTGAAATGTATTTATTATATCTGTGATTGTTTTGTTGTTTTATCAGATTTACTAATATAATAATATTATTATTAATATTTCTAGTTGAATTTGTTTATTTATCATTATTATAACTGTACTACATTATTTATTTTCTCCTAGTGTAAGATAAGTATTTTTAACAAATAAGAAAGATAGTAAATATAATAAGTTATAATATAAAATAAAATTAATAATAATATACAGAAATATAAATTCAACAACAAAATGATATATTGTCTTATTTATTGAATAAAGTATTTAAATTATTTTTCTGTCTAAGTAAATATTTAGAATTGCAGCATTACACGATGTTTCCTTATTCAAATCACTATTTTTGTTTCTCCCACACGCACACAAGTTACGTCATCCATCCATAGACTAATTAGTTATCACACTGATGAAGACTCCTTTCCATACCAGGATATTATCTCAAAAGTTGGGAGACACCGACTAAAGAACATTATTAGTCTCACAGGAGGACTATAGGAACTATTGGCAAACTGGCGGACAGGCCGGCTAAAATAATCTCTTGCAAATCTTTTACGTTACAAGGTGAACTTCTAATATATGGACCATCAATATCTTGTATCAACACTAACATATTTTTATAAATGCATCTACAACGAAAGACTCGAGGGAGATATGAATGTATCTTTTTGAACCAATGCTCATTCAAAACTGATATATTCTATGAAATTATATTGATTGTATTACCAATTTTTTCTTTTAATTTCCAGCCAATATATAAGGTCATTGGATAAACAGAATAATTCTTTTCTGTATATTTATCTTATGATATGCGCATAAATAAGCAAAACTAAAATATTATCAACTAACAGATCAGTGAATAATAACTACACAAAAGTGAATAGAAAAGAGTTTATGATAATCAGAAAGACATTAGAATACCAAACAAACAGAACTGTTTCCAGGTATACGAGATACATTATCATAATATTTTGTATTCATTGTATCTCAACTCAACACAAATTCTGATTCATTTTAAATATAACATTATTTTGTGCTGCAAGCAAATTCTTTTTGTATTGAATTTGATGACAAGGCATGCAGTACTCAATTTTAGTTTATTCAGTGAATTTAATAATACATTTTACACATGTTTGGTGTGTGAAAAACTTATTGTCACATAACTGGTTATATTTTTTAATGTGTCCCAATTAGTTTTAAAAGGAACCTGCAATTTTTAAGTGTATCATTTGACTTTCTAAGAAATATTAATTTTCTTACACTTTTTTATCATAATAGTCGACTCAGTTTGAGTACTGTGTGGTTATTTCTCATTTTAGATACCTAACAATTTTTTTATAAATAAAGTTTATTAGTGTATCTTTTGACTGTAATTTAGTATCATACATTTGAAAAATGTGGAAAAGTGTTCTAAATAAATTCAAAATCTTTCCACGGAAGCAAATATCTCCAAATTCAAATTTGATAGTTGTTATAACTGGATGTGATAGTGGATTAGGTTTACTGATGGCAAAGGCAGCTCATTTCAAGGGATTGACTGTAGTTGCTGGAGTTTTACAAGGAGTTGAAGGAGATGGAGCTCGGCATTTGAAGGCTGTTTCTAATTTTCACACACCTTTGCATATTTTGGAATTGGATGTCACAAATGAAAAAAGTGTCAATAATTTGAAATGTTTTACAAAATCATTGCTGAATGATAATTCTGATTCGAGTAAGTTTAATGTGAATTAACTTATGAAGTATTAAAATCATTATTGTCTATTGAATGTGGATTTTTTTTACATTTGTTCTCATAACTCTCAGCCCACCATAGTGATGAATCTACTTCACTGAAATAAATTTAATTAGTTTCTTAATGCAGAAAATTTAATTGCTAGAAAATTGATTTAAAAAAAATTGGGTTCTTTTAGTTCTACATGCTGTAGTTAACAATGCAGGTTTAATGGTAATGGGAGACTTTGAATGGCAAACTAAAGACATAGCTGAGAGACAGTGGGCTGTGAATGTCTGGGGAACTTGGGATGTAACAAGAAATTTGCTCTGGGCTTTAAGAGACGCAGCTAAAAGAAGTGGACACCCAAGAATCATCAATGTTAATAGTCATTGTGGTCAACAACCATTGAGAACCATGTCAGTGTACTCTGCAACTAAAGCTGCTCTCAGATCATGGTCTGAAAGTTTGAGGATGGAGCTACGATTTAGTGGAATACAAATTGTAGACTATATTCCAGGTAGGTATTCTCATTATCTTTAATTAAATCACTTTAAAGGCTAGCCCGCACTAAAGGTGTGCTCAAACAAACAAATCATCTCTATCAATTTTCTTAAATTTTTCAAATGTTTTGTAAAAGTAGAAAAAAATTGGATGGTTTCTTCTCGTTTTTAAAAATGACTCTTTTTTAGGTCGCGTTGTCGCATCTAATATTCTTGCTAATCAGAATAAATATTTGGAAGAAATGAGGAATTCCTTTGATTCCGAGCAGTTGAATTACTACGAAAAATATTTCGATGAATTTTCAGATTACTTGGGTCACTTTGGAACAGCTCCGAAATCAGAAGGGAAGGAGTATGAAAAGGAATTAGAAAACATATTTATTGAAGCTCTTCTGGTTGAAAAACCTTGTTATGTTTACAAAACTGAACCTTGGAGATATGTGCTGTATTATAATTTATTCAAGATAACTCCAGGTGTGATTAAACATTGGTTAATGGAAAAGTTTTTAAAATTCCCGTCACTAAAAAACAGTAATAAGTGTAATTGAAAATACTTCCATTAAAGTAAAAACAAACTAAATAATGGAATTTGTACCTATTTACCATCAATTTACCATAGACATAATACATAACAAGACCGTGCACTTTCATGAAAAACCATGAGAGGTAGTAATTTTTAGGGAATTGTTCATTTCTAGATGATTGTAATTTGTAACATATGATTGTAATATATTATGTAACTATAGACCATTAAAGGATGACGTCACAGAAAAATCATTGAGGGGCATCAGGCATCCCAACACAACAGACGATTACGGTGTAATATTAGGTGGAACGCCTAAAGAATACCTAATAATCAAAAAAACTGTCAGTGTCGATTTTGTTATTATTTTTTCGTCTGACTTGCTTTTTTTTCTCTTATGGCATAACATCCTACAAGGATGATTTGTGCAATCTGACTGTTTGCCCCCCAAGCAAAAGCAAATCCATAGACAAGACCACGTGACCTTTAATGGTCTATAATATTTATAGATATATGTAGTACAACCATGTGTTGGGAAGGGACACCGCTCTTAGAGCTACTGTCTCACGTGGAGCACCTGATTTTTTTCACTAGAATATAGACTCTAGACTATATAGAATATAGAATCACTAAATCAGAGCAGATATTTTTTTTGTATTCTGGTTAAAAGTGTAGTTCTTGTAAAATGTCTTTGGTATTTACATTTGCCTTATCAGACTTAGCTGATAAAGTATTATAAATTAAATAAAAACTATTTCATCAATACTGAAACTCGATTTTCATTTTTATACCTTCTAAAATTTAAATAATTTGTGTGGTTCACTGAAAGTTTAACGATTACTCTGGATGATCCTCCAAATTGAAAAGATATGGATAGATGTTTCACCAATAGTGATCACTAATAGTGATCACTAGCGAAAATGAAAATGATTTCCACCTGACATAATTTTGATGAAAGGTTCTTTCACTGAAACGACCATAAAGAAGTTTTTTTCCTATTATTTGCTTTATTCTCTATGAATTAGTATTAAATGTCAGAATCATTACAAAATGAACATGCTTTTGTGCATTTATGTAATTTTTTTCATTTGTTTTAATTTTTTGTTTTAAGTTCATGACAGGGATAGTGTTGGATAAATTATCTAGTGTGAATAGATGTGTTCACTTTAGATGAACAGTTTGACCCTGATATTCTGAATTATCATCCAAAGCAGTAGTACCCATAGGAGGTAATAAATCCCCTCAGTGGGCGCTGGATCCTTCCAAGGGGGTGGTCGAAAACCCGGAGAGAATAAGGAGGCGCTGAAAAAGACACTTCTTTCGTAGATGCGCCTTGGGGGCGTCACTAGAGTTTGATAACTCACAAAGTAAGTGGAGATCGAAAAAAGTTTAAGAACCTCTGATCCAAAGTGAAACAATCTGAATGCCATTTTTTAATTTGCTGCAAAAGTAGAGAATAAACTTTCTTGACCAAGTTGGACTGTGTCCACTGTACTTTATTGTATTTTCTATGATTTAATAGCTGTCAAACAAACGTCAATGTCATTTTTGACAACAAATCGTATTTTGTATTTAGGTTAAGTTTATTCTCTGAAAAAAAAACTAATATTTAAAATAAACAAAACATGTTAATTTAATAAGAATATAATTTCTTATGAATCTGTTATACATTTATTAAATAATTAGTCGAATCACCACAAATATGGCGGTAAGTCGTTCAGTTATTTCATACTTGACACACTTTTCATAATTCTTCTCATTTATTATTCATATTTGGTTTAAAGAATAGTTGACATATAATTGTCTTGAATTAATTAAAATATTGACATGAATAATTTTATTTCAATGTTTTTAGAACACTAAATCAGAGAAAACTAAAGGGGAAACCTCTCAAACATCACAGGTTAAAAATGCAGAAAATACAGAAAAGATCCAACAAAATAGTAATATCAAAATTCACATCGTAATCTCCATATGCATGTTATTGTGTAGTGTTTGGATTGCTTCTACTCTTAAAAATAAAGCAGAAAACATAACGTGCCAAAGCATTGTGAAAGAAATTCCAGAAAAGAAACCAATCTACTGGGTTTACAGCGCAAAATCTAATGTAGAAAGTAAAACAGGAATTATGAAACATGTTCATTTAGTTTTGCAAAGATTAGGCTTTGAACACGGTAGCAATTCTTCAAAATGGGATCTTTTATGGTCACACGATTATCCATTCCGTCTTTTAAATCAACAAATGAGAAATTTAAGACCAGATCAGCTTGTAAATCATTTCCCAGGCACCGGTTATATATCGAATAAAGTTGACTTTGCAACGACACCATCGAAATATGTGCCAAAAGCTTTTAAATTACCCGATGATAAAGATGAGTTTTTGAAATATGCGGAGTCCAATCCTGATTCAATGTTTGTATCAAAAGATAATCAGCATAGAGATGTAGAGTTGGAGAATGTTCAGGATATAAATATAACACAGGAAGGGAAGTTTGTCCAGGAATATGTACAGAGACCTTTCCTAGTTGATGGCCATAAGTTTGATATTGGAGTATATACCATCATAACATCAGTAGATCCACTTAGACTGTATATTTATAAAGGAGATATATTATTCAGGTAAATTCTATACATTTACAGTCACAATCACAATTATTTTCATAGTTTACACGGAAAATAAATTATTATTATTATTGAAAATACATAGCACTCTACTGGGACCGTTGCAGCTTTTACCTGATGTTATCATAGAAATGTATTACGATTGTGACAATGTCAAATTTTAATGAAATATTTTTTCCTCATTAAAAAAATACTTAAAAACTTTAAACTCGCGTACTTTCAACATATGAAACTTATTATACAAGGCTTAAAAAAGAAAGAATTGTCTCACATAGTAATTCCTCATACGGGATAAGGATAACCAGACTGGAAAATATCAAAGGCTTCAAAACTCTCTGTTATAAACCTCAATGATAGCTTGATGTGTAGGTGCTGTTCAGTCATATTTAAGACACACATATAGCTTGATGTGTAGGTGCTGTTCAGTCATATTTTAGACACACATATAGCTTGATGTGTAGGTGCTGTTCAGTCATATTTAAGACACACATATAGCTTGATGTGTAGGTGCTGTTCAGTCATATTTTAGACACACATATAGCTTGATGTGTAGGTGCTGTTCAGTCATATTTTAGACACACATATAGCTTGATGTGTAGGTGCTGTTCAGTCATATTTTAGACACACATATAGTTTGATGTGTAGGTGCTGTTCAGTCATATTTTAGACACACATATAGCTTGATGTGTAGGTGCTGTTCAGTCATATTTTAGACACACATATAGTTTGATGTGTAGGTGCTGTTCAGTCATATTTTAGACACACATATAGCTTGATGTGTAGGTGCTGTTCAGTCATATTTTAGACACACATATAGCTTGATGTGTAGGTGCTGTTCAGTCATATTTTAGACACACATATAGCTTGATGTGTAGGTGCTGTTCAGTCATATTTTAGACACACATATAGCTTGATGTGTAGGTGCTGTTCAGTCATATTTTAGACACACATATAGTTTGATGTGTAGGTGCTGTTCAGTCATATTTTAGACACACATATAAATCCAAACAGAATTTTATTTATTAGAATGATAGTGTTGTCCAATGGCAATTATGTCATTGTACTACAATCTTATCTTATTTCATTTCTGCAGATTCTGCCCAGCAAAATACTACCCATTTGATCCAAAGAATTTAGACAAATATGTTGTGGCCGATGACTACCTACCTTTGTGGGAGGTGCCCTCCTTGGCCCCTTTATACACGGCTATGGGCTACGGGATGAAGGGTTCTTTCGATGCTTATGTTAGGAAACAGGTAAGAAGGCTGTTTCTTTTTCTATTTTCTTTCACTTTTGTGTAATTCCACATTTGGAGTGCTTAACTAACAGATGTGATCTCAAATCCGTTTAAATAATATAAATACTATTACTACTATACCTTCGCATAAAAGTCATGTCGAAAACATCATGTATTAGATGTATGTATGTTGGATGATTTATTCTGCGCCGTTTAATGGAGCATCCATCTCAAGGGTGCGAAAAATTATCATTTGCTTTTCAATTTAGCAACAAGGTTTACTACTTATCCTGAAGGTAATTTTTTTATTGGCATGGAGAGGAAAACTTGCAAGTTCAAAACATGCTAGAAGTCTATGGGTGTCCCCAGTAGTGAGAGATGCTATAGGATTAGTTTCAACAATGTTTTTCTGTAATTTATATTTAGGGAATTTGTAAAAGTGAACTTTATAACCACTATCACCAAAAAGTTGCTTAATATTAATTTTTCTTGTCAATCTTATATCATGTAAACAAAACATTTGACTCTTATGTATTAACTTGTTTTATTTATTTATTTAGGGCAAGGATCCATCAGTTATTTGGGATCAAGTTGAAGAGTTTTTGAGAGAAAGACTTCTGGATAGCGAACATTACATCATATCTGCAGTAAGTATTTACATAATAATCTATTTATCTCATTATATGCTTTGTATGGGATTGACAATGAAGGAATACTTCCCTTCATCTATTACTAGATGAAGACCCTGTACACTCAATTTACCTAGAACCCTGTAAAAGCTGAGACTTGAGAACTTCAAAGCTCCTTAACAATGTTAAAAGAAGCATCCTTAAAATAGTTACTTATTCCGTTTTTGTTTTCAGTTAAAAAGCTATGGAAACGGCTTAAATTTCTTTGAAATGATGCGTTTTGACTTTGTGATTGACGAAAACCTTCGCCTCTACGCTCTGGAAGCTAATATGTCCCCGAATCTAAGTTCAGCACATTACCCACCAAATCAGCTGTTATATGAACAAGTTCTGTATAGTTTATTGCCGTTGGTCGGCGTAGGGAGGTATACACGAACACCCACTTTAGGTCACAGGTATTTTTACAATTTCTATTTTATGTTCATGGCTATTTACCGATATATGATTAAAATATGCATAAAAACTCTCATTAGAAAGTACTTAGCAAATTGCACACTGTTTATTCAAAAAGCTTACATTTATTTTTTCACCAGATGACTTCACCTATAGTTATCTTAACATCTATGTGAAGAATAACCATTTGATTTAATTTTAATTCAATAAATATCATACACTATTCAGAGACCCTGGAATGTTGTCGATGCGAGTATCAGATAAAAATCTGGCCGTGTTCGCTCACTTATGCGGAGGAGAGGAATGTATGGAGTCTTGTGAAGGGGCATGCGTTGTGTGTAAACACTGTCTGTCCCCCAAGACAAGGGCTGTTCTGTCCAGAGCTTACTTGGAGCATCTCAATAGAAATGACTGCAAGAGAGTTTTTCCACCTCCAATGGTAAGCTAATGCTTAAATTCGGAATAATTTCCATTATTTTTTATTTTCTACTCCAACCGGCATTTTTACCAACATCTACTTCTTTGTTCATTAAGTCCTAATCCCAAAAAGTTTTCACAAAAATATATTGTGGAAAGGGTCAATCAGTTAAAATAAATATATCGTAATCAGGTTGAAAAATCAATCTACCCTCTTCTGGTGAAGAAAGCATACCATTATATGACATCTAAATGTATTGCTTTTATTTTGCTAGTTTTTATTTGTAAGTCAAATTTCGTAGATTTGTAAAAATGTCTGTTAATTTAACAATCTTTTTTACCCCCAAGTTAATGGATAAATTATTGTTTTTTTTAATTTCATTTATATTTTCAGGTGCAAAGTGCTAAGTTGGATTGGTCACTCTTAGATCAGATGACTCCATCTAACAGACTAATGTACATCTGGTTCCAGGGGAAATGCAACAACGATATCACATTCTGCTCTTAAAAATAATTCTATCTTCTGTAATCATAAAAATTAAATAAAAAACACTTTCTTAAACAGAAATATATTACTCAAAAGGAGGGTTATATTGCCAGTTGGCTATAAATTTCTACAACACCAGCCCAAAAGAAGCTATGTGCATGTCCTGGAAACCGAACTTTAGTTGCAGGAATGGAAATCTCATATGATGAGTTTATTGAGTATGTTCATTGTATTTTTGATTTGATTGTATGGTGGTACAAGTGCCAATTTTTCTACGCATTTATCTTTATATTATACATGTTTTTATTATTGTCAACTGACATTTTTGGAGGCAATTCATATTGAATTTGTCAAAAATCTAATACAATCACATCTCAACGCTCCTCCCTAGAACATAGGGCAAACATAATTGGCCTTCTTCATTCAGTTTATTTTTGTGAAAAACAAGTCACCATTTTCCACAATATTTCTAGAGCTCTGATGTTGTTGTTGTAGAAATGGTTTATCATGAAAGAGGAACATCCACAATGTCAGAAACCTTGTGGACGAGAGAACATGCTCTTTTTCGTTGTTTCTATTACAGCGAGTTAAAAGCGTTAGAAAAGCCGTGGAACAGGTGAAGCAATTACTGCAATGACACTCTGATAGGAAGAGACCAGTTTTTGCCCTGTGTTTCTGGAAAAAATGTTGATTGGAGATTTATTGATGTACCAATTAAATATGTTTTAAATTAACTTGCTACTCTTATGTAAAATGGGCACAATATATTTCTACTTTACAACTATTTTATAAGTATTTTCTATTATCTGAAATTATTTCTAATCATTAGGTAATGTTTCATGTTAGACTGATATTTACATTTTTAATAGTCTTTTATTTAATATTTTATTTTTTACTAGCGCAACGAACAATATTAATTTTAGAAATATATAATTTTTATTTTTAGTTAACGAATTAGTTATAAGCGAAAAATAGACACTATATTTTATTTGCCCCTTCTATGCTCGTCTTGGAATCACAGGATAAAATATAGCCTGGCACATTCACAGTTATTCTGGGCAACCGGAATCACTTCATTTCATGACAGTCCTAACATACTTAATCGTATTGTCTCACTCCACATCCCTTACGTGATAAGCTGAGAGAATGGGACACCAATTCGATCTATTCTTACACACTTCATTCGTTTCCTCCACATTTATGCAATTTTGATATGTCATTTTTTCTGTAAATTTGAGGAAACTTGTCATTTTTGGCATTCACATTACTTAGTATCTTGCTGTGCTGAATATATAAGATTTTTGTCACCTTGATTTTTCTGATACCTATTATTTCTACTGCTTTTAATTTTCAGACTTTTAACCTTTGATGTTTTGGCATACTCTGTTACAGGGATTGTGAAATTATGTCAATATATAAAATCTTGCCTGTTGTATAAAATAGCCAACAGCTGCCTGCCTTTGTCTTTCCATATTTTAAATTAAAAAATATTATGTGTTACAAAATTTTTAGAACATTCCAAATTTTAGTTTAATTTAGTTTGTTTATCATCCTAAGGTTTAATAATAAGTAATATCAAAGTAATAGAATTAAAATAGATTTAAAATAAAACACTGTATTACTTTCACTATGAATAATATTTGACTCAGAGGCCTTTCATCATTCATAGTGAAAGTAATACAGTGTTTTATTTTAAATCTATTTTAATTCTATTAAAATGAACTTTCACAAAGTTATTCCAAGTACTATACAATCATTAATATCAAAGTTTAATATAACCCACATTGCCTTTACAATTATTACGCAATGAAAAAAACAACATTCCAAAACTGTTTGAAATACTCAGTATGTGATTATTGTACTTATTTATTTTATTTTTACAATTTATATTTGTTATTTTATATATCTTTAATTTATTCATTTATATAATACTTGCCAGTATTGAAATATTGTGATTAGATAGGTTTATTTTAAAAAAATATATATTGATCATTTTTGTTTTTCTTTAATTAGTTACAATTTATTTTTTATGTAAAGGAAAAAATTTAATAATATTTTTTTTTAATTTTTGGGGTTGGTATAGTTGCAAATGATAAAAAAATAGTGCTAAAATGTATGCATTTTTTTAAATTAAAGCTTACATTATAGAGATATTTTAAATATTAAATTAATAATGGTATATTAATAATCTGTTTTATGAGTGGCTTTACAAAATGGCTGCTGTATCAAATGGTGGCTTTACAAAATGGGTGCTTTGTTTTTAATTTTGCCATCATATCAATTTAATTATGAAAAGATATTGTGTTATTTCAGGTGGATTTTAGTCATTGTGATGAATCAAAATTTATAATATTGTTGTTTTATAGTTTTTACACAATTTATATTTTTCTACTTATGATGGTACGAAGAGAAAGATCAAGAATAATTTTTATTTCATGCAGTTTATTTGTTTCCCACTTGTGGGATATACTGTGTAAACATGTTTATCAAAATGTTCAAAAGCTGTAGCAAATAATGAAATTATGGTTGATTTTTTGATCAATTTGTCTAATCAATTAATATGTCTTTTGTAGGTACCTTATTTTACTAATAAACCTTTATTTTCATAGATGTGTTTTGATATTATTTTCATATACCTTTTGAGACCCTTTGATATTTTCAATATTCAACAACAAATGAAAAATAACAGAAGAATATGGTTATATCTCAAGTTTGATGTCATCTGACGTTTATGCTCCAATATTGCCAAATTTTGTGGCGATTTCCCATGAAAAAATGGGTGTAAAAAAAACTTTTTCCAACTCAATTGTGTCGTGAAGGTCTATAAATGGGGTATTTAATTGATTAAATTGTTGTGTTTTTATATTTTGATTTAATTAACTTTATATGCCTGTTGGTACCCACACTTTGATATAAAGAAATAGGTATATAAAAAGGTGGTTTCAAATTAAAACACTGAAGATTGACAAAATATTTTGTTTATTTCAATACACTGTATGAAAATGTTAATCAACACAACTTCGCATTATATAGAATGATTCACTTATAATATTTTTGTACTTATTAATCAATATAATATAGAACTCCACTTCTCGTGCGGCAACCACATACCGCAACATCACAGAAGTTGTGTAAATTATAACAATCACTTATTTGATTTAAGTAAACAATTAACACAACAAGTAAAATTTTACATTCATAAATCTAATTGTACTTTTTAAAACTTGACTGACAAAGAGAAATAAAAAAATTACAAGATTTTTCTACAAAAATGATTATCATTAAAAGAAATGTCACCCATTGACGACATTATTTGTACAGAAATACCTCTGCTCGTTAACTCTCTTATGGGAATGCTATGCAGTGGAATATATGGTTGGTAAATTTTATTGTTATCTTATTGTGTCTGTATACTTTATTAGTTTTTTAAATGTATAAAATTAGATTTTGTTTGCAGTTAAAATAACAAACAATATAAAAGAATAAGTAAATCATAATTTACTTGCATATTTAAATAACTTTTTATTACTTATTTTGTTCTCATATAATACATTTCAAATCCTCAATTCAGTGATGAGGTTTGCCATCCATCCTGAATGTCTTATTTTTTATTAGCACAAGAAGACGACTTGCATGTTTTTTGCATACAGTATCTTTACTGGCTACCTTACTTGTGGTAGAGAGATAGATTTTATTCTCGACTGAATTTATTCTAGGACCCCGCTCGAATCAGACACATTTTAATATAAATATTGTAAATTGTCACTTTTTGAACTTGTTTTTTCATATACAATATTGAACAAGTTACAAATTGTAACAATTACGTAAAATTTATAACTAGAGTGCTTCAAATAGTCCGTACGAACATTGTATAAAAGTATAAACTCACTTGTAACAATGAAAACGACAAAATTCATCATCAATCTTTTTGAACTTGTTTTTTCATATACAATATTGAACAAGTTACAAATTGTAACAATTACGTAAAATTCATAACTAGAGTGCTTCAAATAGTCCGTACAAACATTGTATAAAAGTATAAACTCACTTGTAACAATGAAAACGACAAAATTCATCATGGAGTTTCCAGAGTTAAAACATTCTAGTTGTTAATCCAACTCTAATAATTACCTTGAGATTAAAAAACTTAGAAAACAAAAATTCTGACTATGTACCCTTTTTAAATTCTATAAAAATTATAGAAATGCCGTTTTCTTAAATAATAGTTTTCACACAAGCTTTCCCATTCATAGAAGATTCTACATAGCTTGTTTTAAGAATCTGATCTGGACTATTATTTTACCAGTTCTAACGATGATGCAAACATCATCTTACAAGACCTTATACCGACAAATGATTAAATCTCTTGAATCTCTGAGTTTCTTTTACATAAAACCACACATGGATAAAATATGAAGAAGTACAATTTCATATATTAAACATCAATGCAACAATCAACAACAGTGGTGATATACAAAAACATTAATTCCGTGAAACAACATACAAAAAATTACTGCACACTCAACTGGACTTCAAAAAATTTATGTAACTGTTTCCAAGCTTGGATCATATTATTATTATCACAAGATATTTAAATTGTTAGGTATCTGTTAAATTTTGTGTAGTAATTAATACAGCGGTAAATCAAATTGCTAACTTGATCTGCATTTAAACACTGCCCAAATTTCCAATTGATCATATAAATTGATTCCGATTTACTTTATTTCATTTAATTTAACAATTAACAATTTCCTACAAAATAAAAGATATCACTCTCAATAACATGATCAATTATTTAGTACATTAAAAAAACAGTTTGATCAAACTGCTAGAATTATTTTCTTAGAACGATCACAAAGTGACTGTTAACAGGATGATTTCTTTCATTAGAGATGCTTTATGCAATCCTTAGAAGCAACCATCTTTTTGGGATCTCATTTTTCAGATCTCAAATAGATCGCGATCTCCCGTCTAAATGGCGCTGGAATAATTAAGTTCAATACTTTATCGGCTGCTAGTTCGACCAGTCAGCAACAAATGTTTAGAATATTTACTAATTTTGACTGGTCGAACTAGCAGCCGATAAAGTATTGAACTTAATTGTTCCAGCGCCATTTAGACGGGAGATCGCGATCTATTTGAGATCTGAAAAATGAGATCCCAAAAAGATGGTTTCATTAGAGATCTTTGATTGCTAAAAGTGTTTACAAACATAGAGAGTTACGTACATGATAATTGGTTGATTACTGCTTTAATGTTACTGGTTAAATCATCTTTAAAATAAATTGGTTATCATTGGCATATAGACTGCAGAAGCCCCAGAATATAACTTCCCAGATCCTCATCTTGATTAGTCCAAGAAACATAAACACTTTTATTCAAGTCTTCATCTCCTTCAACTTTGATCAAAACAGATTCGACTGAGATATTTCCATCAGTCATATGAATAGTCCAGGCTGGCAGACGTTCTGATAGGAGTTGGAGCAGTCTCTGAGCTGTGCTGGATGCCGGACCTGGAGCCTCTATCCTCACTGTGCTGGTAAATCTGATGGTGTGTCTTGTTATCCCCGCTTCTTCACACATCTCATCAATATCCATCACAGATAATTTATTATCTTTCACACACAACACACCGTGCATTATTCTCCTTCTTTTTGGATCTGGTGGCTGTGCATTATATCTTACAGCTTCTGCTTTCAATAATCTCAATGATACATCGACTGGTATTTTAATTGGAGTATTGATGATACATGTTTCACCATTAGCTGGATTGTAGCAATTTATATTGAATTCTTCTTTTATTTTATCCATCAAAAACTCCATTTTCTCTGCTTCACCATGTACAAGCATCACATTCTTTGGTTCACAATATTGTATGAGTTGCATGATGCCTTTAGCATCTGCGTGAGCTGAGAAGGACATATACTCTACAGCCATTTTTACATCCACTACTTGTCCATTTTCAAATTCAACCTTTTTAGCTCCATTTAATATCTTATGTCCTACAGTTCCTTGGACACAGAAACCTGGCATGATGACCATGTTGTTTTCGTTAGGGGCCCATTTCTTGAATATAGACAATGAGAGTCCAGCATGCAACATACCCGGTGTAGCAAATACAACCATAGCTCCAGGATTATCAATGCAAGATTTGTCGAATGGCTTGATATGTTTAAAATCAAACATGTTCCTTTGCACAAATGTTTTCCTGATTTTCTGGTTAGTCCAAGTGATGAACATTTTATAATAATTGTTTGCCTTCTCTGTGAGACCCACAGCAAAGTAAACAGGGTATTTGAGGTTCATTCTCTCCCAATATGTCTCCAAAAGGATGCACAACTCTTGTGCTCTGCCCAATGCAAATACAGGGATAAGAACTTTGCCCCCGTTTTCCACACATTCATGGACTTTTTTCAGAAAATCTCTTTCACGGCATCTTTTAGAATCCCTAATGGTGGTGGCATATGTGGACTCTGATATCAGCAAGTCAGGTCTGCATTTATCTATCCATGCTGCACCCAAATGCCTGTCTGGAGTCATATTATAGTCTCCAGTGTACACCACAGACTGTGAGCCTACTCGAATCCAGAACATGGCAGCCCCTAGCACATGACCGGCATAGTATGCTTTAATCTCTAACTCATTATCGACCATAACAGACTGGTGCAACGTAACTGCTGTGACTTTCTTCATACAATCTTTGATCATTTGAGATGTGAAGAAATTAGATTCTCCTTTCCTCTCCACAGCAACTTTCCTCATGTCCTCTAAGAGGATTGGAGCAATAGCTTTTGTGGGATGAGTCATGTAAATGGGTCCAGAATAACCCACGATCTCGGACATGTAAGGAAGGGCGCCGCAATGATCCAAATGGAAGTGTGAAATGATAACACAATCCACGTGACTGGTGATAGGTCCCTCGGGCACGATGTATGTGAAGTCTGGGAATCTCCTCTCGTCATTATAACCCATGTGCATGCCGCAATCTAACATGATGTTCTTCCCTCCCATGGATAACAAAATACAACTTCTGCCTACATCCTGGCCTGCTCCAAGAGGAGTGATTTTAATATCAGGCATTTTACGAACCAATTTATCGGAGTAATATGATTATTGTGATATTAAAAACAATAAAACCTAAATATATACTCGTTTGATCTAACAAATTCTAAATTCAAGGTTAAATGTCAATTTGGCTGTCAATAATTGTTGACATATTTAATTGTCTATGGTTTAAATTTTATTTTCAATTTTATTTTTAAATAAAAAAGCATTGTATTGCAAGAATAATTAACATAAACATAAAAAGAACAATTAAAAAGAAATACCTAGTTAAGAAATGCTTTACAAAATGTTCGTCATAGTACTCGTAGTGTGGGTTTATTAAATTTCTTCATTATACTAAACATACCAAAATAAATATTTCAATCCATACAGACGTGTTTATAATATTCAATTTCAATGAACCGCTTCGTTCTTTTCATTTTGGATTGGATGATTATCCCAAGTGAAACAATGTGAATCCCTCTTCATAAAAATATTATTGGGTATCTAGGTTAAGTAAATTATTTAAACAACCGCAATCTAAAATAGCTTTATTAGTAAATCATTATTTTACATGAAAGTAAAACAATTAAAATATAACATTTAATGAAAATAAGTACTTGAGGCTTAAGGCCATTTGAAAAAACCATAAAGTGGGAAAATAAACAACAATGACGCAGCTGACTAAAATTATGTTGCAAGTTTAGGAAAAAATATCAAAACTTGGAAAGTAATGCTTAAGTATAACAATTTTCTGATAATCAAAGTAGTATTTAAGTAATTTTTAAAATGCAGTTAAAGAAATCATTCAGATTTGTATATTTTTTACCTTATTTTTCTAAAGAAATAGTCACTAAATGTGTTCTTGGTTATTTGATTTGAGGCGAATATTTTTAACTTATGGCCATATCTATGGTTTATCTAGCAATACATGTGACAGATGATTATTATTATCAAACAGAAAATGTCATTTATAAATCGTTATGGCGGAGTGCGCGTCGGATGATAGTTGCGAAGCTCCAAAAGATTTTCAATTATCCTCAATTGAAGGGAGTGAGAGTAGATTTAGTCCAGCACATCGTAAATGTTCATTGTGTCTAAATTTTCGTAAAACATTCACATGCAAACAATGTATCGAAGCGGGAGAAGTTGTCCATTCAACTGCTCACTACACGGAAAGGTATGTTGTGACAAATTTACATAGTAACTGTGTTATGTTTGGCATCCTTTGTGTTTACTAATATTGGGGAAGCTACAAACATCGCTTAAAATTTATTTCGTTCATTACCTATCGTTACATAATTAGCCACGTTTGTTTTTGTTCAGAAATACCTGAATGGAAAAATTGCGTCAGAATTTCATGATTTTATGTTCACCAGTATTTTTTAACATCGTTATTCATTTTCGTTGTGTTGATTAACTTTTCTGAGTTACTAGGAGAAGGTTATATTGTAGTTTAATATTAAATTATATTCATATATGCACATTTCTTAACATTATAATAATAAAATTAATTTATATGTGGCCATCAACCTATATTGTATAGACTAGAAATTCAAAGGAAAAAATGCGACCAAACACATTGGTGTTGCAAGGCTTGAATAACATTGAATTGTTTTTTTTTTTTATTGTTTGGGGTTATTTTATGAGTTTGTCAGGTACATGGGATGTTCAGCACTTAAGTCTGACAAGAAAAGAGACCATTATCATCTTAATATTATGGAGTAAAATAGCATAGTATTATTATTATTTTTAATTTTAGAACATGCTTTCTGAGAAAATTAGTAATTTGTATATATATAGGTAGGTCAATGTTTGCAGCAAGGTGTTCATATTTTTTGTGAACAGAAAATGGTAATGTGTATTTTGAATGTTCATCTTTGATTAGGATTTTTATTAGTTTAAGTATTACTTATTGAGATTAAATTAAATTATGTGAAAAGGAAAAACATTTAATATATCCAATTCAGTGATATGATACCACCCATCCTTAATGTCTTATTTTTTTTTATTGCCACGAAGAAGACAATTTGCATGTTAGTTATATCGTTGCCGTGGAGGTGAAGTGATCCAAGCCACACTTTTTTGAAAAATGAGTTAAGTATGCAGTTTTGTTCAGAAAACCACGGAGAACATAGTGGTGAAGAGAAATAAGTGATTTGATATTCCTAAAGTGCATTTTTGGAAGATTGTGAAGAGATGTTAAGTGTTTTTACATCATTTCAAGTGTGTGTTAGAGCATTTCACTAACGCACATAGGAATAAATAGTTCAATTAAATTATAGAAGTGAAAAGATCCAAGCTGCATAGCGCGTAACTTTCCAACAACTTTCCTACAGGTGGATCTTTCTCAGCTACAGTGGTGAAATAAACCAAGTGATAAATTCGTGTTTACTTCTAAAATATAAAAATTCTTTTATATTTTATTATTTATATTAGTGGAATATATGATCAGGAATATTGTGTAAAAATTTTAGCGAAATCTATGCAAAAATAACTTAGTTATAGTCAGATTAGTATTGGCGGATGCGACAGCATAACTTCATCACCCTTTTTCTCGAAATGTCTGTCTTGTGGGTTAGATCACTTCACATCCACGGCAACGATATGCTGCAGCTAGCCCACTGGCTGCCCCATTTGTGGGGAGATACTGTAATGGGACTTATATGCATATGCAAAGATTTTTTATTAATGATATCGACTGTGCTCAGAACAAAGGCTTTAAACCCCATTAGCAGGTAACATTTTATAGGAGAAGTAAAAAATTGTAGGATAAAGAAAATGTCAAATTATTGTCATTATTATTTTACCATTTTATTTTAATGTAGTTTTTTCTATTATGTCATAAAAATTCAAGGGGAAATATTCAGGAATTATCAAGTTATAATTAAAAAATTAAAAAAAAAAGTTGATTAAGTCATTTGAGCTGACAGAATTTAAACAACATGTAAAAGAGATGTGTATGTTGCATGTTTGGGGTTATGCGGTTTGATGCCTTTTACCTCGCCGTAAAATTATGTCTGGATGAAATTTTTTGGTGTTAATAATGAAACTCATGCTGTTTGAGTACATTATCCTATTTTGATATTTGCAATTAAGTCTTAGTTAAAAAAAAACATTTTGATTTTTCATTATATAATGATGATGTTCAAAATGAATAAATAAATCAATATCTTCAGCCCCCCTAGACAAACACGCACTTGTCGATCGACTACAAATGAATGTACGACAATCTACCTTCATGTACCATGTAATTATGCGTTATTGACGAAAATTCATTTGTGGTCGATCGACAAGTGCGGGTTTGTCTACGGCCCCAGGTTAGAATATACCTATTTTGAAACATATCACACATACATATACATTTTGTTAATGTGTTTTTTTTTACAGATTAGCTGACAAACAATTAAGACTTATTGTTATAAAAAATGATTGCAAGCAAGTAGAAGATTCCTGCAATGAGTTGCTCGAGGAAAGGACTAAGAAGCATAATGTCCTAATCGAGATAAACAGATGTAAAGAGAAAATACAACTGCTTAAGTTGGCCATACAACAGAAGAAGGACAATATGAAGAACAATAGCCACAAACTGAAATCATTAAAGGAATACAACACGCAAGTTACCATGAAGCTGCCAAAGTATAAGGAGAAGATTGAAAAGGTTAACATGGATTTTAATAACTTATTCTTCTTCTTCTTCTCACTCGCCTTTATCCCATTTTTTTGGGGTCGGCTCTCGCAGTCCTCATCCTCATTTTAATAGCTTATTATTCTATCTTTTTATATCTTCAACTACCTATTATAAATTGAAAATTCTACAAATAAATTAATCAGTTTGTAGGTTAAAATTAGCCAAATATAATTCAATATACAATAATTATTGATATTCAAATCTGTACCTGAGAGCCATTTAGTCTTAAGTACTAAAATGCCATTTACAAATTCAATTTTTTAATCGAAAAAATCTCAACATTTTACTAGTAATAAGCTGTATATAGTATATACAGCTATTTACATAGACTCTATAGTAAAGACCCTTAGCATTTCTGTACTTAAGACTCAAGACTGTTGTGTTATTTCCGCTTTTTTCCTAACTTTGGCATTTTTGTCAAATATGTACTTGAGTTCGAATGGCTCTCAGGTACAGAAATGATTTAGTTAAAACACTATAACTTTCACTGTATATACATTTTTGGCTTCATATTGCCTGTCAACAATATTACGTCGGGTCTATTATGTAGAGTGCCGTTGGTGTTCAGTCAAATGCACAATATTTTTTAAGCTTCTTCAGCTACTGTTCAAATGGTTCAGTACTGAAAAAATAATCTAGGTCCTTAGCGAAAAAACTTTCTAGTTGTCATGTCGATATGTGCTCCATTAAAACTGTAAATGGATAAAAAATGAATTTATGGGTATTTTATAAAGTAGGTAAATATATAAAATATTTTGTTTAACATTTCATAGTGTTTCGATCATGTGTAGATACTTCATTGACTTTTGTGTTCTGATTGTTTAATATGTTTATTCATTTATTGAAACAATAAGTTACTGTTGCCTCTTAATTTATAATACAATACAAACTTAATATAATTTACATAAATGTACACATACTTATTACTCTAAATTTTATTCAGTTAAAATCAAAGATAAAAGATGAGATTTTTTTTTAATTTGTTCTGTAAGGATCAAACAGTTGGAACAATAAGTACAAAATATTAAAAAACAACAATGAGCAAACCAATTAAGATCTCTTTCTTACCAATCTAATAAACATAAATTTGAAACTTAAAATGCTAAAACACATAAAAATGTAGAAAAATGTGAAAATGTAAAAAATGTATAAAATGTGAAAATTTAAAAGTGTAAAAAAATGTATAAAATTGTGGAACATAGATAATATGGAACAGAAATCATTCTCCAAATATAGTTTATCTGAGATTAATAAAATAATTAATTCACTTAAGGTCTGCAAGCATGTCCATCACAAGAGGATCATCCTGGAGAGGCACGGCAACCAGATGGAGCTGGAACAGGAGGCTCTGAAGATTATCAGGAGGCAAAGGTTAAAGCAGGTTGTAGATTATGTCTTCCCAATCACAGAGATCAAAAATTCTCATAGGTGAGATGTTATGCTATTTTCTATGAAATCTCCAATATATAATATTTCCCACTCTTTTCCTTATATTTTATAGTTGTCGTAAAAATAAAGATATTTTTACCTATAAGTTAACCCTCTGCTGTCCTGGTATGCAAAACTATATATGATTGGCACAGTTATCGTTTATACATAATGATAGGTGTTTAAAAATGAAATCTATTCACGGAAAGCTTATTAAGAAAAGTGAATCAAACCAAAAAAAATTTATTGCCTAATTTGACCTCGGTGAAAGTTTATATCAATTTTAGAAAACAATGTTCATTGAACGTACAACAAATGAAAGTATTGAAATATTTCTATGTAATTGTTTATGATATTTTCCAGCATGGGTTTTGGGAGTATAGGCGGTACAGAAAGGGCCATTGCGGAGGCCTCCAGACCCACAGAAGGTGGACAGACTTTGCCCCAACTTCAGCTTCTCTCGGCATTACTGCCTTTGGATCTCCAAGATTATAATGCTTACTGTCTTTGTGGTAAGTACTCCATTAAATCATAGCCAGTTTTTTTTTTGTTATTTGTTTTTAATTTTATTTATTTATTATTTATTTTATTCTTCTTGCACATCATCATTCATATAACAAATAAAATAGGGCAATATACACAGGAAAAAATGTGATGATGTGCAGTGGCGAGATTATCACTATATAGTGATTTCTTCCATCTAACCACGATTATTCCATCTAATTCAATAGCCAATCTTTTATAGCTAATATGACAAGGTATTTTAATTTTATAAAATAGCACATTATCTATCTGCGTAAACTGACATACTTCGTAACTCTTTTTATGACTCATTTGCTGACTCACTCATTCACTAATAGTTCATCTTAATTTTGTTTGATTTTTTATTTTTATCTGACGAGATAAGTCATTTTTTTTCTGCCACAATACAGCCTTTTTTGTGTAAATATTATGACATTGTGAACAAGAATATTTCGATAAAAAAAATATTATTTAATAAATTTAAAGTAAGTGCCACCGTTAACGTTGTGAAAATTCATTTTAATATCAGTTTTAAAAATGTTTAACTAAACACTGTTTAATTTTCACATATGATTATTTAGTCAATTAATATAGACTAAATTCTAATTGCCGAGCGCTTTCGCCTTGCGGCATCTTCAGGGCAAGAGCTACTTAAAACTCCTTTAAGATCTCCAGATTGACAATGTCCTAATAAGACGAGACGATTGTCTCTCTCGTCGAATAAATCAATAGTAGAATAATACACTTGGTTTATTTATTTCGCTATGGAATTCTACTACCTAAACACTGACACAGTGAATAACAAGGTACAAAATACATTTTATGCAAAGCCCAAGCTCGGCTTACATGAAGTCGCTCCAAATTAACGAGATTCATTTCCAATCTGTATTCCTCCAGAGGCACAATGAATTAAGTTGTGTAGCATACACATGCCATACATAACCTCTTTTCAATGACAGTTATCATCTAGGTCGGTAAAACAGTTACCTACCGCGCGACCTTGTTAAAATCATCGCTAGATGTCTCATCCCAAAGGATACACAAGGATATTTTTCAGAAGAGTGGGGGTACCACCCCATACAGCCGAATCTGTATATAAAGGCCGCCACAACTCATAGAACAGCAGTGTTCATTTGGCTTTAACAGTCCGAGCATCATAAAGTAATAACCAGAGAGTTTTGGTCGGAATCCCACCTAACTTTTCTGCCTATTGCGTCCTACTTGCGAAAACCCCCGCCAAGAGCGTTGCATTGGATACCCAGGAACGTGTTCGCCTAGTAGCTCAAACTGAAAAGTTTATGAACAATCTTCGCGCTACATAATAATTAAACCACTGTCATTGTACAAACCATCTACACTTGTGAATTGTAATTTCTCAATATAACTATAAACCAAACAATATTTTATTTGTCATCCCTTGACTCATTGAGAAAAAGTTTTACAGTTGTAATATTGTTAATTATTTCAGTTGCTGAAAACAAACACATGATCAACACATCAGGCAGCCAACAGAGTAGTGCGGAACCTGTGAAGCTGAATGCGGCGTATCGCATCAGTGCTGTGCTGGCGTACAGCGCGCAGTTACTGCAGATTATGGCCTTTTATCTGGATGTTAGATTGCCTTATAATATTACATACAGGTGAATTATAAATTAATAAATCCATTGAGTCCTCGCCAATTTATTATTATTACTATAAGCTATCAAGCAGGCAGCTGGAGATGATGTGCTTGATATCCACACCATTGATGTCACTCTATACTTTCAAGCCCGTTCTTGAACAAATTGGTGTTCTTTGCTTCGACCAATGTAGCAGGCAACCCATTCCACTCATCCACAACTCGGTTTACGAGGAAATGTCTTTGAGAGTTCTGAGTGAATCTGTATTTTACTAGTTTCGGGCTGTGTCCTCGCAAGTGCTCATTCTGGCTATGTGCTATTTATTTAATTAACAAACACAATCATACAATCAATTACTACAAGTGCGTGACACACTTGTTTTTGTGAGAATAGAAATATAACAATTTATTTCATTTTGTTGCAGTGATTTATGTAGCAGCGAGTTAGAAAAGCGCGTGTACCGCTTAAAAGTGTGGAGAGTGCAAGCGTGCGCTGTGGCTATATGTGAGGCAGCAGGTATTGGGGGCCCCGGTGGACAAAGTCACAATGAGCCCCCTCTTCATACACTACTTAGGGCATGTCCTTTACATATCAATGGGTGAGTTCGAGAATAAATTTAATATAAGTAGTAATTTTTTAGGTATTAAAAAAAGTATTTCATTTCATCTCATATATCTAGTGAAAGCCTTTGACCAAATATACAAAAACAACAAATATTACAGAAAGAAGAAAATACTAATAATTAAATTATGACATAAATATTAAGACATAATTCAAGTATTTCAAATCTCCGTGCCAACAAAAAATTAAAACATTCAGGATGGGTGGGAAACCCAATCGCTGGATTCAAGATATAAAACACCTGCCTTAAAATGCTGTAAAAAAAACTGTAAACAGTATACTCAAAAACTTAGGAAAAAACGTGAGAGACTAATTATTTCTATCTCCAAAGCCCGTCTTATGAGATTAAGATGTTAGAATTAGTTTGCTTTTCGCATCACCCTGTGCTGAGCAAAGAATGAGCATTTTCTTATAATTTATTGTGTGTTTTCAGTGTGCTATGTGAGGACATCTACCAAGCCGTCCATCTTGGAAATTGGTTGGAGAGGGAGTGGTGTGGATGGTGGAGTCAAGTGGGCTCTGCTACACACGATGACATCCCCGGGGGTGGTACTGACGAGGAGGAAACAGAGCCCCCGGAGCATTTACACTGGGACTGGGATACTGTATGTATTTTTATGTAAATCCAATCTGAGTAGAAATAATCAGCTAGCTTTAAATTGACTTAGAATCTATCTATCTTTAGCAGCAAGGCATATCAAGTAGCCAGCAGATTAACTTATGTAATAAACCTGCAACTGGTCCTCTTTGTGCCATTTTTCATAGCTGAATTGGAGAAATTCATCTATCTATTCCCTCACGCCGTATCCCAAGTGGGGTAGGCAGAGAGAATGGAACACCAATTAGATCTGGCCTTGCATACTTCTTTTGCCTCCTCCACAGTCATACAATTTCTCATGCGCGCACGTCGATTTCTCTTATTCAAAACACGGGCGTTTTTGAGAATTTGATCTACATGTTCAAGCCATATGTTTTACAATTACCTGTCTTACAAGATATTTAAATACTTTCAGAAATGAGTGTCCATCGAATGAGTTAACTTTGTACTCATCTCTCTGTTTATTATGCTAAATTATTTAACTATTAGAGAGTGCTATAAACTTCACGGAACGAAACTTCATACTGACATAAACTCTGTTTGTTATGCTAAATTGTGGTGATGCAGAAGCGTTGTCCAAAGATGAAAATGAGAAGAAATGCAAGAATGTTCCACTTACCTTCTGGATGAGGAGTCTGGAACCTGGAATTCGCCTTGCCTCTCACACAAATTCACTTCTTTTATATATAATTGATTTAATGTGTGGTAATTTTTAATATTAATTTATGTGGGTTTGTAAATTTATATTATTTATAAGCGGTGAAATATATTGACGCGGTAACGAATTATAGGCGGAGCGATATGTACGGATTCACAATGTATAATGGAATGGGAATGGAAAAATGATAGGACCACAATATAATTATGATTGGAAGAATTGTGACAATTTTTGATAAATGAAACATTTCGCACAAATTCTTTCACCTCCACATAGGGACAACCCAAAATCAACCACAGTTAGAATTGGCCCAAACAATTTGTTAAACCATTAAAGTGCTATGAAATGCGAGTAGTGCGAATTTATAGGCCCGTGGGTGTGCAAGCGTCTTCTTTTGCACGACATACAACAGTGGGAATGTATTCAATATGTATAATAGTGTAAGAATATGTTGTTCTTAAGTATTTTTTTTTGATAAAAATGTGTCGGCTCTTTTTGCATAATAATGCTTTAAAAAAGTTTATGTTCTCTGATACCAATAGACGTCTTACTCTTATCTGTAAGTTTTTATAAAAGGTAAACATTTAGCATCTTTAATTCAGTGATGAGGTATGGCACCTAGTGTTGTGGAATTCTCAAGAAATAATTTTTCGAGAAATTTCTCGAGGTAGAGAATTTTTTTAATTTTTTATTTAACAGTATAATAATAATAAATACTTAATTCAATCAATCAATAACAATGTACAAATGTTGAGACAATTTATCACCGATATGGCTACAATTAATTATGGAAGCAAAAAAATCTTAGGTACCTACATAGAAAAAAGTGCTAATAACTGATGAAAAATCTTGATGTTTGACACCCCACATGCCCATATTTAAGTTTAAAAAATGCAGGTACCTACCGACATGGAAAAAAAGTGTTAATAAACTTTGATTTGGGTCTTAATCAGCCCCACAAATTTTTGGATCTATCAGGTTGGCTGCGAAGTGTACTGGGCGAAAGGTCATAATACCACTAAGAAAAATTATGGAGAGAAATTTCTCGTTCTCGAGAAATTTCTTTGCAGAATTTTCTCTTCTCACATCACTAATGGCACCCATCCTGAATGTCTTTACTTACATTGACATGGAGAAGACAACCCATTCACTAAATCATTTTGTAGACTCATTCTCTGACTTAGACCTTATCCACTCATCACCCTCATCCACTAACTAATTAGTTGTCTTAATTTTGTTTTTTATTTTATTTTTGATTGACAAGATCAATTGTTTTTTTGCCACAACACAGCCTTATGGCTAGTGTGGTAAACATATCTTTATGCATATTTTAATGTCTTGTGTATTTTATGAAATTGTGAACAAGAATATTTCAATAAAGAAAATTATTATTTAATTGATTGTATCGGCATTACCTTTGTAGCATGTCATTTTAAATTATCAAATAAAATAAATATTTATTATTGTTGTTTTATGTTACTGTTGAGTTAGACTAACACACAACCAGTTTCGCGGTATACTATAGTATAGATCTATACTATAGTATAGATCATCACCTGATGATGCGAACTCGGAGTCCGCGAAACCGGTCATGCGTAAGTCTTACTCAACAGTAACATAAAACAATAATAATAAATATTTTTTCTATTTTATTTGATAATTTCAAAATTATCATTATTAATGGATAAAACATGTTTATTATGTGTGGCTAGTTTATTGGCTACCCCACTTGTGGGAGATGCCACAATGGTATAGATGTTTAATAGTTAATTTTGTTTTTTGTGTCTTCAATTTTTTAGATGGCAGAAACACCCAGATCCCCTCCGCCTCCTGCGGCGCCCCCTTCTGTACCAATAGCCCAGGGGCTTGTCACTAGTGCGGCAGCTTCCATAGTTTCCATCTGGAGGGGTTGGACCAACAGATAAAACACCCTAAACGCAATACCTGGATAAACTACGTTTTTCTTAATATTAATTAGATAGACGTTTACTTATTTTACATATATGCTGACACTGGAATAATTACATTTTGAACAAATATTTGAAAGGTTTGTAGTGAAAGATGGATATTTGGTAAATGTGAAATTTGAAACCCATGGAGCACCCGGCAAAGAATTGGTCTCCCCCTCTTTCCTGAAAGTTTTCAAGTGTCCTGTAAAAGACAGTGTTTGAAAAAATAAAGACATTTTACATCTTAAATTCCGCGATGAGATTTGCCATCCATCCTGAATGTCTTAATTTTTTGTTGGCATGAAGAAAGCTAAAGGAATAATACCTAGTACATAGGATTTAAAAAACGATAGGTACAATCCTATATACCTACACATGGAATTATCCAGCATGCGATACCCATGCTAGGTATCGCAGAACGATACCTACATATGAAGCTGTCATTGGGTTTATAAGAGAGAATATCGGAGCCTCTGATAAGTCGCCCGGTAGCTTAATTGGACAAAGCACATCTCGCGACAAGATGGGAGTGCGGGTTCATGTCCCGTCCGGGGCACTACCAAATGAGGTGACGTTGTCTTTTCTAAGCCTTATACGGTAGTTTCATGTGTTAAATTTACATGAAGAAAACTGCTCGCACGTTTGTTACATGCAGCTGATCTGGTGGCTACCCCACTTGTGTAGTAAACATGAGTTAGAGTAAAGAGTGTGAGACGTTTTTGTCGCCAGTGATTCCAATGAACAATTATGTTTTTGAGAAAAATGAGGTCATTTATTTATATGATGTTTTATAATTGGGTTCAAATAAGAAATCACATGAAATGTTTAGAATATATACTAATTTTTTTATTGTTTAACTGGATTTGGGTGCAGATGACAAAACCAATCAGAAACCTCGATTGGAGAACCATGTCTACACAATGCAACATTGTGTAGAATCTAATCGGAAGAAGTGAGAAAGGTGTCCCAACGCTTACGAATTGGCTCAAGGCTGGCTTAAGTGATCACTTTCGGTGTCCATGGACAACGTTCACCAATTCCACCATTCTCACTGTCATGATGTAAGGTCCACCAATCGAGAGACGCTTTATGCAAACCTTAGAAGCAACCATCTTTTTGGGATCTCATTTTTCAGATCTCAAATAGATCGCGATCTCCCGTCTAAATGGCGCCGGAACAATTAAGTTCAATACTTTCTCACTTCTTCCGATTAGATTCTACACAATGTTGCATTGTGTAGACATGGTTCTCCAATCGAGGTTTCTGATTGGTTTAATCACATGAAATAATAAAATTAATTTCTCCAAAAGGGCACCATAACAACTTTCAACTGTCAATCTTTTATTTTACTGTTACCTTTATGGGATCTATATTGTAATTATTTCCAATACACACGTTGTATTCAAATTGAAAACTGATTATGAAAATTGTGAATTTTAAAATGTTTGTAAGTCTCGTGCGTAGTGTGTCTATGAACAGTGGAGGTTCTAGATTCCGTGGGGTCCCGGGTTATGGAAATAAACAGGGCCCCGGGTAATCTATTATATGTGCAAGATCCCTACCTAACTAGTGTGTAGCGAATGCATAACAGGCACATAATGTCGCATGTTTTTATAATTAAACTGTTATGTTATTGATTAAGTTAAGAGTTGACGTTTATTTTATAAAACTTCGTATTAATTTATGAAACTAATGATTTGAGTTTATTTCCATAAAAGAACTGTCGAAAAAAAAAAATTCAAAATGGTAAGAACCTCCACTGTCATTATCTGTATTTTTTTTTTGTATTCCGAATACAAAAACATCACAAATTATTTTGATAACCCACTTAGTTCAATTCTTATTTACAGCTATGCCTGTCTTAGAATTTCAATCAAAAAACTTTTTCTACTACACCATTGTGTGTTGTATATCCATATTCCACGAACGGGGTAGCCAGCAGACTAACTGCAAGTAATGAACAATGACGAGAGAACTGGAGTTCTCTCATCATTGTTCTTCGCTTGCTTCGACCGCTTTTGGGTCTATCCACCTCTCAAAAATTACATGATTCGTAAATTTAAACCTTAGGGGTTTTTGCTTTTGAACTCTACCTCTATTCAAATTTTGTTCTCAAGTGTTTGTCCAGTTTAATTAGCCCATAATATCTAAAAATTCTTATATTCCGAGATACAGTTTGTCTACAAAGAATGAGTCTAAAAACTTGCTTTCACTCTGTTAGCTTGTGAAACTAGGCGATTTACACGAAAAATTGATAAATGTATAATAAAAACTACAGTGGGTTATCATGTTTATTAAACTTATAATAATCTCTCAGTGTACCTATAGAATAAATAAATAAACTGTGATTTAGAAAAAATATATATATTTAAATATATAAATCATATTTCGTATTATATATACATATATATCCATTTCATTATTATATTTATTCTTTTACATTATATTCTGTCTATAATATTTCTAAATTTATTTTTACTAACCATCACAGAAATTTTAAAAGTAAATATTTTATTTATTAACGTATACATTTTATGTCTAGTGAAAAGTGTGTGTGTTTGTGTTATTAGTGTCGCGTTCCTCCTCTATGCTTGTCCTACAAGTAGATGCAGCGAGAGGAGATAGAATGAATGGAATGATTGATGATGTGAAGAAGATGAAGATATTTTCGGTATTTTGTAAAAGGGGTGAACAAAACATTTTTAGAAAATTATTTTACTGGTAAAATAGCATTGATGTCTTAAAGGGCCCCTTTAGCAAAAACGATAAAACATTCAATTTTCATCAAGTTTGGTACACAAACTCTCAAAACTTGTTGACCCTACGAACATTTTGATTTGATAAAATATGAAAACAAATATTAATTACCAATATCAAAATTAAACTTTAAAAGAAAAACTCGATTCTAGCTTCATAGTATTCGTTTATAAAAAAGCATATTTCTAAAAATCAAATTCGGGCGTGTGTTTGGTACATAAATGCACGAGAATCCTACAAATTTTCATATATTTATTTTAATATTGAGAATATTTAGATAGCTATTACAATTATAGAACAAAAAAATCTATTTTTTTTTTTGATAAAATTTCTCATATTATGAAACCAAAAATCACCACATGAACTCAATTTTTTATATACTAAAAAAAGTTTGCTAAAATCTATACCATTTATATGCATGATAGGATGGATAAAAAATATATATATTTTACAAAAAATTTGTATTTTGATATAACAAAGAGTACCTAAATAAATCTCGTCAGTCTTCGATTTATTTATTTTTTAGTAAAAAACTAATATTGGTAATAAATATTTGATTTTTTATTTTATCAAATGAATATGTTCACAAGGGTCAACAAGTTTTGGCAGTTTTTCTATCAAATTTGTTGAAAATAGAATATTTTACCGTTTTTGCTAAACGGGGCCCTTAAGGGGTATTCACATTTGTCATTTCGTGTGATCACTCACAATGAATCATCGAATATGAAAAGTGTGAACGGACATTTCATTCTCAATGAATACTTGGGATGACAGATGTAACTGATCACCACTTAACATATTTTTGATGAAAGCTTCTTTCACTGGAACAACCATAAACAAGATTTTTCCTATTGTCACTTTTACCTGTATTAAATAACCTTTTTTACTAAACATCAATGTATGAAGTTTATTCAAGCGAAAGAATAAATCGTGTCACCTATCCTAAATGTCATATTTTTTATGATAGTGAAAGGACAACATGTATGTATATTTCGTTGTTGCATATTCAAAAAGAGGTATGCGCGAACATTTTTATTTAGGCATACTCTTTAAAAACTGTTCATTAGGGCATTAAAATTGTTGTTTGGACTTTTTATTGGCATGTGATATTATTCTTTCAGTATTGAATTTTAATATTTGATACTAAGAATCACTTTATAAAATGGTTATGATCTCATTATAAGCAGTTTATTCTAGAAATGTCAAAATATTTATAAATTTATCTACCTCTTTTTGAATATCGACTGTTCTCAGGACAAAGGCATCATACCACAATTTTGGCAAAAGTCGTTTAACGTTTTAAAGTCAATCATTTGTGTCTTGTAAGTATTCTGGTAAAAGGATTCAATCCCCAAACATCTAAAAGCAAAATATTTCTTTTAGCTAGGACTGAATTGCAAATATCCAATAGGACAAAGGACTCAAACAGCATGAGTTTCATTATTACATACATACATACATACATCTTCTTCCCCTTGTCCTAGTTGGGTCGGGGGCCCATTGCGCCTAGGTACTTCCTCCAGAGATCCCTGTCCACTGCTGCTTCCAGGACCTCTGGCCACTCCAAACCAAGCCTTTCAACACACAAGTTTGACACCTGCCCTTGCCAGCTTCTTCTAGGACGGCCTACCGGTTATTAACACATTATTAACACAAAAAAAATTTCATCCAGACATAATTTTACGGCGAGGTAAAAGGCATCAAACCACATAACCCCAAACATGCGACATACATATCTCCTTAACATGTTGCTAAAGTTTGTCATGACAAAAGATTTAATCAACATTTGTTTTAATTTTTTGCTTAGGTATAACTTGATTATTCCTGAATATTTTCTCTTAAATTTTTATGACATAATAAAAAACTATATTAAAAAATGATAGTAAAATAATTAATAATTTATCATTTTCTTTATCCTACAGTTTTTTGCTTCTCCTATAAAATTTGACCAATGTGGTTCAAAGCCTTTGTCCTGAGCACAGTCGATATGCAACGACATGTTATTAGTAGTGTGTCCATTGGCCTCCCCATTTGTGGGAGATGTGGTGACGTTGTAGATAGATGAAAGAACAAGTTGCTTGGATGTAACTATACGAGGACCAAATGTTTTTAAGCTGCACATTGAATAAAGAATGTATTTATAAGAAAATGACGTTTGAATGTGATAGAAGTGAATGTGGAAATATATTGCATTCTGTATGATTGAAGCGTGTAACTGTCAAGGATCTGTT
Organism: Athripsodes cinereus; assembly: GCA_947579605.1. Taxonomy (NCBI): domain Eukaryota; kingdom Metazoa; phylum Arthropoda; class Insecta; order Trichoptera; family Leptoceridae; genus Athripsodes; species Athripsodes cinereus. The sequence continues at coordinate 23,850,255 of OX388321.1, read as the reverse complement.
TAAATTCTCTCATATCATATATTTGTGTTCTTTTCATATGAAGTATTGATTATTTATGTAAAAATTATAAATATGTTTTTATATGATTCAGTCTTACTGTTAATTAATCTTTTATTCAATGCAAATTACTTTTATTTGGATGAACAGTAAATTTTGTTGCATGCTATATACATAGTTGGTGTATCGATTAATGCTGTAGGTAGTACAAGGGCTAATGATTCAAAATGGCGTTTTGAGATATAGTTATTCAAAGTTTTACACTGTGCCTTCTTCGGTATAATTTACAATATTTGATCATTTATTCAAATGTTAATATTCTTTACTGAAAAAAATAATAGGTACAAAATAAAAAAAATTAATGGAGTTATATAAATTGTGACTAATATTGAAACTGAAGTCTCAACAAAATTAATACTTATCGCTCTTCAATTAAAGAGAGGATATTAGAAGGACCAATCTGTTAAGAATTCTGACATCCTCTGGTGCTCTTGACTCTTGTTATCGCTTAATTTACGTTACACACTCAATTAAAGGAAACTATATCTTTATGTTTTAGTGGACTGTGTTTTAGATTATATCAACATATTCAGAATTTATGAAATATACACGAATATGTGATACAATATTTAGAGAAAAATGAAAATTGTTTGAGACAATATAATAAAGAAAAATCTAAATTCAAAATAGAGCATTGATGCATTTGAAAATAAAATATTGATAAGTACTCAAATACATCTTATAGAAAATAAACCTATGAAAATTTGCATGGGCGTAGACGAGATTCAAGACAAATCATTTTTGTGTTCTACGATAAAAGGGGCCATAAGCCTTTGTTCCACCTGCAGCCTCAATTATTATTCAATCCAATCTAAAAAAAAATATTAAATGATTCAGTAATTACACATCGTAATAAATTCTTGTATATATGTTTTAAGTAATTAAAATAAATAGGTATATAATCCTCTTCTCTTTGTCTTAATTGGGTTTGGAGGCTATTTTACCTCAATACTTCCTCCAGAAGTCTTTACTTTTCATTGCTACTTTTTCCGGGATTTCTGGGCAATACAAAGCAGATCTTTCAACATGCAATAGGTTTAATTATTTTAAAATAAAATCCTTAAATTGTATTACTTTTCTAGTGTCTTTAAATCATCACCAAAGTGTATTAATCTTTATAATATTTATCTGTGTAAGAATGTTGTCTATGTATGTATTTTGTTTATATTTATTTTATCCAACTTGCATATGAACGGTTTGGTATCGAAACTGGACAAATCCATTTGCAATAAAATGTCAGTAGAGTCCAAAAACTAACTAGATTGAAACTGATTTCCATACTAATATTAATTTACTCGATTGTTTTGCACACAGAATACATAGAATTCCACCATTTTAGGAAATACATATCATCACGCTGCTTCCCTCGCGGGGTAGGCAGAAAGGATTGAGCGCCACTTCCTTCTATCCTTGCATACTTCTTTCGCTTCCGTCACTGTCATACAATTCCACATGCATGCTCTCCTGTTCAATGTGCTCAACACGTGACCTTCCTGTAGGATTTGATTTAAATGATCTGGCCATTTGATCTTCGGACGTCCACAATATGTCCAAATATATCTTCTTGGTCATTCTGTCCTCATTCATTCTTTCCACGTGCCCAAACTATCGTAACTTATTTATTTAAATGCAGTTTTATAAAACTCAACACTCACTATTTTCTGTATACTTAGTAAAAAAATTAATGGATTTATTCAATTTCGATCTCAAACCATTCATATGTATATATAGTCATTTTTGTATATTTTATTATCTGTAATTGTTGGTGATATAATATCAATTGCATAAAGGCATGTTTTTATCATGGTATTACTATTCACAGATTATAGCATTATTCCTGATTAACCCTTTGCACTCCTTTTTTTTTTACTTACTACCAACTCCTTAAATAAATATTAAAAAAGACCATAAAATGTGGTGTCAATAAAAAGATATTTTGAAATATGTAAAATATGTAGTTTTTATTGTTATTTACTTGAAATTAATACAAAATATAACTAATTAACAAATTAAAACAAATAAAAAATTAAAACTTCACGAAATCGCGAAATATTTTCCAAACAATACGCACGTGTTTTCAAGGCCACGCAATATTTGCTACTAAAATAAAATAATGACATCCCTCCGTGTGGTCAACTACCTGAACACAGAGAACACAAACAAACTAGAGATATAAATTCTGGGAATTTCCCCGCCCTTTGTTTTGTTATGTAGGTACCTACTTCACCACTCAAACAACTACACAGCGCTCGTGTAATACATTTATACGGTAAAAACAAAATTTTTAAAATTCCCAGAAATACTGAATTTGACAAAATCTGTTTATTTTATGAATATAAGTGTTAGTAATTCAACATATTTAGTATTTATAAGAAAAATGAACGTTTAATAATTTTTTCCATTTTTAAAATTTACCTCATACAATGTCGAGTGTGGCTCGACATAGGAGTTGGTGTAAGAAATAATATGTCGAGTGTGGCTCGACATAGGAGTGGTAAGGGTTAAATCATAACTTTCAATGATGAATTTGCCTACTCAATATTTTGGGCAACTCTTGTGTTTCTAAGTAATGTTTCTAAAAGTAGAGCAGTTTTGGTCTACATTTAAAATGAGTCAAAATGTTTTTAATATATCATGTGTATTAAAGTCAGCTGATGGTTTGTTTGTTTTTTTAATAATAATTATCATATGTGATTGTTATATTTTATAAACACTGATGCTGTGAATATTTGAATGTGAGATAGTTATGTAGTTGTCATGTGTCCATCACATTTTTAAAATTTATTGTTTAGTTTAAAAAAGAATAGTGATATTATCTATCATGTTTATTATTTATTTGTTGGCAGCACGTATCTTTCGTACAATATCTATGGGGGATACGTAATGTCAACATATGACCATAGATATTATGTTGTCTATGATTCCATGACGCCATTATCTCAGAAACATCCCGCTCTCTTCTCTAATTAAATACTTATATATACATATATAAATATATATAAATTTATAGAAATATCTTGATGTTTCCATTCATTTTGAAGGTTTATCAAGGAAGTGCACATTCATGCTATGTATTATGTTGATGAGAATGTCGAAACACAATTTTTGAATCATAGAATAAATTCATATTTCAAAATCCCTCTTGTTCAAATTATGTAGGCATTTCTTTTAAAATCATTATCAATAAAGAATTACCTATATTTGTCTGTATATACATTTTTCAATAAATATATTTAATATGTTTTTATGTGTGATTAAAGCAAAATTATTAAACTGTTATACGTATAACAGAATTGTGAGAGTGAAGCCAATTATAGAACAAATTTTAATTTCAAAATAAATAAGGGATGTTGTCTCTGGTTATAGCGCTGTGTTGCCATCATAATAATTATTATTGAATAAGCGTTTTATGTAACATGTATATTTTAATAAGTAATAAATTACATATTTTTACAAAATAAAACATTGTTTTTATTACCTAGACATATTTTATATGTTCACCTCAATTTAAACCCTGGTTTCGATGACCTGAAGATGGCTAATGACATGGCAATATGCCTCCACCTACTGGAGTTGTAAGGCCTAAAGTTCTAACCCGTAAAAAAAAATTGTATCACATAAATATTTCCTATGACAATGTCTGTGCATTGGCAATGTTGTTGAATAATGCACTTAGCTCAATTGGCACAAATTTGTCTGTCTTTCTGACTAGATATAATCTGTTCTGAGACATTGAAATTAGTGCCTATAGGATAGAAAGATGAAGTTATAAGGATCTGTATAAAACTACAAATATATATATATACTGTCTATCCTCAAAAAAGTGATTTGTAGTGGCAGTTCCCAGTGTGTCTATTGAAGATAAATATTTTATAAATTAGCATATATTTACATTTTTGTTATTTATTCTCATTCCTTCATAGACACATCACATTTTTTTAAATGCAAGGAAAAACATTTTATAACATCAAATTATTATGCTTTCATTTGTTTATTAATTTTTAATCCTGAAACATAGTATTAAGTATTATTCTGCGTAATGAATCAAAGAAAAAAAATCAAATTTTCCCGCCTTCAAACTGTCATACAACAACTGCGTAAAACGTTGCGAAACATTCGTGTCATTCTCTGTCGTGGATTGTAATGGATATCATAATTTAAATATAATAATTTTACATAAGTGATTTCGGGAGAGAGATAGTTTTTTGTGAAATTTAAAAATAAATCATTGACATGACCCTTCTTGTCAATGACAACATTTTCATTCTTATCTATTTATAACTCAAGGCATGCGCAATGATAAGAAGGCGTAATACAAGATTGCCATATTTCTAACCTTTTCCATACATAAGACAAAATTATTTTTTGGCAAATTATTAAGACACGCATAATCATTTATCAAATAATAAATAAAGTGAACATTTCTTTTATCAAAGAGCAAGCTTATTTTCAAAACTTTTCAAAAGGACAATCGATAAATTCAATTCAAAATCTAACAAGAATCCATGTAAATGTTATAACATTCTAATATGAAAACCAACAAGAAATTGGGGGAAATTTATAATAAAATCCAGTAAACACTGAAAACCTTTTGATTCAAAAGATTGTAAACATTTTTTCGGATCAAACATCGCTCTTCGTTTTTGGATTTTACATTTTGCATCCATTTTGACATAAGAATTTGGAAATAATAAATTAGTGTCGAAAGGAAAATAATTATAATTGAAGGTGGCAGCACTGGTGCATCTCATTGACCAATGGCAATATAGTATTTGTGATGTACGGCTGGTGTGTGGAGAGGTTATATGTGTAGTGTTATGTACATTACGTATTGTTCGCTGTATTTTTATGTAGGTTTAGTTTCTGTTTCGCGTATTTATAGTAAATTCTGAAGCGACCGACTATACATCTTTGTATTTATTCAATTCGATCATCCCCCATCGCTGTCAACCGTGTTGTTTTATAGTGTAGTGTAGATGCTGCGCGGTGTATTTATATAAATATATCATAGTACGTGTAGTAATGTTTGTCAAAATAATATTAAAATCGTTCAGTTTGTACAGGTTAGGTTAGGTCACTACTCGTAAATCTAATTGTAATATTGTATAATACTCAGTTGTCTAGTGTGTGTGTTTGTGTGTGTGTGTGCAGTGATTCAGTGCAAAGGTAATCTGGTATAGAGGAAGGAGATGCATCTGGCTGTTGGCTACAGGGTGTAGACTATAGTGTCAGTGTGGTGTACTGTGTGTATGAGTGCTGGGAGCGGGTGTATACCCAGTACAGAGTGCAGTGTACCATGTGCAGGTAGTGAAGGGAGCTTACACACACTGCCAGTGAGAGTCTTACAGAATGGGGGTCTGTTTGGATAAGCCCATCACAGAGAAGTACAATGAGCAGGGCTCAGGAAATGGCTTACATTTCGGAGTGGCCTCCATGCAGGGCTGGAGAGTGGAGATGGAGGATACACACGTAGCGGTTTGCGGTATCCCTCACATGCCCGATTGGTCTTTCTTTGCCGTGTTCGATGGACATGCCGGTGCGAGCGCCTCGGCGCATGCGGCGCAACATCTTTTAGAGGCAATTATAACCACGGACGAATGGCGGAGAAATGAAATAGCCAATGGGATCCGTGCAGGTTTTCTGAAGTTTGACGAGGAGATGAGAGAAGTTCCAGAGGTGGCGAGGGGTACCTCAGGAACTACTGCCGTCTGTGCTTTTGTATCTCCTACTAAGGTGTACCTGGCTAACTGCGGGGACTCTCGAGGAGTATTGTGCAAGGCTGCCACTGTAGCCCTCACTACACACGACCACAAGCCTGCCTTGCCAGAGGAGAGGGACAGAATTGTACATGCGGGAGGATCTGTAATGATAAGTAGAGTGAATGGTAGTCTGGCAGTGTCGCGAGCTCTAGGGGACTATGCGTACAAGGGTGTGAAGGGTCTGGGGCCCTGCCAGCAGCTGGTATCTCCGGAGCCTGAGGTTCTAGTTTGGGAGCGCACTGAAGAGGACCACTTCCTATTATTGGCTTGTGATGGGATATGGGATGTGTTGTGTAACTCGGAAGCTTGTTCCTATGTGTCGGCGCTACTCAGAATCTCGTCAGACCTCAAGGAGGTCACTAACAGACTGGTGGACACGTGCCTAGCTAAGGTAACTATATAAAAACATTAATTTAAAATTGATAGAATTTTACATAAAATACCTACAATTCCAGCACTACAAGATGTAATTTTGAATGTATTTAGTAGCCTGATGGCGGTCTCGGATTTTCAATTGAAAGATCCTAGATCCAAATCTTGTTTCTGACTTGCTCCACCTTCACGACATTAGGATATTGCTCATTTTGAAGGTGTCAAAGGGTGTATTTGGGAATATTACAAACCGTTTTTAAAATATAATTCACAATTCTAGGAATGTAAATTTTTCTTCTTTAGCACTTCTGTAGCTCAACATGTATCAGATTCTCTAAAGATAGATGACATGCAGCTGAAGTATTAGAGAGATATTCCAAACATAATTACGAATGTTTGGAGTCAAAATACTTTACTAATACCACTAAAAATTATTATATGCGCGACCAAGGTTTCAACAGGTAACCTGTCATTCTCAAGCTCAATATTTGACTAATCTATTAACCTACAACCTATGTGCTAATGGTGGCCATTATGCAGGGGATGATGACTTCTCCGAATTGGGAACTGTGTAAGAAGAGGTGAATTTGAAGTTAAGCTCTTGTTCGCTAGTGTATTGACGGTATTAAGATTTTTATTAATTTCCAGTATCTCCAAGGAAGCGAGTCTGGGGTAGTGGTTAATATTAGTGTGTAGGTAATGAGTTATGTTTTTATCAAAAGAATAGCCTTCTTCAATTACATGGTTGGCAAATTCGGTAATTATGTTTAGAAACTACCACAACGTTACCGCCAAATCAATAAATAATATAGATATCCCAAATGCTAATAATATAAGCAAGAATCTATCCATACCATCCAGTAGACCTAATAAATATTAAGAAATTCAGAATGGGTTTGAACCTTATCATCACAGAATTATAGAGTTGTAATTTGTAACATTTTACAAATGACTGCCTTTTGTAGGAGGCTTAAAAATTTACTGAAAAAAATTATTTGCAAGGGATTGCAAGGAACTAATGCACTATTTACTAAAATACCAAATTATTTATAATGAAATTGGCATGACGGTATATATGTGTCAGTACGGGACATTTATATAAATACATGGCAATGAATAAATAGAGATAGGTATCTGAATTTCTGTAGCCTGGATGAGGAGACGCTAGATCAAGGGTGGCCAACCCGCGGCCCGTTGGGTGTCTAGGTGCGGCCCGCGAAGCATATGCTGCACACTTTTTTTTTAATAATAATCGGTACAAGTATCCGTTACTTTTTTGAAACAGATATTTTGAGAAAATATTCTTAAAGAAAACCGAGGAGTTTTGAAAAATTTCAAATTCTTATAGCATTTTGAAAATTTAAAGACGGGGGGTAGAAATTTTAAGATATGAAGTAAAATAATCAAATGATCCACATATGGAGTATATTGTTGTGCGGCCCGGTAGGAAATCCCATTCTGAAATTTGGCCCGGCTGCTGAAAAGGTTGGCCACCCATGCGCTAGATCATGTTTTCCTAGGGTGCCCTATCAGAGATGCCTATGACGTTTATTTAGATGCACTTGAAAACTATTGCCAATTCCCTCTTAGCATGACATCGGATACAATCCATTTGTCTCTTCTCAAATCGATAAAGACAAATTTTATTGTTCTCTAATAACTATCTTCTCCCTGATAATTTAATAACATTTGACAACTGTTTTTTGTTCCTTGTAAAATGCTATGCCATTAGAGAAAAAAAAAAGATATTTTTTTGTGAAATATTGTTTAGTTTATAATTATTTAAAATCTACAGAATTCTATATCAAATCGTTATAAGTCACGTTACCTATGTAGTTGTGACCTTGAAATGTATCAGCCACGTGAAGGTTCTTAATATTTCAAATATAAATGTGTTCCTATTGTTTTTTGAAATGGATTATTTTTCAATTGATTTCAGGGTTAGAAATTTTGACAGAACATCTTTATTTGAACAGAATTACAAATCATTTGATCATTATTTACCCGTTCATTAGCCTACTCTGCCTTCAAAAGATAAGCATCACTGTAATAATGGTTTAATTTTGATATATTTAAGTTTAAAACAAATCCAGATCAATCTTGCAAGATAAATTGAATTGAATAAATATACACACACTCCATCAATTAGTACAAAATAAAAAATAAAAAAATTGTAGGATATATGGCATGTCTCATTGATGAATTTAAAATATTAAATATCTTGTAAATTAAATTTTAGTTTTGTTTTACGCAAACTCTCAAAATATGATGAAAGAATACAAGTTTTTTATATCTATGAAATTTTCTATCATCATTCATGCTTTCTATATGTCTAGTGCTCTATTATCTCACACCGTGTCCCAAGTGGGGTAGCCAGAGACAACGGAACGCCAAATAGATCTGTCTTTACACACTTCTTTCATTTCCTCCACATTAATACAATTTCTCGTGCTCTACTACACAAGTGTCGTATTACATTATCTTAAGCAGGTGATTGCAGGTAGTTACATAGTTGGCGCTGTGAGGACGTTGTCACATATTATCAATATTACTATTATACTCATTGTCACACTGTGTGCTGTGTTAAGTGGTTGGTACCTGGTGAGGTGGTATTTTGTCTCCCCTCCACACTCACTTTCGCACTACACACAACTTGCTAGGGCTTCACATTACAGGTTGAACTAGCGTTTCAAACACGTAATCTTACATGTAGCAATCAATTGAAAATATTTTCAAGATACATTTAGAAAAGTGACTCACTTTTATATTACGTGAGTGTCCTTACGGCACAACAGTAATCTGGAATTTGTGATTTCCAAAAATAGTAAGATAGAGAATGAAACAGCAATGATTCTGGTATGATATATAAAAAAAATGTACATATGAACTGATTTAAATATTTGTGTTGATGTCGATTGTCTATGTAATATGTCCAACCATAACTTTGTATCTCAGTTATTACTATACCCACAAAATGGTAATTGGTAAATTTACTTATGTAAACTGGGATTTGAGGAAGATGACACCTGCAGATTCTGTGGAGAGGTAGCCAAGACTCCTCAACATCTTATAGCAATGCCGTAAGATTCTCAAGAATCGAAACCCTAGGCAGGCACTGGGTGGAAATGCAATCTCTCCACACCTTAGATCTCCTCAAAATTCTACATTTAATAAGATGCCTCGGACTAAAGGGCTCGTTATCACTGGCAACAACCAGGAAAGCTGAGTAGAGGTAGTGCAATAGATTTTGTAGGTCGCAGCGCATAATACACCCCATTTGATTTATAATGACTAGGCAGGTATCTCTGATTTGTGTGTGGTTGACGATATGTGTGCCAATTATTTTTGCCTCTGTTTTCAATAGTAATCCACATCCAATGAGCAGGTGCAGCATAGTTTCATGTCCTTCCATATAGAATCTGCTGCTAACTTCATTGTAAAAAGATCCATATCTGTTATACAGTACTACAATATTATATTTTGAAGCATTTTGGCACTTGGCAACAGGGTGATGATGATGATGAGTACTGGTTTACTTAGATATCATTGCAGTTTCAGTATATTACTAACTACTTCAACTATTATTATTATTATTCGTAGGAGATACATAGTGGTACTTAGAACATAGGTATAATAATGTGTATATATATATATATGTGTGGGTACTTACCTGTTACACTAGTTATTTCAGCTGTAGTTTTGTATATTATGTATAAAGCTATTCACACATTGTCTATTGTTTACAACACTACTTTTCTACTCTAGGTGTGTCTATTAAATAACCACAATGATATTATGATAGTTCTCCTCTATATATCTGTACGCCGGAGCGAAACTCCACTTTCTCAATAGACACCATTTTTCAGTATGACCGTTCAAAGTTTTTTCAACAAAATGATGTTTGCTTCTCACATGTTAGTTAACATGAAATTACTCTTAAAAAGTATTATGAATAGTTACTATTAATCACATCTCACACTTTTTTCAAAAAAAACCCAACACTGCATTAAAATGGCGATGTTTTGCTTGAACAAAAATTTGAAATATTTTTTTTATTAATGGATATTACAAAATATAACTCGTTTTCAAGATAGATGAATATGTCATCAAAAAGAGCATAACAAGGACTACAATGCTATGTTTATAAGTCAATTCGGCCAATATTCCACTTGGTGTAGATTCGCTCTTATGTTCAGATATTATTATTTGTGTTACGTTAAAATGTTCCTGCACTGAGACCATAACAGCTTTTAACCAAGGCGATCTCGGCAGGAAAAAGAAACACAAGAGACATCATATCATCTAAACAGATTCAAAGGAGAGTCTCTATTCTGGCGATGAAGTCATTTTATGTTATGTTGAAAATATCATCATGAACATTCAGTTCATTAAATAATTTTATAGCCTTACCGACAGGAGAATTTGAAATAATGTTTGTCTGCTATCCGATGGGTAAAAAAGCATATGCTGTCGAAAACGATTGTACGTATAGTTAGTCCACCGGCTACGCCATTTGAGGGATACACCGTGATGGTATAGATAGAAATGTTTGATGTTTCACAAATATCCATCTGCCTTTTACAGAGCAATCGAAAACAGTAAAGAGTTGTAAACCTAATGTTTGGCAGGACACTCTACAGATAATATAATTTAATATTTAGTCTCGTTATTTAATTGACACTCCTCCATTGTCATATTGTGATACTTCACCTTTTTCATGGAACTAACAATAGGTGGTCGTAGCTACGAGTCTGTTCATTTGTAGGTCCAATAACCTGCCGCCGGTGAATAAACCCTTTTGTTGAGGACTTCTCAAGTTACACACCGAGTGTCCTGCCCCGCTGCTCTCTTCTCTGTAGCTCTTGTCACAGTTTTGTGCTCTGTTACTATGTTATTATATAATATATATATTATGTTTGTCACATTTTATGTTGAATATTACACTTCTGTTGTAAAATCTACTCGTCTTAATATAACTCCCCGCTCACTGTAAGAGTCACTTGGCCTCTTTATCAGACTATGTTTTAGATTTATTCTACTTGAAAATTTCCTTAAATATAATATGTATTACATACAATATTCCTTTAAAAAAAGTAATTTATTTTATTCAATCAAATACCTATCACTTAAATATTTTATAAAATAAATAATGACTTCTACAGTGGATACCCCAGCAAACAATAGGTCTCCCACTCTTTTTTGTTCATTTTTAAGTGTCCCGTAAAAGGCGGGTGTTTATCGCAGGAAAAGGTGACTCAGTTGGCGCAGAGACTGGTTTCTGCCCTATGCTCCCGAGAGCAGCATTAAAGGGCAATGTGAGATGATGTTAAAATAAATATATTGGTATCAAATCATGTACGGTAGGGGCGGGCAGACTTATACTATCAGCGATCGACATCAATAAAATCAGGTTAAAAACGATTGACTCGTGAGCAATAAATAGATCTCAGATTCCCAGATTTATGAATTTCGTTACACTCTAAATTTCTGCACCCCCTCCTCCACCATTGTTGCCAGATTTTCTACTATTTCAGAATCTCGAATCTGGCGTTATTAGTAGTAGTTTTTAAAAATGTGAAAAAATTCGGGCACAATCGACTGTTTACCCTGATGATGTACGGCTATGCTATCGTGAGTTTGACTTGATATTAGCCAGGATGTTATGAACTTAATTTTACTAAACGTGCCGCACTCACTGCCAAACCAAAACAATAACAAAACCACACAAACCATTATATGCAGTATTATAATAACGTAAATGCTTCCCGTATTTACTTACTGTTTGTCTATTTATCTCGCCATTGCATGTTAACCTTCTGTGAATAATAAATATTGCCTATTTTTAGATTTGCTTCTTATTGGATATTGTAACTCAAAACACTCAATGTCCTTTAACGCCCCTTTTGGGAGCACGGGGCAGAGAACTAACTCTACTAGAGGTATGTTTGACATTCTTATTGCTCTGTTGTTATTGTCATAGGCACTGTGTATTGTCAAAAAAGTTTGGTCAGGCCATCGGAAACCTTGCGGTCGAAAGAGCAGCAGTGGTACTCTTTTTGGGCAAAAGCGTATGTGAGTGAGGGCATTTGACAGCAATGAGAATCGTTGAGTATGCAAAACTGAGAAAAATGCTTTAGAATCTGTATGAATGTGGAGGAAGCATAAGTGGTGTTTAAAAATAGAATGGATTGATTTTCCGTCTTCTTTGTCTACTTCACAAAGGATGTGAGGGGATGTGTAAATTAAAAAGGAAGTTTAACTGTTTGTTATCGGAGCAATTAAGTAAAATATTTATAAAATTACTCACACAATGACTAAGTTACTAAGGGCACCTAAATACTTTAGTCTTATCGTTTTTTTGTGATGACATATCATGTCCTTTCAATATTGTCTTGCATGTATGTAGAATAAGGCAGACAACAATACTAATAATGATGATAATTACCAAGTTATCATCTAGTCATCCTTGTATGCCGTCGTCGTATCTACAAATGTGGCTATTTTATCATATTATTACATGTATTTATACATTTGTTGTGTTTGTAAATAAATATATTGCACATAGTGTGTGTGTGTGTGTTTATATGTTTGTTTATTTATTAAGTAAATAGTAATATTTATAAACACTAATTGCAGTATGAGTTATTACTGCGATCATTCTATTTAATTAATGTACCTACCTACTTATTATTAATGTACAAAGCAATAGAGGCTTGTGAGCAAATCATACCTATTTATTATATTTGCTAATAGTTATATTTTCCATCTCTACTCTTCTTGGGTCCCTCAGTTCTGCCTCTTCTATTCACCATTTGTCATTATAACATACGATTCTCTGCCGTGTGCAGAGCAAATTTGCCTGAAGGGCTGGCTGGGCAAAACCTCGTCATGTAGAATCTTAACTACACTCTCTCCGCATAGCCATAATACAAGATTCATATTTTAGTTTGGGACTAGCTTGATCTTGTGAATTGTGTATACATGTTATGTTATACTTCCTGCCGTACCTGCAGATATATATAAATCTCCATAACGGCACACACATTCAAAAACACAATTTAATGTGGCATTGAAGCGAGAAATGCTGCCCTGAGAGAGCACTCTAGATTTAGGGGCCACACACCAAATATTTTGGTGCAAAAAGGGAAGGGAAAAAATGGGAATATTCCTCCCTCTCTATGCAGTACCTATTGTTAGTTACTTCTGCTATACCATCACAGCATATTCCACAAGTTCCGTAGCCTAGAAACCAACTGGATGTAATAAACATACAATATGTCCTCTCTGTGCCAACAACAAATTAAGACATTCAGAATGTGTGGCAAACCTCATCGCTGAATTTAAGATGTAAAATGTCTTCAATTTTTTGAAGATGGTTTTTGAGATAGTTCGGTCATGTGGAATGAATGGAAGAGGAAGAAATGAGAAAGAGGATATACTTGTCTGAAAAAAGGGGTGTGAGGAAGCGCGGGCATTTGAGAACTACATGGCTTGATCATGTAGATCAAATCCTCAAAGATGGGCGTGTTTTGAGTAAGAAAATTTGACTTGCGTGCATGAGAAATTGTATGAATATAGAAGAAGTGAAGGAAGTATGTAAGGACAAATCTATATGCCATTTCGTTCTCTCAGCCTACCCTACTTGGGATACGGCGTGACGGAATAGACTGATAGATTTTTTTAACACCTGTCTTTTACGGGACACTTGAAAACTGACAGAAAAGAGTGAGAGACCAATTCTGTGCCAGGTGCTCCACTGAACTGCCTACCTGTATCTTGTGCATATCTATTTTTAATTTTGTCTAAAAGCGTTTCATTTGCTACAGATGTTAATTGCGATGCATGCCCATAATGTGTTTGCATAGTGATGTCACAGTTGATGATATGTGTATTTATTTATTAGGTGTATATTATTATTGTATCCTCATTATGGAAGTCATTTAACATCCAGCAGCACCTTTACCAAACAGATGTATGTAAATCATAAGATTGCACCTAATTAGTGTCTCATAATATATTCTATACGTATAATAAGTATTGGTATTATAATTAGAGCCACTCCAGAGGCCTGAGTCAACAGCACACTTTCGTGTCACGTTCCCGCTCCGTTAGCGTTCGGGTGCAGACGATGTTGCAAGCAAGTGTCAATTTCGTTGCTAAGATACACAATAGTTACGAAAATTAACACTTTGGCGCACCATCGTCTGCACCCGAACGCTAGCGGAGCGGGAACGTGACGCGATAGTGTGTTGTTGACTCAGGTCTCTGGACAGTCAGACTCAATTTAAAGAGAAATTGTACATTAAAAAATTTTTTCTTTAAAATAAAATCTATTTGTGATTAGATAGTATCAATGTACATCTGCTTATGACAGATAGATTATTGAAACTGACCATATTATGACTCTGTGAGGTTTTTTGAAATTTTTCAAAAATTTTTTTTATATGCAGTTCTTGAATGTGTATATTACATAGATTACAAGTTAAATTGACTTTTTAAAATAATTTCTGTATGATTTTGTTTAAAATGCAAATGTTCCATACGGAATACAATTTATTTTCCTGTTAAGTTTAATTAATTTATTAAAAAAGTCTTTGAAGTTCTTTTCTCCTGGAATGGCTCATTAGGTCTGTTTTGTTTCTACAGTGAAGTCTCAGCAATCCGTATTTTTAATCAACATTGTTGTTTTGCGTCTCGGTCTGGTTTGCCTGTGTCCAGAGTTTATTGCAAAAGTAACAATGTTTTCTTACTAATTTCTTTTTTTTTTTAATTTTATTTAACATAAGAATTAATATAGACATAACAATAATGCATAAACTATTTGATAAAAACTTAAATCTAAACATTCTCCTCATAGAGACAAGTCTCGTGTAAAGGAGGGTTTTAAAATGAAATGGAAGTGTTTACAAGAAGAACTTTAATAGATGAAAGGGGAAGAAAACTAGAATGAATGTAGAAAAATATATGTGTACTACTACTATACTATCACGACAAATTCCACAATGATTTAACAAGCAGATCAGCTGCATTTAATAAACATGCAAGCTGTCCTCTTTGTGCCAATTGAAAGAAGAAAAATGGCCAGTGCTAGAGTGAATAATGCGATCTACTACTATGAGCAAAGAATAATTTTTCACATGTGGTAGACACATTTAGAAAAATAAATAATATAAGTAATAAAAAATAAAGACATTATGTCGGGATGGTATAGTAGTAGTAATATTGCAATGGAAGAAAAACAGCTGATTGCGTTCAATAGTTTTTATTGCCACAATTTGGAATCCAGCATCATAGCTTTTAGACTACATTGTATTTACCGTGTCTATACATTAATCAGCTGAATGCATCAATTCAAAGTACACATAATAATTTATATATCATTATACATAATATGTAAACACATGTATTAGTAGAAGTAGTATATAGTATGTGCATATATATATATATATATATATATATATATATATATATATATATATTGTATTTGATTATGTCATCTGTTTAGATGACTCATCTTCTTTGATTGTATTAGATTATTTATAGAAACATTTGTGACCAGTGGCAGTCTTAGCTTTTGTAAGGTCCTAGAGTAATTAAATGTACAGAACCCTATACAATTAAAATATGCCAAACTCTTGACTTGTTCTTCTTCCTGTGCCATGTCAGGTCCTCCTGATGTTGGCGATCACTCCGATGAAAACTTCCCTATCCTGTGCTGCTCTGAACAGATATCCACCGTCCTCATTCCGGTCCACTCTCTAATGTAGCTCAGCCAGGACATCTGCTTTCTGCTTACTCCCTGTCTTCCCTTAAATTTGTGGGATTCGTGAACATACCATGGGTAAAGTGCACTTAAACCAGTCTAAGCCGATTCATAAGCATCGGAACACCTTTCCTGTTTTTTACTTAAAGATGTGCACAGTCTTTTGGTTGTGCAGATAAGGTATCTATCTGTTGAGTAATATTCTTAGTAAAAAATATGTTCAATTTCTACAATAAGTTCTATTCAGTAGTAGGAAGTTACCCAGTATGAAAATACATAGAATAAATAAATAAATATATTTGAGTATCATAGTTGTACATATTTATAATTATTACTAGAGATTTGCGATGCAACAAATATTAGGCAACTATTCGATATTCTGCCTATTCGGCAACATTTTTACTATTCTGCCGCATACCGAATATTTAGTGTAGGTATTATTCGGTGTTCTGCCGAATAGTTTAAATGCAAAACTGTAAGGAACTTATAGATTGTAAATTGTTGTTATTTCATTGTCAGCTGCAGATGCATAATTATTAGTCCTAAAATATCTAATTAATTAATTTAATTTGACATGGTGTGTAACAACAGAATATTATTATTATTAATGTTGGAACACAAAAATTTCGAAAAAATTTACTGCGCTGCAAGTCTAGTACATATGTCTATGATGTACCTACACGAAGATGCGCGATCGGGAGTACCACACGCTCTCACAATTGTTTTCCCGAATATTCGGTTATTCGGCGCACGATCTTGCATAATATTCGGTATTCGGCAAACATACTATTCATTGCATCTCTAATTATTATTACCTCTCAATTTTGTACCTGCAGCTTGTTTTTTCTGTCAAATTGGTTTTTGAATGAATGAATGAATGAATGAATGAATGAATATTTATTTTCCAGGAAAAATCATATTGTTTTTTTAACATGTAAAAGGCTCAGTGTAATAATGAATAACAAAACATTAAATCATCTCTGGGCATTCACTGTTTTCGCCTGTCAACACAGGAACCTCCACTGTTAGTGAGGGAGCGAAAAATAGTCTATACAAATAATAATAACATTTAAACATGAAAATAATGTCACATTTAATTGAGTGTTTATTGTTTCGTTATTGTTTACGGTACATTGGATGCAAAATATAATAATATTGTTGTTTTGCAATAAACATTTCTGCTCCTGTGTCTATAAAGATACAAAAATTTAGACCTTCTTCTCAAAGTGCCATGTCAGGTCCCCCCGACGTCGGCTATCACCCTGGCGTAGGCCTCTCTGTCCTGTGCCAGCCGGAACAACTCCTCCACCCTCCGAACTCCGGTCCACTCTCGGATGTTTCTCAGCCAGGACATCTGCCGCCTTCCCACACCACGACTACCCTCAATTTTTCCTTTCAAAATGAGTTGGAGCAAACTATATTTCTCATTTCGAAGTACGTGTCCCAAATATGCCATCTTCCTCATCTTTATGTTGGATAACAACTCTCTATCTGTTCTAGCCCTCCGCAACACCTCATTATTGGTAACCAAATCAGTCCATGGGATGCGCAACATTCTGCGATGAAGCCACATCTCAAATGCCTCTATTCGGTTCATTGTGTTCGCTTTGAGGGTCCAAGTCTCTACTCCGTACAGCAAAATGGACCAAATGTAACACTTGACCATTCTCTGTCGTAGTTTTAGATTAATGTTATCGTTACTGAAGAAAGGTCGCATATTATTGAATGCAGCTCTCGCAATCTCTATTCTGCATTTCACCTCTTTTTCGGGGTCTATGTGTTCTGTTATCACACTACCGAGGTACTTGAAGCTGTGTACATGCTCTATTGGTTTTCCATTAAGCTGTAGCATGGCATCATTATGTGGTTGTCGGCTGAAAACCATGAACTTTGTTTTGGCTATGTTAATATTAAGGCCCATCTCATCGCCCACCGCACTGATACGACTCAGTAACTCCTGAAGTCCTTGTAGACTGTCAGCCAGTATCACGCAAAATATATAATATAGGTAATCATTAAAAATGTAATCTTTTGAAAATAGATTTCTTCAAAAACAAATAGAATATTCTTCAACAAAACCTAGGAGATTGTAAAATATTTCAAATTCCTATACCAAATTGAAAATCTAACATCGAGGAGAGGGGAAGGTAGAGATTGTGCGTGGAATTCAAAACGCCTAAAAAGGATTTTGCTTTTGGAAAATGTTCTTCAACAAAACTGAGGAGATCGAGAAACATTCCCACAATTTTCAAACCAAATCGAAAATCTGGCAATGAAGGGATGGGGGGAGGGTAAAAATATTGAATACAAGTGTAATCACCAAATTCTGAAAATTGAGACTTAAAAAAGAGATTCATCTTTTTATTGTAAAAAAAAAATTGGTCACCTTAGTTTTCAGTTTTTCATTATTTTTTAATTAGACTTGTGCCATTATTTTCTACACACAGATTGGGAATCCCTGAAGTAGTTTATAAATATGTGTTGTGTTACATTGTATCTGCTAATCAATCAGGTACACACAGTGATGTAATTAGATGCTGCCTCATTGCTGAAACAAGATCCTGAATGCTTTAAACAAATTTACACTTTTAATGAAAGTAAAATCAATTAAACTCTCGGTTGATTGATTGAGTCCAAGCTTATTTTGTAAAACTCCATATTGATTTATGTTTTAAAAAACACAATTTAAGTTTCGCTACTTTTTAATAATAAGTACAGTTACCTGGTTTCAGCTTACATAGTCATTGTCAAACCGATTTTACTAAATGCCATGTTGTTACTTATATATAAATACTTTGTTTCAGTTTTAGCAATAACATAGAATGTTAATTAATATGGATACACAAAAAGTGACGGATTACATTGAAAACATAGAATGTTTTTTTTAATTTTAAATGGGTGACAATTTTTTTATTTATTTAATGAAATACATACAACTTATGATAATGAGTCACGCCAAATCTAAAAGATTTGTCGGCGTGTTCTCTTATAACATACTATATACATATATTAACCCATTTTAGCGATAAACTCGCCCTCTGTACATTGAATTGTATAACTGGTATTTTTATGACACTATTTTATTTGTAGGTAATATTGTAACCAATGTACAGTGAAGAGTAAAATAAATTAATAAATAATATGACATTAACCTAAACACAAAATTAATTATTAGTTATATATAAATCCACACTTTATTAACCACTCCTTGACTAATTTTTTTTGCAATATTTTTACTCTTGCATTTCTTAATAGATGCCGGCATCATATTAAGTATTTTTGGTACGTTATATTCAAATGTTCTTTTTCCGTATTTATTATTGAATTTAGGGACGACATATCCTTCATTAAACTTAAATCTATAGTGTGATGCATATGTCGCGGTTTTTCTTTATATTCGGATTTCGGATCATTCTTCATGACAATGTCTTTAATTATTGAGGTTTTACAAACACCTGCCTTTTACAGGACACTCGAAAACTTACAGAAAAGAGAGGGATACCTAATCTTTACTGGTTACTCCACGATATGAAATTTATTTAAAGGTTACATAATTAAATGTATTTTCTTTTTTCCACTTCCCATTAATCTAGAAGACGACTTCTTTTCTCAATACAGCATTCCTATAACAATAAATTTGCCGCTAATTATTATTATTAGATCCTTAAAACGTCACCCTGCACTGAGACCATAACAGCTTTTGGCCAAGGCGATCTCAGCAGGAAAAATAATCTTCAGGATAAAGGCATATTATTAGCTACTGAGGAGGGTATATTTGTGTTTGTTTCAAATTTAGATTTATCTTTAAAAAAAAAAATAACTCAATATTGTCTGTAAGACGCAATTATGACACTGCGTGTCGGACACAAATATATGTATGTGATATGTAATCTCAAATCAATAACCACATTAGGTATATAAATAATATGCATGAATTTCTACAAAGTCACCTGAATGTTATGCGGCCTTCATTTAGAGTTAAGTTAGTTATTATTATTGTAATTATAATCTTCCCAGGTATTAGTAAATAATAATATGTAATTAGCGTTACACATTATTTGGACAGTGTTGTGATGTTTGTACAAATGAATTATGATATTTCAACAACAACCTATTAAGTAGCATTCAGACTGTTTCACTTTGGATGATCATCCAGAGCGTCAGGGTCAAAGCTGTTCATCGAAAATGAACATGTCTGTTCACATTTGTTCATCCTATGCTTTCACTGCCATGTCAATACTCACGGTCATTTTGTATGTAGTTTGACATATTTTCGTAAAAAAAAATATAAATGTAAAATAATAGTTATTAAAAATAAAAACAAACTAATATAATTCTCGACAATATGGTAAATAAAACAAATAATAGGAATAAAGTTGTTTGTGATCATTTCAGTGAAAGGACCTTTCATCAAAATTATGTCACCGCTAGTGATCACTATTGATGAAACGTCTGTTCACACCTTTTCATTTTGGAGGATCATCCAGAGTGATCACATAGTGAACAAGTGTGTACCGCCTCAGGTAACTTTATGAATGTGATGGAAGTTTTAAAATATACATGCGTGTAATGATTATAGAATCATATAATATTTGTCTTTTCTTCTTTCGTTACAGTTTACTATCAGAAAAAGTATTTTGTGAATTAGCAAAAACTTGGAATAAAATGATAATCATGTTTACCGTATGAAAAAAAATGTCAAACACAGTGTGAATAACATTCTTATGTGTGTGTGCTTCCAGGGGAGCTACGACAACATGACGGTGGTGCTGGTGACGTTCCCCAACGCTCCCAAGATGGACCCCGAGGCGCGGCACACGGACAGCCTCGTGGAGGACGCCATCAAGAGGAGGATCTCAGGTTGTTACTCCATGCTGCCACACTTACTACACTTTGGGAGGGGCTCAAAGAATAATAATAACAATAACAATGAAATACAACCTCCCCCCCTCTAGGACACACATATATACACTAACATACATACTAATCAATACAATATATTATACACTTCCCCTATATCCTCTTTTCAATATTATTATTGTCAACTTGAGATTGGTTGAAGCCCTTCCTATCTCCTATAATATTATTTTTTATTTGTCATTTTTCTCATTATGACATTGGTTGAGGTCCTTTTATAATATTTTCCATTTGAATTACGGTTGCTGCATATTTAAAAATGTAGATTGATTTTTTTTTTTGACATTTTTGATACAATTATGTATTTTGACTGTGCTCAGAACAAAGGCTTCAAACCACATCAGTAAAAATTTGTAGGAGAAGCAAAATATTGTAGAGTAAAGAAATTATAGTCATTATTATTTTACCATCTTATTGTAATGTAGTTTTTTTTATTATGTCTAAAATTCACGAGGAAATATTCAGACATTATCAAGTTATAAGCATACAACGTAAAAAAATGATCATTAAGTCCTTTTACTGACAAACTCTAGCAACAGATAAGAGAAATAATATTATGATGTCGCATGTTTGAGTCATGCAGTTTGACGCCTTTTACCTCGCCGTAAAGTTATGGAATTTTTTTTGTGTTAATGATGAAACTCACGCTGTTTGAGACCTTTTTCCTATTCGGTATTTGCAATTAAGTCCTAGCTAATAAAAATATTTTACCTAGCTATAAAAACCAGACGTTTGGGGATTGAATTCATTTACCAGAATTTATATAAGACGCAAATGATTGATTTTCAAACATATAAATATTTTGCCAAAATTGTGGTTTGGGGCCTTTGTCCTGAGCACAGTTGATATTATATCAAAAATGTTAATAAAAATTAAAAATAATTATATTATTAGCTTATTGCGACATTAAAATCTTTATTTGAACTTATTATTTGTATCAAATATTAAAATTTAAGAATGGTATAAAATAGCAAATAATAGTTTTAACAATGATCTGAATGTCGGAATAAAGAATTCTTTTCAAAAAATGCCAAAATGAAAATATTTGTATATACGTCGTTTTAAATATGCAAAGACTATTGGTCAAAATGAGATTGGTTGAAGTTATCCCTACTCCTTATGGTGTTATTTTCCATTTAACATAATATATTTGTCAACATGAGATTGGTTGAGGTCCTTCCTGCACTCTTTAATATTGTTTTCTACGTGACACTTGTTAGTCAACATGAGATTGGTTGAAGTACTCTTATAATATTATTTTTCTCAATATGACATCGGTTAAGGTCCTCCCTATCTCCTATAATATCTGTTTCTATGTTACATTTATATTTGTAAATGTGAGATCGGTTGAGGTCATCGTGGTATTTCCTATAAAATTGTTCTTTATTTTTTTAAAGGAATGTTTAAAACTGATTATTAACTACCAACTTATTTGTTCTGTGGAGCACCTGGCACCTCTCTATTTCGTAATTTTTCAAGTGTCCTGTAATAGGCGGATGTTGAAAAAATAAAGACATTTTAGATCTTAAATTTTGTGATGAGGTTTGCCACCCATCTTGAATATCTTAATTATTTGTTGGCACGGAGAAGATAGCTCACATGTCTATTACATGCAGCTGATCTGCTGGCTACGCCACTTGTGGGATATGCCGTGATGGTATAGTAGTAGATACAGCAACTTATTCTGCATTCGGGATTGTGGTTGGTGATTTAAAATAATGCGATTTTATTTTATTGTAATGATGTGAAAAGTAAACGACAAATGCGGGGATTATTTCAACCCTTTAGGGAATTAACCGCTAGACTATTGATGATATAGATAGAGAGAAGAAAACCCTTTAATCATTTCTCTTAGAAATACGAGAAGAAGTTGTACAAATATATAAGATAATCATTGTCATGTTGTAAGAAATTGAATGCGATCGTTGCTCAGCCGTCACCAAGAATTAAAAGGTCATAGAGTGCGAGATGTACATACGCTGAATTGTTTATTGATTACAAGCGTTAATTGCATTGTTGATGTGTCGGTATCTCTGCCTTCCGAGAATCAAACGGATGATGTATTTTTGCCGTGGTGCGTTGTCACACATTGACTTTCTCAGAATTCATTGAATGTTGTTATTTCCATTACTACTACTAGCTAGTGTTGTGCAGAATGTTTGCATAAAAAAATCGCAAATATTTTTTATGCAATTTGCAGAATAGAATAGGCCTATTACTCTCTTCTGTGTGTTGTCATTTGTGTTGTACCACGAAAGGAAGGTATTCAAAAAACGTCAGATACAAGATATTACAACAACTTCAATTCAATGCTGATGGGGTATACCACTGAACCTGGATAACTTACCTTTTAATGGCACAGAGAAGACATGTTACTCATCACATGGAATTTGTCTGTGCTTAATCCCTGGAGAACTTTTTTTGTTTTTTAGGGAACTATTTTTTATTCATTTTAGCTCCTGAAATAACTGTGTAAATGGCGTTACATTTTCCAAAAAAAAAATTACTAGTAAGAAAATAAACTTTTTCAGATGTGATACATTAGATATTGATTGTTAATACCCCCCTTTCTCTATGCACATGGTTCCATGTGACCGTCCCGATATAGCGCAACACTCATCACACACGGTGGTGCGTATACTGTGTGTTTACTCGGCACACTGTGCGTAGTATTATTATTATTATAATGACTATATCCCAACAGGTGTCCGCTGTTTCTACTATTGTTTGTTGCCTGTGAATTTGATTGCACTTTAAACGTTGACCAGAATACACGGAATGCACATCCGTATATATACACACACTCTACTGCTATAGGTTATGTTTACCTTATATCAAAGATACTCAAACTTTAGTAAGCTCTCACAAATAATATTTCAACAGTATGAACATTTTACAAACGAAAAAACATTCTACAAATACTTGTACTCTTTGCTTGATACAAGATATAATTGTGATGACAGACTTAGCTGGATCATATTTTGAGAATGTTCAACAATAGTTGATCAAAAATACTTCTATTCTTTTGTCCACAAGGTTTACGACAACCTGGACAAGCTTCATCCATAATTTCACCTTTTCTTATGACAATGTCGTTAGTGCTTTAGAAATGTCATAGAAAATTAATGGAATGACAAAACAGAGGCAAAAAGTAGAATGATTTATAAAAAAATATGTGTGCCTAAACGAGATATTATTGGATTACTAATACACTGCTACTGTATTTTTCTCTCCACAGACATTCAAGATGGGTTTACACCCGATCCTTGAATCAAAAATTGATAATATCTTAAGGGGCCCCTTTAGCAAAAACGATAAAATATTCAATTTTCAACAAGTTTGGTACACAAACTCTCAAAACGTGTTGACCCTACGAACATTTTGATTTGATAAAATATGAAAACAAATATTTATTACCAATATCAAACTTTTACTTTAAAAAAAAACTCTATTTTAGCTTCATAGTATTCGTTTATAAAAAAGCATATTTCTAAAAATCAAATTCGGGGGTGTGTTTGGTACATCAATGCACGTGAATCCTACAAATTTCCATATATTTATTTTAATATCGAGAATATTTAGATAGTTATTATAATAATAGAACAAAAAAAATCTATTTTTTTTTTTGTTTTTTTTCATGGATATTGACCGACTTCAAAAATATTTTTTTTTGATAAATTTCTCATATTTTGAAACCAAAAATCACCACATGAACTTGTATACTAAAAAAAGTTTGCTAATAACTATAGTATTTATATGCTTGATAGGATGAATAAAAAATATATATATTTTACAAATAATTTGTATTTTGATATAACAAAGAGTACCTAAATAAATCTCGTCAGTCTGCGATTTATTTATTTTTTAGTAAAAAACTAATATTGGTAATAAATATTTGATTTTTTATTTTACCAAATCAATATGTTCGCAAGGGTCAACAAGTTTTGGCACTTTTTCTATGAAATTTGTTGAAAATAGAAAATTTTACCGTTTTTGCTAAACAGGGGCCTTAAGAAATGAAAGATCTATGTTTCTCTCTGTTTTAATAAACATAAGTAGGTTTTTGTTTTCACATATTCTTATTCTTACTACTACTACTACTATACCATCACGATATATCCCACAAGTGGGGTAGCCAGCAGACCAGCTGCATGTTAGAAACACGCAAGCTGTCCTCTTTGTCCCAATATAAAATCAAGACATTCAGGATGGGTGGCAAACCTCATTGCTAAATGTAAGATGTAAAATGTCTTCATTTTCCAAACACCTGCCTTTTACAGGACACTCGAAAACTTACAGAGAAGAATTGGAGACCAATTCTTTACCGGGTGCTCCACGGGATATATTCCAATTCTTTCACCCTACTAACACAGTAAATAATATATAATAAGAAGAAGAAGAAGAAATATAATAAACATGTTATTAATATTATATATTTATAACATTTAAAAATCACTGCTGCTTTCTCATGCTCGGTAATTTATTTATAACGGCCCTCGCATTAAACTTACAACAGAAACAGTCGGATATAAAAAAATGACATACAACACAAAGGTATTGTCACTACACACTCTGCTATTTTTAGCAGCGTATCGTAGCAGTATCTATCTGTCATCTTAAAGAGAAATCACTGCTTGTATATTATAATGTAGTAGTACAACATTGTTACAAAAATAGCGTATTACTACAATTTGATATATATAATATACTTAAACACCACTAAATCACAACTCAAAGTTAAAATGTTAAATAACAAATGTTATGAGCTAGTTTCTGCAATAGTTTTTGACAGATATTAATTTGCATGATATACAAAATAATAATTTTTATTTGTTTGAAATGATATTTATCTGTTAGAATATGTTTGTCTGGATAAAGTAAGTGAGATGACGTCACCATGATGTCACTGAAGTTTGACGTGCAAAACATTTGTAGGCGGTCGGTATTAATGATTTCAATGATATCTATTGATTTTGAACAATGAAATTCGTAAGATGATTTGTTTCTTGGTTTCGTGCGTTTACTTACTACTACTTACTGCTAGCCCTTTTCTCTCCATTGCTGGATATAGGTCTCTTCAAAACTTTTCCACACTTTCCTATCTCGAGGAACACAATAACACTGTTTTCCCATCATCTGGACAATATCGTCAACCCATCTTTTTTAGGGTCCTCCAATGTCGATGGCTTTTGTCTTTTGTAGGATGGTTTCATTTCTCATTTTGTCTCTCAAGCTAATGCCTAGTATTTGTCTCTCCATGGCACACTGTACACACCTCAGTTTTCGTTTGCTCGCAAGTGTTAGCGTCATAGTTCTAGCCCATATGCGTTATGCATTGTGAAAAAAATTATCAAAATGACAATACAGTTTATTTTTCACACAAATGATTATGTTCTCGGAGTTTGCTTGATAATGTCAAGCTATTTTAACAAAAGCGATTAAGTATATAATCATTAGTGTGAAACATAAATATACTGTGTGTATTTTTATGGTATAGAGAGGATAATCTGTATGTTTGTGTACTATTGGCCCTTTAATTTTTCGAGTTGTTATCAATTGAAGGTGTTTTACTGTTTAATGGTGCAGTGATATTTTTCTTAATGCTTTTAATTCTAAAGCATCTCCTGTTTGCCTTATTTTTTCTTATCTTTGTAGGAAAATGTTATAAGTATATACGGCGTAGATAGATATATTCATTTTTTTACAAACAACGGGTTAATGACAAAGTGTCTTGGCATCTATGTAACTTTGGCCAATGACATTTAAATATCAAATTGAAAAGTGTTGTATTCGAACAAAATATGATAAATCTTAAAATGTGTTTATTTTTAAAAAGAATTCTCCAATTTATTTTTCTTCTTTTGTCAATAAACATACTATTTTTCAGTTATAACGTTTTAGATTAAGTGTGACCATTTACGCTATGTGTATCCTGCCTTTTTACATATTGATGGTATTATGTAACAATGTTTCAAACCACACCGGTCTCAAAGTGACGCAACAATTGTTGTTTTGTAAAAGTTAATACTAATGGTGCGTATTCGCACTTCATGTCAATTTCAGGCAGCAACTGTTAACTGAAGTAGCAGGTGACATCAATCTGCTGCTGTCGTGATGCTCGACAATGCTCGTTTATCGGTAGCCTAGATGCAGAGTCTCGGCCTCATGTACACGAGGTGCGCAGTTCGATCTCGGGTGCTGGAAACTCCCCTTTTATGTCACAAGCTTTTTGCTCTGCTGCGAAAGGTGTATAAAGTTACATTTGGTTTTGTAACAAAAATTCATCTTAAAAACAAAAAAAAAACATTTTTTCATACATTTACATAGTGCATAGTACCGTCGTCAGCCTTTGTGATGTAGTCGAGCGTGGTCTTGCAGTTGCTGCCTAAAGTGTATGCGTAGTGCGACAACGCACCATAACAGTTGTACAGATTGTGTGTTAGTACAATATGTACACAAAAGGCGAAGAAAAAAATCCACAATCCACATTCCCAACACTTCAAAGAGACTGGGAACTACAGGAAAAGGTTAGGGGACAGATGTTGAGTTAGAAGACAATAGAAATTTCTTGACTGATTATTTAAATCCATTAAAAGATTTAAATATTTTATGAGAAGAAGGGAGATTATTTTAGAGATGTGCACCACAATTTTCAATTTTGTTTTTTAATACATTATTGCATAATACCATGTTCTAAAGTACATTCTAAGAGTTCAGCCAAATTTTTTACAATATCCTGTAGGTAGGTGTGTGTGTGTTTTTTTTTTATTCACTGTGTGATATTTGTGCCAAATTTATGAAAATTATTATCAAAATGTGGTAAATTTTTTCTTTATTTATTTAAGACTCTTGTGTAGTTTTAATGATTATGTATGACAGACTATTAAACAATTTGGACATTCGACACAAGTGGGATATAAAAATCAAATATGTAGGATATAAATGTGATATTCTATTCCGTGGAGCACCCGGCAAAAAATTTGTCCCCCACTCTGTACCGTAAGTTTTCGAGTGTCCTGTGAAAGACAGATGTTTGAAAAAATAGACCTTTTAGTTAAGATCTTGAATACTGTGACGAGGTTTGCCACCCATCCTGAATGTTTTAATTATATGTTGGCAGGGAGAGGAAAGCTTGCATGTTCATTGCATGCGGCTGGTCTGCTGGCTACCCCAGTTGTGGGATATTGTATGATTTTTATATATTTTGTATTCTAACTGCTAGTTGTGATGAGGAAAGGGTGTCAAAAAGGATATATCCATCTGAAATTGGTGGCGTGAGAAAGTGTGGGCGTCTGAGAACCACGTGGCTTGATCATGTGGATTAAATTCTCAAGGATAGGCATGTGTTAAGCAAGAGAAATAGACGTGTATGTATGAGAAATTTTATGAATGTAGAGGAAGTGAAAGAAATATGTGAAAATAGATCTATATGTAGTTTCATTCTCTCTGCCTACCCCACTTGTGGGAATATGCTGTGATGGTATTGATACACAGAGATAGTTATTTGATATCAAAAACCCCAAAATGGTTTTGACTAAAAAAATTGTATGTCAAAAATTACACTACATTAATATAGGTACACCATCAGTAGCGTTGTATTGCTTTAACAAAATATTATTTTTTAACTATGAATATCATAAAATATAATAAAATTTCAACGTTAGTGAATATGTGATTAAAAACACATAATAAGGACCACAATATTATACATCCATTTATCGATTAAGTCAAAATTCAATTATAGTGAATCCTCCTCAAGATGTAAAGATTTATATCATGACAAAAACAGTGTAGGTTTTAAAACGGAATAATTTATAAAAAAATACTTTTTTACGTATGCTAAAATGTTTTTTTTATAATATGGAATATATGAAATGTAATTTTTGAAATATTGATTTTATTAAATATAAATATTTAACAATTAATGTGAAATATCTTTTTTTGTTGTTTTAATATTTGAACTGTTTTGCAACGATAGCAACTTTATTTTATACCTATTATGGGAGTTTTTCGTAGTTATGCTTATATGAAGGTATATTTGGTTTAATTATTTATAAAGTAATTTTTGTATGAAATACATAAAGATAGTCCCGTTTTATTAAGCCAAACAAACCAATAACAAAGTGCCAAAAGACTGGCGAATTGCTATAGCAATTTCACCCAGTCAACCTGAATAGTTCGCCACTCCCAAAATGTAACGTTGTCGGATCTGCAAAATTGTAATTGCCTAATAAAGGAGAATATATGTTTGGTCACCTGTTTGGCTATAGGTATACCAATTCTTTGGCGCTCACCTTTTAGGATTTAAAGGATATACAAAAGAAAAGAATGAGTAGGTGATATGGCCAAAAGAGCTTGTCTATCAGAAGGAATATTTTTATACTAATTTATCGTCAAAGTTCTAGATTGTTCCCCGTATCAGGCTGATGGCCTGATAAGAAGAATTATGGAATCAGGTTTCTTAGAAATGAGAGATTTGCGTGTTTTGTACTTACATGTATTCAAACGATCACAGATTACAATTAGATAGTAATAATTAATAAATTAAAAGGCTTATGAATAAAAATGGCGATGTAGAAGATTCGCCTATGAAAAAAGTTAATGTAAGAAAGACACAAGTAATATGTATGTGCACATCGCGGGTGGCAGGAGACGACTGATTAGTCGGTGCTCCAACCGCGGTTCGCCGCTGCGCGACGGTGCGCTGCGCCTGCGCATGGGTGTGCGGCGGAACATTCTAGTATCTTCGAGACTGCCACATATGCATAATCTTAATATTCATAATAACAGATTTACAAACATTTTTACTTTTTTACATTAGAATATGTAGAATGAAATGACTATTTTATGAAACAAGTGATACATTACAAAACCATAACTAAATATTTAAGAATTTTTGAAAAATCTGTAGAACCGACACTACTTTTTGGGTGTGACAATATGACTTATTATATATTTTTATAATTAAATGAGAGATATGATTAAAATTATTTTATTTTATAATATCTATGATAAAACATGTTTTAGTCACTTGTGTAAAGATTTCGTATTTTTTAGATTATAAATAGGTTATGGGATAATTCGATGGCGCAGGAAAAATCCTTTGTTCAAAAAATATCTCATCCTATTATGTAATGTGATTGTCTATGGTGTTTTCTGTTTATTATGATAGTAAGATATAAATAAACAATCATTTCTGCCTGCTTTGCAAGGGAAAAGACATATAATTTATTATTTCTTATTTATATAATAAGATTATGGTTAAAATTTTATACTTTGGAGAGTCTGCTACAAAATCCCTGAGCTATTAAATATTGCCTTAATTAATGTTACCTATAAAAAATATATTTTTTAGTAAACTATTAATTAATTTAAATATTTTATCTAGTCATAAGTGTTAAATTAGTATTTTAGTTTATATTTATTATTATTATTAATATACATACAAATTATATTATTTTATTTTTATTACATGTATCAATCAAGTAAATATTTCGTAGATTCAACATTGACAGATAGAAAATACGTGACAAAAATTTTAATGTACACTTTTGTACAGTTGACAGCTGAGGCCTGAGTCAACAACACACTATCGCGTCACGTTCCCGCTCCGCTAGCGTTCGGGTGCAGACGATGGTGCGCCAAAGTGTTAATTTTCGTAACTATTGTGTATCTTAGCAACGAAATTGACACTTGCTTGCAACATCGTCTGCACCCGAACGCTAACGGAGCGGGAACGTGAGACGAAAGTGTGTTGTTGACTCAGGCCTCTGATGTGGCGCGGATGTAACACTCTTGCTTTTGAGTCACGAGGTCTCAGGTTCAATTCCCAGTCTGGGCAAAATGAAGATTGACCTTCTTCAAATTGTTCTGGGTCAGAATGTTGCATGTTAAATAGTGGATAGAATGCAATTTATTATTTTGTGCTGGAGAACTTTTGATTCGGATTGCAATACAACATATAGAGATTGATAATGACAACATTTCTCATGTATTGGGTGCAATACCAGAGAAGAGTATATGGGTATTACATGTATATGGGTACTCGCAAGAATCAAAGCCCTAGGTAGACACTGGGTAGAAGTGGAGTCTCTCCACACCTTGGATCACCTCAAGATTCTAGACTTCATAAGATGTCTGGGACTTGGGGGTGTGCTTTGACGGGTAACACCGGGAAAGCTGAGCAGGGGGAGTACAATAGATTTTATAGGTCGGGGTGCATATTTCACCCCAACTAATAAATACATGTATATGTGTTGAATGCATTGTATATATTATGTGTATTGCTGCGTTAGTACCCATAATACAAGATTCATATCTTAGTTTGGGACTATCTTGATCTGTATTAGTTATGTTACTGTCCCCAGAATTGTATAGGTCTTCCTCTCTTTTCTGTGAGTTTTCGAGTGTCCTATAAAAGGCAGTTTTATGTTAAAATCTTCAATTAAAAAATGCTATGCATTGTTACATGGCTATGTGATAAGGACAGATTAATTCACCTCCTTAAAGACACTTCCTCTAAAGAAATCGGTTGTGGATGAGTGGAACAATTTCCTTGCTACATTGGTTGCTGCAGAGGACACTAATATATTTGAGAACTGGCTTGAGCGTTTACAGTAGCATCCAAATGTGGATATCAGACACATCAGTTTTAAGCTGTCAGATTACAAATAATATTTTTCACGTTTTTTCTCATTCAATGTTGAAACTCATTAAGACATTGTCTAATCACTCGTAAACGAGTGGATGGCCTTAAAACCTAGAATAGAATATTGAGAAATTGTATTTTTTTCTGTAGATTGTTAATTACCTAATTAAAGAATATAAATGTATTATTATGACAAATTCACTTTAAAACTAAATGACGAACTTTGTATGTCTTGTAAAAAATGTAGGTTTTTAATATATTGTTTGGATATTATATTTATTTGTATCATTTAAAAACATTCCTATGGATGGAAAATATTTTAAATAAATATTATTGTGTACATAATTTATATTGTTTATTTTGTTATTATTTATTTATTTTATTTTATTTAAATTTTGTTTTAGGATGTTGTCCCAGTGTGGGCAAGAATATATAAGATTTTTATTACCTATTTCAAGATGAAAGAATTCTTACAGTTTGTTTAACGGTTAGTTGGAAGATGTGTACCTATATTATATTTGCCTAATATCAAGAATATAACAAGTTATTTATTCTTACGAAGAAAGAAAATATATTTGAAAAATTTTATAAATGTTATTTTACTATATTTTCATGTACAAGTACTTTTATGCTGTTCTTTGGTGCCAAATGATTTTTAAAAAAAATGTAGTTTTTGAAATTATTTTTTGATTTCAAATTTGAGTTACTGTTTAAACATCGTCAAATAATCTCAGTGAGCAGAATTGAGGGGTTCACATGCAAAGACACATCAATCCATTTTTCACAAATATTTGATTATGAATACAGAAATGTTCTTATTTTCGTTAACTGTACTGTAGTTTAATCGGTACAATGAAAGTCTATCTCTATTCTCGAGTATATAAGAAAAAATGTTCTGTTTTCTGAAATTCAATATTCTAGTATTGGTGTGCCTTTGCATGTGAACCCCTCAACTATCCAATTAATGTATTTTTCACAAGAATCTGTTTTATATTTTTAGATTTCAAATAGTCAATGTATATGTGCTATTATTATGAAAAGCTGTGAAAAAACCTAATAGAATTTTAAGATTCCTGTTACATAATGTACATTTTTAATACTGCCTTTGTTATTTATCAGCATAGAGAGGACGTTTTGTATATCCATTGTTGAAACATGTATGCGAGTCTATTGTCTGTGTACTTCACTTAGAATATGCCTTGAATAATTAAAAAGAAATATATATAAAATTAGTGCTGTTTTGTTTCTTACAAAGATTTCTAGCGCTCAGGGCTGAGTATAAAGCTAAAACTAAGAATCTTTTGATTATATTTTGCTGGTTACCCCACTTGTGTGGTGATGGCATGGATGATACATTGATGTAATGTTATGAAATGCTTATGAACGTAGATATATTAATATTATTCTATATTTTCATGTGTAACTTGTGGAAATTCATTATTAAAGTTTATTATTATATAAACAAGAAACACGTTTTTATCCATTCTAAGTTTAATATGGATACAACAGTGTTTCTTGTTAATACCTTATTAATTTGTATCAATTAAATATTAGATAAATAATTTTCTATACAAGTATTTTAAAATGTGTTTTTAACCACGTATCAGATTTTGTGGTGTTAACTATTAT
The DNA here is from genome assembly GCA_947579605.1 of Athripsodes cinereus. Taxonomy (NCBI): domain Eukaryota; kingdom Metazoa; phylum Arthropoda; class Insecta; order Trichoptera; family Leptoceridae; genus Athripsodes; species Athripsodes cinereus. The sequence continues at coordinate 23,817,110 of OX388321.1, read as the reverse complement.
ACTAAATATGTTATGTTTCATATTATATGACAACGTGTTTATAGATTAGATTTCAATTAAACCTTTATTTTGTTATGTTTTTGTGTAATAGAAAACTATTTATTGATTTATCACATATATTATGATATATTATCATACAAATAAAATGATTTGTATTTTGTGCAACTGTTTTTATTTCTTTTATTTAATGTTTATTATAAATTATTGATGAAAGGGAAAGTACAGCCGTGTCCTGCAGCCATAGTCAAAACACATTTTAGCATTATTTAGTTGTTCGACTATAGACGACTTTGCAAGAAAGAATCAATTTCATAGCGAAAATACACAAGTCATTCCTAAAGTACACAAGTCGAGAAAACTACATAACGCTAAAATGTGTTTTTACTATGCGTCAGCTCAATTCTAATACACCGTAAGTCATTTTTTCGATTTCAAATTTATGATGGATTCATGTTCCGTTTACAGTAATACAATTTTTTTTTTTAATTTGTCAATTTTATATTAGACGTTTAAAAAAAACATCGTTCAGATTCAAATAACCAATTGAATCCGAACGATGATTAAAAAAAATAAGTTTTTTGTTCTTCCTGTTAAATTAAATATAACTGACTTACAGTGTATTAGAATTAAGCCGACGTATGGCTGTATATATTTTTACGATAACTTCAAAGTTTTCTAACTTAAACACAGTTAGCTAAGTTATTTTTACAAGTAACAATTGTATGAAGTCACATGTATTAATTTTATGTCTTTATTGACTCTTAAAGATATTGTTTTTTCTAAGTCTTTTATGATAGTTTCTTGTGTTAAAATTACTTAATTACTTTTATTCCCATATGTTTGTTGAAACTAAATTATTATCAAAGATGATTGTGTGTCATTCATTACCATTGGCTATTGCAACAATCGTTTACAAATGCAAATAGTGAGCTCAATACTATAACTAGACGTCTCAAAATCAATAGTTTTCAGATAATGGATAAATCATGATATTACTACACTCAGAAGGAGAGTAATTTTTTTTTTTTACGCGGCGGCAGAATTGCCATCCACACTTCTCAGCATTATACAACCAGATAAGTCTCCATATGATCAGTCATGGTCACACAAAAACTTAACAGTCTAATGCTGGGAAAAATTCACCTATCCAGATATACAGGATATCAAAGGATTAGGCTCAAAACGCGGGATCAAAATACCAGCATTGTGCCTGAAATATCTGTGTTCAAAAACTTTTTTACAATATTACAAGTGTTTATTATAATAGATTTTTGAATTTTAATATACAAATTAACCGGTAAATCTAATTTTTGTAAATTATTTATTAAAGATTTCGGAGTTACCTCTGTAGCTGACATGACTAAAGAAAGGTATTATATAAACGGATCTAGAATGCCAAATATTTTTTATTTCTCCTGCTAGTTCTGTATATTTACGTATTTTTTCTGCGACGGTTGTTTGTATATTATGTGTATTTGGAAATATATATATAACATACATCTAGACAACTCACACAGATCGAGCTAGTCCCAAACTAAGATGAATCTTGTATTATGGGTACTAACGCGACGATACACACATATACAAAGCACTACACACATATACATGTAACACCCAGACCCAGGACAATTTGAAAAAGGTCATTCTTCACTTTGCCCTGGCCGGGAATCGAACCCGGGACCTCGTGACTCAAAGGCAAGAGCGTTACCTCCACGCCACACCGGCCGACGATATATATTATTGAAACACTTTGATTACAGTATAAGCAAGCCTCTGAATTCATAATTATCACTAGTAATTACTCAAATATTAAAGGCAAACATCATCGGGAACACATAGGTAACTCAAAATCACCAAAATTCTAGTGATGTCTCAATCTAGTATTGAGCCCACGAAATGACACTAATTTGCATTAGCATTGTTTTATATTTACAAAAATTATCATTCTTTTTTTAAAACTGAACTACATAAAATATATTGCATTCTCAATTTACCGTCAGAAAGGGTGTAACGATGATGATAACATTATATTATTTATAACTCAGTTTGCTCAAAAAGCAGTACGCATTGTAGTTTTCCTTTCATACTCAAAGACTGTTTTAAAATTGGTCAAATGTGTTTTTTAAAACTAATTAAATTTTAAATTATTTGGTGTTACTATATGTGTATGGTAAAACTAAACAATAAAAATATATTGCATATTCAAAAAGGGGTATTTGAATTTATAAATGTTTTGACATTTCTATAGAATAAACTGCGTATAATGACATCATAACCATTTTATATAGTGATTCTTAGTACATATCACATATTAAAATTCAATACTTAAAGAATAATGTCACAATATGCCAATAAAAAGTCCAAACAACAATTTTCATGCCCTAATGAAGAGTTTTTAAAGAGTATGCCTAAATAAAAATGTTCGCACATACCTCTTTTTGAATATGCAACAGCAATATATTATTATTTTTTTTATATAGGTAATTTAAAATGAAGAGTTACAAAATTAATGGCAAAATAATAAAATAAATATTGATTAATTAGAATTTGACTGATTCTTATATCTACTAATGTCAAATTTCTTTGCTATTTCTGACATGTATCTCAAACCATTAGACTGTTTTTGAAAATATAATATTTTTATAGAATTCAAAACAAAAATATTTATTCATACTGGATTTTATTTTGGAATTTGACTGATTTCAACACGAAATGTTGAACTGATATAAATTTGTGGTTATTTAATACACTACTTGTATCTGAATATGCAGTAATTAAATCAAACCACTTTTTGTTATTATTTTATTGTGGTTATATATTTATCTGGTTGATCATAAAATTGTACAGAGAATTTAATTCAACTCAGTTACTAACCAGATGACAATCAGTTGGACTATAATGTGCGAGATAACATGTTCTACTCTTACTGCCTATTTTTCTGCTCTTATGGTTAACTACATTGTCTTGTTCTTATCAATCGAGTGAAAAACATAATATTTATTTATTAATTTTATTCAACACTGGTTACAATATCATTGCAAAGTATCATTAAATAATCAATTCAATGCACAGAAGACGAATTTATCATTATAAACATTACAAATAAATTATTTATTAATCTTATAGTTACAATAATCTTTAGTAATCTAACTTTATATAAAACTATTTTGAAGTTATTCTTTAGCTTCTCTGGGTCCATCGTTGGAAATATACCTCTCCTTTGGCAACTCTTAGAGAATATTTATTATCAACTTTTACGTAATTCTCTTAGAAAACCTCAATCTTTAGATTAAATTTTGATGATATAGCCTAGCCTCCATAACTTACCATTAAATTTTTCTCAGATCAGAAGTCTTCAGACAGGACGCTGATTTTGCTGATCTAATTATTGTCAGTAAATCCTTTAATTTGCAGTATTCCAGGTTTAATTTCTAAATCAATAAAAGAATTCATATTTCTAAATCAAAAGGACAATAATAATTATTATACTTTTTCGTGCCAAATAGTTTTATTCAACTCATTTTATTGTAAACTTTTCTTTGGTGATGTGTTTGAAAAAATATGAAAATTATTTTTATAAAATGTTGTGCCAAGAAGAAAACTTTGATTATATATAAATAAATTAATGAAATTGAGTGTACTTTCACTTTATTTGTTACTTATTTTAATGCATATTTTTCACGTGGCTTCAGATTTGTCATAAAGATGCATTCTTACCGAACAAATGATGCAAACTATTTTTCTGTCAAATGTTTCTTGTCTCCACCAATATAGGAGAGAAAATAAAAGTTAAAATCATTATTTTATTTCTCATTTCTTTTCTATATAGACTAGAAAAGACAAGAGAGACAGAACATTCATTCCCAACATTTGTATGGTAAATGCCGACATGCCTATAAATATTTTCTATCTTGTAACACTTGCATACATTTATGTTATGAATTTTTTGACACAATTGTATGTCGGGAACTGGATTTTACTTACTAGAAGTGTAGATATCAAACATATTTTGAACCACTCTAGATTAATCATTCCAATTGATCGCACTCATCCATAGTCAACCTATTTGAAGAGTACTCTTAACCAAGCCTTAAGTCGATTCATAAGTGTTGAAACTCTATGTTGTGCACTCCTTAATGAAGTTCACATATGTATGTGTATCATATACAACATACTTACCTAGTTAATTAATACCTATTCAAATAGGTTGACTATGGGTGAGTGTAATCAATTGGAATGATTAATCTAGAGTGGTTCAAAATATGTTTGACTTGTATACTTGTTTAACAAATCTAAATAACTGAGTAAACAGTCTGTAATAACCTGCTAGTTATTAGTAGCTAAATGACAAATCCTGTGTCTATAGAAACTGTGCATTATTTATTCATCATGCAATCCAAAGCTTAATATCGTCGTAGCATATTCAAAAAGGGATAATGTGAATTCATAAATGTTTTGACATTTCTAGAATAAACTGCTTATAATGACATCATAACCATTTTATAAAGTGATTCTTAGTAAAATTAAAATTCAATACAATGTCACACGCCAATAAAAAGTCCAAACTACAATTTTAATGCCTTAATGAACAGTTTTAAAAGAGTATGCCTAAATAAAAATGTGCGCACATGTCTCTTTTTGAATATGCAATGACAATATGTTAAAATAGAATACCTTTACTATTTTTATACTTTTATTCTTGTTCTTTATTTTCTTATAAATAAACTTCTTTGAGTAGTCTCAAAAGGTGTGATACAGATTCTGACAGTATTGTTTTACTAATGAAAAGTGTAACTTTCAGAAAATATTGTTAAATAAAACTCTTTTTGGTATGTCTAAAGAGCTCTTTTCATTACTTGTATTTAAATTTCTGCAAGATATTGGATAAAATTATTGTATTATTTGATAAAAAATATTGTTTAAAGTTATCAAATACGCAAATAACTCAATTTTACAAAATTTGTATGAATATTGATGCACTTTTCATTATTGGAACAGTTGATTATAAAAAAATTGGAAAGTTGATCCGGAGCGAAAATTGTATGGTAATCTAGTTCACCTGTGTCCAACATACCAATTATAAGGTTCCAAGTTTGATTCCTGGAAGAAATTTGACATTATTCCTCAAAGAACTTACCGCTCAATTTCAAGATTTTTTCTACTTCCACCTGACCTGTCTTCTGCAGCCTTGCTTCCACCAATTTTTTTAGGCATCACCTTTTCATAAAGCTTTTTGTTATATTACCTTACTCATCTATTGCCTTGCTACAGTGAGACTATTGTCACCGTGCTTCCATAAGACTTTTGTCACCTTGCTTCCATAAGACTTTTGTCACCTTGCTTCCATAAGACTTATAATTTATTATCTTACTTCAAAATTTATTTTTAGAATAGAAAAAGGATTTGAAATGAAACAGCTAGCCCCAATTACCGTATATTGGAGCCATTTTTTCAAATACATTATATTTTATTTTTTTTACATGCCTATGACATATTTTATATTTTAATTATATATTTTTATTTCTACGCTATTGTTATAATTCTATATATTATTTTGTGGAAATAAACTGTTTTGAGTTTTACTATAGGTTTAGTAGTTCTCGTTGAATGTGTTTGACAATGATTTTGTGTGTCAAAACCAGGTTACTACACCTATTATTAAATACAGTAAAACTCAAAACAGCTTGTTTATTTCCATAAAGTTTTACAAATAAACATACATTATATTTAAACTTATCACATATTTTATTACTATGTTAATGTACTATTGAAGATTTTTTAGCATGATCACTGAGATGTAATATATTTTATTACTTTTGGTCAACATTTTATGATTCATTTATAATTTCTTAGCAAAAGAATTCAAATATTGATATATTTTTGATATATAAGATATGTATATGTTTCTATTGTCTTCGCAACCTTTTGCTTGTAAACATAATAAGTATTCAAGAATACGTATCATCATAATATTTCTTTTTATGAAAAAATGATCATGCGTAAAATTCTGCAATGTTACATATTAATTGTATTGTTACATTTATGAAAAATAAGTTCTGTAAATTAGAACAAATAGTAATTGTAAAGTTTTGTTGGTCCAATATGGGGAATTTATGAATTATCATTCAATTATTTATTTTACTATTGTAAAATAAAAATAACAAACTTTGTTTAATTCCACTTTAGTCAATACAATAAATAACTAAAACGTTTTCGGGCTTACACCCATCTTCAGTAGTTACGTGCTTTTTGTAGACTACAAAAAGCACGTAACTACTGAAGATGGGTGTAAGCCCGAAAACGTTTTAGTTATTTATTGTATTGACTAAAGTGGAATTAAACAAAGTTTGTTATTTTTATTTTATAAAATGAATTTCCACAGTGTAACTCACATAAAATTAGAAAGTTTTACTATTGTTTTTAATAATTAAAATATTATATTTGTTTATTGTGAAAAATATTATATTTTTCAATAAACTATATTTATTTTTTTGAAAAATGTTTTTTATTTTGTATGCATAGAAAACATTTATAAATCCAAAAAACATATTTCATAAGTTTTCATATTGGTCCATACAAAAAACATTTAATTTTTTACTGTATATGGTACAAATAGAGGTACAAATTCAAGTTTAACCAATAAATCTATCTGTACCCTCCCGCCGTGCGCGGAGCGGGGTAGGCCGGGAGGATGGATAGCCATATACTATCCTTACATAGTTCTTTCGCTTCCTTTACATTTATACAATTTCTCACACACCTACGCTGTTTTATCCTACTCAACACGCGACTGTTTTTGAGAATTTGATCCACATGATCAAGCCACATAGTTCTTGAACGTCCGCACCTTCTCATACCCATTATTTCACTAAATAAAGAACACAAAAAAGTCACAGCTTCGTTTGTGATTGTTTAATAAACATTTTTTGTTTTAGTTGTATATGTATCATTCTTTTTTCCTCAGTTGTACATTGGTAACAAAGTAAATAAATTAACTCAATGATGTAAAAAATTTATACAATTTAATGCACAGAGGGTGAGTTTATCATGTTTCGTTCAATGAAATAGTCTTTCTCATTTCCTTGTTAATAGGAATAAAAATGATTGAAAACCAGTTTATAAATATAATTAAGTCACATTACAGCATATTGTTGCATATTCAAAATGGGGTATGTAAATTTATAAATGTTTTGACATTTCTAGAACACACTACTTGTAATGATATAATAACCATTTTATAAAGTGATTCTTAGTATCAAATATTAAAATTTAATATTTTAAGAATAATATCACATGCCAATAATGAGTCCAAACAACAATTTTAATACACCAACGAACAGTTTTTGAAAAGAGTATGCCTAAATAAAAGTGTTCGCAAATACTTCATTTTGAATGTGCAAGGACAAAACTATGTTATCTTAGTTGTTTGAGAAGGTGTTAATAAAGCGGGAGTGTGTTAACAACATTGTGTAGTTTATTTGTTAGCAATAGCATTTGTTATGTAGGAATGTAACTGTATAGTGTAATAATAAACTGTTTTGTTATCTAATCAAACACAATTTATCATAATATACAATATACCATTGTAGTAAAATAGGTGTGACCACTCTGTTCTTTTCCTCCTTGATATAGGAGAGATAAAGAAATGAAATAAAATGAATAACATATATTCTTGCATGAATTTAAAAGCTTTTTAAAATTAAAAACATTATGGGCTGAAAGGAGGGGTGTGAGGAAGCGCGGGCGTCTGAGAACTACATGGCTTGAACATGTAGATCAAATTCTCAAGGACGGCCGTGTTTTGAGTAAAAGAAACCGACGTGCGTGCATGAGAAATTGTATGACTGTAGAGGAAGCGAAAGAAGAATGTAAGGACAGATCTAATTGGCATTCCGTTCTCTCTGCCTACCCCACTTGGGATACGGCGTGAGGGAATAGAATAATTTTTAAACTTATGATGGTTTGGACATGTTGAGCGAATGCAAGATGAAAGAATGACAAAGAAAATGTATTTGTCTGAAAGAGGAGGTGTGAGGAAGCGCGGACGTTCAAGAACCACGTGGCTTGAGCACGTGGATCAAATCCTAGAGGACGGACGCGTGTTGAGTAAGAGAAATCGGCGAACATGTATGAGAAACTGGATGAGAGTAGTTTGTAAGGATAGATCTATATGGCGTTCCGTTCTCTCTGCCTACCCCTCCTGGGACACAGTGTGAGGGTATAGATAGATAGATGAATAATTTTTTATCTCAAATAACAAAATTCGTAGACCTGCTGGATGAATGTCGTAGACCTCATTGCGTCGTAGATGTTAAGGTGTTGTTTCTAATTTTTTTTAATTTCTGATTACATTATTGATCTTACAATTGATTTGAAATAAATAAAATAAATGTTTTTTTCTACTATTTGGTTTATTTACGAGAGAGACGTCTTTCGTCTTGTTAGGATATTGTCAATCGACAACGACACAAATTAACAATGCCCTAATAAGATAAAAGACGTCTCTCTGTGAATATATCAAATGGTGGTATATAACATTTGTTTTATTTATTTCATTATAGAATTCTACTACCTAAATACCGACACAGTGAATAAATTGCTTTGCAAATGCAAAAGTCTTCACTTGAATACTCTACGCTTACTGAGAACAATATCATCAATTGTTTTATTGTAAACGCTGCCTACAAACTATGTCATTAATGATAAACGTGGTAAATCAATTATTTTTGCGAATTTTGTTTTTTATAATTAAAGAATGTGTGAGATTACGTATGTATATTTAACACATGAAACTATAGACAAGATAATGTCACTTTATTTAGTGAGGGCCCTGGACTGGACTTGAACCCGAAAACTATCCTTTTTACTAGGTGTGTTTTGTCCGATTAATTTGTACTTGGGTATGCTAGAACCAAACGTACACGTTAAGCTGTCATTGTGGTATCAAACAATTTAGAAGCCTTCAGTATCTCTGATAGCTTAATTGGACAAAGCACACCTCAGGTAAAGAATGGGTTGCGAGTTCAAGTCCCATCCAAGGCACTACCAAAAATGGTGAAGCTGTCTTTCCTAAGCGTTATTATATAATAGTTTAATGTGTTAAATGTATATGTGCTAAATGAATGTTACCACACAGTTGATTAACACGTAACTATTTTTGTCGACTTGTATTTAGTAAACTTATTACTTTACCTGTACATTTAATTTAGATTAATATTCTATCTATCTATACCCCGAATCGGGATAGGCAGAGTGAACGAAATGCCACATTAGCTTTACCTATTTCTTTCGCTTCTTCTACATTCAAGCAATTTCTCATACGTCCACACAGATTTCTCCTACTCAACATGTGTCAATCCTTGAGTATTTGATCCACGTGTTCCAGCCACGTAATTTTCAGACGTTGGCATTTTCTCAAAACCCCTTTTCTGTTATGTATACTGTACTCATCCATTCGCTCCACATGTCCAAACCGCCACATCTTATTTACACTCACACCTAATTGAATGTCTTTACATAATGATTTATTTATTTAATTGTCGTTTTTTGGAATAAACTTATAAAAAGAGTGGGAAATCTATTCCTATTCAGATAACGGCATTGCTAGATTATAAAAAGGATTACACACTTCATTCTCCATGTTCAATCGTTAAATCTTTAATTTCATTATGTTAGACGGCCAGTGTGGCACGGAGGTAATGCTCTTTCTTACCTTTGAGTCACGAGGTCCCGGATTCAATTCCCAGCCAGGGCAAAGTGAAGAATGAACTTTTTCAAATTGTCCTGGGTCTGGGTGTTACATGTATATGTGTTTGGTGCATTGTATATGTGTATTGTCGCGTTGGTACCCATAATACAAGATTCATATCTTAGTTTGTCACTAGCTCCATCTGTGTGAATTGTCTATGAATGTTATGTTATGCAGTTGTTAGTTTGATGTCTATTTCTTAAGTGAAACTGAGTTGAGAGTTGATATTTGGTAAACGATTGTAAGACGGTTTTATTTTATGCATTCAAATAGATTAAATTTAAAGTAGGTGCGTTAACGTTGTGAAAATTTATTTTAATGAGTTTTAAAAGAGTTAAACTAAACACTGTTTAATTTTCACGTATGATTATTTAGTCAATTAATATAGACAAAATTCTAATTCCCGAGCGCTTTCGCCTTGCAGCATTTTCAGGGCAAGAGTTACTTAAAACCGAGTTTATTAAAAAAGAGTTTTAAGTAACTCTTGCCCTGAAGATGCCGCAAGGCGAAAGCGCTCAGCAATTAAAATTTAGTCTATATTAATTGACTAAATAATCATACGTGAAAATTAAACAGTGTTTAGTTTAACATTTTAAAACTCACATTCAAATGGAATTTGACCTCTGCATATTATATAAATAATGTGAAAAATTACTTTGACATTTCATGTGGCATGTGGGAGATGGCGTTCTTTTTTTATTTTTTATAGAAACTGTTTTGTTATTGTTTTATTTATAATAAGTAATTGTGTATCGTTTTGATTAATATCGTTTGGCATCCGCGACGACGACTGACTTGTCCCGTGTTCACAGATCGTGCAATTATAATACGCATTATCTACAGTGCAACACAAGTTTATTCGTCCCATTTATTATAAATTAACTCGTCATTGAACACTTTATTAGATTTGAAGACGATCTCACTTCTATCATTTCTGATATACTCGCTTCAATGCTCCTCCCAGAAACAAAGGGCAGCAAGCAGCCTCCTCCATTCAGAGTGTCATTGCGATAATCCAGTAATTTCTTCCCGTGAAATTCTTGATGTTCTAATATAATTTTCACAGGAACTGTGTATGGTGAAAGTGAGTCTATGGATAATTTAGCTGATATAAATTCATATACAATTATTATTTTAATTGTTCGTTTACTTGTCTTATGACAGGACTTCTCACAGTTGAGGTAGCCAGCAGACTTACACATAGCAATGTTAAATACAGAATTACATTGAACAGTAAAGATATCTAAAATTTAAACTTTAAATGTCTTATAATTAAACTATTTAGATTATCATTCTTACAAGACACTCAAATTAACTGTAGAAAAGGATGCGTGTAATATTTTATATTAAATTTTAGATTCCACAATCTGCCACACTTTGTCATTTAATAATTCTCTCAGGAGCAACTGGAATAGCCCGTCTTTTGCCATTATTAGTCATTTCGCACCAATTAAGTTACATAGTTATAGTTTCTTTTCTATTTTGTATGTTTCAAACTATATTTTTGTGTGTTAGCGATGGCTGCTTGTGTGATATCGTCGTTGCATATTCAAAAAGAGACATGTGCACACATTTTTATTTAGGCATACTCTTTTAAAACTGTTCATTAAGGCATTAAAATTGTAGTTTGGACTTTTTATTGACATGTGATATTATTCTTTAAGTATTGAATTTTAATATTTGATACTAAGAATCACTTTATAAAATGGTTATGATGTCATTATAAGCAGTTTAATCTGGTAATGTCAAAATGTTTATCAATTCACATGTTCCTTTTTGAATATGCAACGACGATATGCTAGTGAGAACAGATGAATGAGTGGAATGTGTGATACTTAAATAATTGACTTAACTGTGGTACATATTTGTGGATGACAGCTGAGTTATGAACGACCTTTTTCTATTTTTGTAAACCATATTTATAGTTGTTATCTGTTATGTGCTTTTACCAATAAATAAAATAAAATAAATACCTTATCCCATGATATTGCCTTCGTTATCAGTTTACTGAGGAATTTTTTTTATTAAATTGTTTATTTAACATGTGTGCCCAAACCCATTACCGAAAATTATTTTTAACATTTCAAAACTTAAATTTAATAAATTTTTCAAATCAGTTCTAATTTTAAAAAGCAATACTCACCTGTCATTGGTTCAATATAAAATCTGTCCAAGGAAAGCAGTGTGACTGCCATGTACATGCATTACTGGTATTGGTGTATGCGTCGCCGCCCGATACTTGAATTAGGCAGTTAAATGAATGGCTAGGCGGTGAAATGGCTAAAGAAAGTCTAGCCATATCTGCACTGGTTTTTGATTAGGCAGAACTTTGAATGTTTGATGTGTCATTGTGATTAAACATAACAGCTAGAAACTAGATTGAACGCCTGCCTAGTCATTCAGTTAACTGACTTATTCAACTGTCAGACAGTAACATATTATGTATTGTCTCTGCCATGTTGTTCTATTTTTGAAGTGTGTGTTGAAATATTATTTTTGTTTGATTTTTGGTATCACCCAGTTGTACGTATGTGAGCATTTAGTGTGTGCTGCTTGTTTGTATGTATATTCAAGGTTAATAACTAACTTATCAGTGCTATATAAATAATACAATACTATGTGTTAGAACACTAGATTTATACCCGGTTTCTGACAAAGAATATACCTACTTACACCATCATAACGTTTTTCTCTTGGGGTAAGCGGAAAAGATCGAGCATTACTCACTCTTATCCTTCCATACACTATTTGCTTCAGTCACTCTCATACAATTCCTCATGCATGCTCTCCTATTCAATGTGCTTTACACATGTCCGTCCGAGAGGATGGAATGCTTTATAGACCTATCCTTTCATATTTCTTTCGTTTCCTGTACATTCACACAATTTCTCATACACGTACGCCTTTTTCTCCTACTCAACATGCGTCCGTTCTTAAGAATTTGATCCACACGATCAAGCCACTTTGTTTTCGTATGTCTACGCTTTCTCACATACATTACGACTTTTAAAAATGTGTGAACGGACTTAAAGATAGGTACCTGCTGCAATATGTGTGCTCACAAAGTAATCAAAGTAGGTTTTCTCGTTTATTCTATAAATATATAATTTATTATTATTATTTAGGCATTCCACCCAATTCTGAGTGATTTTGCATAAATATATAAATAAATAAATAAAAGATAAACTGAAAAAGAGGAATGCAATGTTTACTTAAATTAAACAAATGATCTGTTATGTTTCTTGGGTTTTGCTTATTTTTCTCTTAAATGAAAATTCATACTTAACTATTCTGATTCTAAATTTAGTTGTGTTACTTTCTTTGACTACTGAATGACGTAAAATATAATTGTGATGGAGTAGGGAAGTTTATTTTTCTCATCCAAAGTAAAAAGTTGAGGATGAAGTGAACAAACAATAATTTGGAGGGTATGATTCCAGAAAAATCAAAAAATGTAGTCACCCGAGTTAAACAAGTCTCAAAATCTAAATAGGAGCAGTATAATATATCTTACAGGTCGCAGTGCATAATACACCCCATTTAATAAAATAAAATAAACAAGAGATAAAGACAATATTTGCATGCGTGTATTTACTCGCACATGTTGTCGCTTTGTTGTCATTAAGATGATATCTCGCGGCACAACATTTCCCAACAGCGTGTTTGTGTATTATTTGTAATGGTTGCCACTTCTTATCTCTTCTCTAAGTTCATTTTGAGGTTCATCGTCATTTTGTTATTAAAATTACTTGGAGTGTTTTGTTTTTGTATATTATTTTTATGATACGTAAATGTGGACACTTGTTCTGCTATTTGAAAGCTACTTTCTTCTATAATATATTGGATTTTCTCCGTTGAGTCCTTATCAGAGAATAAGTCTTCTATTTTTATTGGCATGGAAAGGACAACTTGCATGTTTATTACGTGCAATTCTACCACTGGTCACACCACTTGCGGTAGATGCCGTAATGATATAGATAGATAGATGAACTGACTTTGTTATAAAACATGCTTGTCAAACAATATATTAGGTTTATTGGAAGACATTGCCTCAAGGCAATATGTACGCCTTTTGAACAAATGTATTGTGACAATAAAGTGTTCATTATTATTATTGATAGATAAGAGATAATCATTTGTTTTAAAAATGTGCTTTTTTGTGGAAAAATTTGAAAATAAGGTTCATATTTATATTTTAATTTTTTGACGTAAACTGGAGTATAGTTGTGAAATATGTTTTTGTTTGTATGTGTGTATGTATATTTTTTGTTTTTTTTTTAAAACAGTTTTCATATGCATATACATGTATTGATGGTTTTTTATTTTCTTTATATTTTTGTTTTTATGTGTCTAATGATTGTGTAAAATTTTAATTGTTTATCTGCTTACTTATAAAGGCAATTCCCGTGTATTTTCTAAAATAAATAAATAAATGTGCTCTTGCAAGCTCATTTAAGAAATAGCACCTCCCGAAAAATAGGGTCTTTCTGAAGCCCTCTTTTTTCACCTCCATTCGAAAATCCAGTCATGTAATAAATATTTTTTTTTATATAAAGACATGTTCAATAGATAAGATTTTGATTATATGAAATAAGTTTCTCTCTGTCTTGCCTGATGAATGTGTCCATAGAGGACTTACAAACAACATAGCTAGCTTAGCAACCATTTAATTATACACGATACTAGACGACATGGCAACATGAATTTGCTTACAGAATAAAAATTTGTGTTGTGATACGTGGCAGCACAGATGTTTCGTCTTGTTCACACATGTAAGTGGTATTGAGAAAGTGCACCTCAATATTGAAAGTTAAGGTCGATTATAAATGTAACAATAACCACATGTGTTATGTAACAAAACTTGGCATCATCATAATATCATCATCAGCTGTTCAATTATAATATGTTTAATTGTATTCACCGTGTCGCAATTCAATTCACAGTAACCGTTTATCTATACCGTAAAATATGTCTGGATAAATTTCAACGTTTTAGACATGTCGTCCCTCTTCTGACTAACAGTCGTATCTGCCTATTTAGGCATAAATTTTATACATACATACTGAATTTAAACGCAATCTCAATAGGTACCTACCTTAATTTAATTTCTATGTAATAATGGTTTATATACAAACATATTTAAAAGTTTTTGTACCGACCTCATACATGAAGTATGGAATTCATTTATGTCCACTTTTCTCTAGTCTACTACTATTTTTTTGTTGTTGATATAATTACCCAAAACTGATTTAATAATTTGAGATCGATCAAATTCATTAATAATGGATTGTTTCTTCATGCAAGTCACTTTGTAAATAAAGGCATAAATGTAAGAAAAAATACTCTTTCGGTTTCATTCGTAAACGATAAAGATCCTTTATTATAGCAAAATCAAAAGGTGGAAGGTTTACCCCTATAATTCTGGAACGACAATCATTTGTAAATTGTTCAGGGGAGCGTTTTTTGTGTTTTGTCGTGCATATTTTCGTCTCTCCTAGTTATATAATACAGTGTTAATATATTACATTATTTTATTTGTATTCTTATATATCTCAGAATCATTTTTGTGATGAAGTTTTGAAGAATTAGTAGATACAACACATTTTATTTAGAATAATTCGTAAATACGACAACAAATCAGAAAGCTTTTCGAGGATACCGGTAACAGTTACAGGTGTGATCTTCAGTGAGAACATGCAGGGCACATATAAGTACACATTGGTGATCATAACTCGATTTCGCCAAAAATGTCAGATAGGACAGTTAGTCAGAAGAGGGGACGATGTGGAGCAAACGGACGACAAAGAATTTATATTTGTTTGATTTTATTGGCACTAACAATGCGGTAATCACGAAACATTTTTAAAATATTTAGTAATAGTTACTATGAATGCAAAATTTATGTGGTGTAGTTAGTACCTACATAGTAACTATTACTAAATATTGTAAAAAAAAATATATTTGTCTGAAAGAAGGGATGTAATAAAGTGCAGACATGTCCAAGAATCAGGTGGTTTGATTATGTGTCTCAAATTCACACAGGCGGCTGCGTTTTGAAACTGTATGAACGTGGAAAAAGTGTATAAGAATCAATTAAATTGGTGTTTTGTCTGCTTTGCCTACTCCACAAGGTGTAAAGAAATAAATAGATTAATAATATCACTCCATCTTCTACAAATGGGATAACCAGAATGAGTCACGTACCTTATTGCTGAATTAAAATTGTTAAACGGAGCAAAGGGAGCAAAATATAATTGAGAATTTAAGTGTCATATTTTGGGTAATATTTTTTATCTCTACATTTCGCTACGACCTTTAGTCTCTATGATACCGGAAAAATAATTATCCTAGTTGGTACATGTTTTAAGAATGTCTTATGATAATCGTCATGAAAAGGGCACTGTTTTTTCAGATGGAAATTCGTGTACGCACTTATAATATTTTCTTCATCAATCTTTCGTCGCCTTTTCTCTCAACAAGACTAAACGGTCTTAATAGAAAAATAATTTGTACCCACGCACAAAACACAAACGCGTATAAATCTGAGTTTACGTACCTTTTCTTCCACGCCACCCACAATCAAAGGAATCTCAATGTAATTGTATCATAAATGACAGTTTTCATTCATTCATAAAAATAAACTTTAAAATAACAATTTGTGAATGAAAAATGTGGTAATTGTGTACATATTGAATTTATGCTACGTGTACACTCGGCTTTAAAATAGAATAGATAAGCTGTACTGTACATTTTATCGCCATAAAGTCTCAAAATAGAATACGAGTCCCAGTCTTTTATTTCATTACTTGAGTGCTCTATAAAATTCAGTATTTTGTCAAATTTCACTTTTAATACACTCAAATTTGTCACCTATTTATTCTGCATAATTTTAATCTAACACATACAGTAATATCATTCTTAAGTGATGAAAAATTCTTTATTGAATAATGAAGAAATTATGAGGTACACCATCTGTTCCAAATGTTTATTTTTTACTGGCAAGGAGCAGACAACCTGCATGACAATTATGTGTAGTTGTCTACTGACAACTCCACTTTGTGGAATATGTCTGAATGGTATAGATAAATAGATAGGAATATTATTGAACAAAAATGGATTTATTACTGCCAATCGGCAAGTTCTTCATTTACCGCATACAGACAGCTGGATGCGATCATCAGTCATCAAGCAAAAATCTTAAATCTTTCGGTGACAATTCGGAGCATTCTCCGAAGAAATATTCGAATGAATGCCTTCGTTACATCTCATGGACGGGTAACGAAGGCATTCTTTTCATATTTCTTGATTGATGTTCGCATCCAGCTGTCTGTATGCGGCAATTTGGTAAATGGTTGATTTCAAATTAATGTGATTGATAAGTTCTACTATAAATTTGATATCTTTATTTTAAAAAGGTTTGATCAATCTGTCTGTGTCCTGTAAAACTTGTAAAAAATAATTTAAAAAATAGATCTGGATTTTGACTAACCTTCTGTTACTCAAGATTGAGACTTATCAGGCCACTGAAATTGTGACCAGCCGTCTTGTAATTCTGCATTTTTTTAATAATATCATTGCATTAAATAGCGTGTGTAACTGTATGTAATGTGGAGTGCAAATGTGTGTTATTTGTGAAGTTAATAATGTTTATTGAACGTAATCGTGATTTTTTATGGGTTCTGCATAAACGAGAAACGTCGTTTATTTGTTTTCGTGTAAAATTTGAAATGCTTTGCGTGTAGGAATTTTAATAGGCATTTTATATTTCATTTTTATTTGCGCGTGATATTTAAAAAAATTGAAACGTGATACTTTTCATTCTTAATTTGAATCGGGATGTTGTAATAAATTAGAACTTTCACAACTGCAAATGTTTACATGTTTGTTACTGTAATAAAAAAATTAATAATTTTAAAAAATTCAAAAGACATTAAATATGTGTTGTTGTTCTGTTTTGACAAAAATATTTAAATCTTATATAACTCTGGATTTCATAAAATATTTAATTGGAATATTTTCATGAATATGTGAATTGAACAGCTGAAACTAACATATAAGGCTTAGAAAAGTCAATGTCACCTCATTTGCTACACATGAAGCTGTCATTGTGATTTATAATAGAGAATTTTGATGTCTTGGGCATGTCTCCTGGTAGCTTAGCATTGGACAAAGCACAGTGCGCGAAAGGGATGGGTTGTGGGTTCAAGTCCCGTCTAAAGCACTACCGAATAATAATGTGATGTTGTCTCATCTTATCTTTATAATATAAATGCAGTTTTCATAGTTTTGAGATAATCAAAGTTAAAAGTTTGAGATGCCATATCATTTAGTACTTACCACATATAGTTTTTGTTAAATATCTCGTCTAGGACACAGAGTTTTGCAATAATATTCCTACAGAACATACTTCAGATGATATAGATTCGCATGCGTATAATAACTCATTTTCAGTAAAAACTGCACTTACAACATATCGTCCCTCTTCTGACTAACTGTCGTATCTGCCTAAATGTAAATTGTTCAGGAGAGCGTTTTTAGTGTTTTGCCGTGCATATTTTCGTCTCTCCTAGTTATATGATACAGTGTAAATATAGAACATTATTTTATTTGTACCTATTTTTATATATCTCAGAATTATTTTTGTGATTAAATTTTGAGGAATTCATTGAAACAACACATTTTATTTAGAATAATTTGTAAATACGACAACAAATCAGAAAGCTTTTCCAGGATAACGGTAAAAGTTACAGGTGTGATGGCTTCAGTGAGAACATGCAGGGCACATATAAATACACATTGGTGACCATAACTCGATTTCGCCAAAAACGTCAGATACGACAGTTAGTCAGAAGAGGGACGATATGTGCTCTAAGCCATCGATATGATAGTTTCAAGTGTTAAGTTACATGTATGACAACCATGGTTAATGTAAAATAACATCAATAATGTATGAATATGTTTTCAGAAATGACATAACAAACCATAAAACACTGTTAATATGTTGATTTTCCTAAAAATCGATATACCTAATGTAGTTTACTTAAACGTAAAATACCTATATGGATATATAAAACATCTGCTGGTTTCTCCACTTGTGAAATAAATTAACAGAGATAACAAAATATTAATATTTTTAGGATTATTTAAATCACTTGTAAGTTATAAATAATTATTACTGAGGATGGACGTATGTTCGAAATCCTTAATTTTTTTAAATAAATAGTGAAATGAAAGTGAACGAACAGCTTTATTATTTATAATATATTTTTTTAATTACAATGATATTTCATAATGTTTCGTAAATAAAAAATATTTGTAGAATATTTTTAGAAAACATTAACTTTAAATAAATATGTTTAAATTAATTATTTTTTCCGATAGTAAACAACACATACGCACCTGATTATACTGTGTTTAACGTTTGTGATTTCGTAGTCAAGTTCGGTGGTTCAAACTAGTTAGAGCAGTTGTAGTTGAGATGAAATAATTATAGTGTCACAATATAATAATAATAATAATAATTGTAATTAATAATTAAAATAATAATTGTAATAATCAAATTATAATAATAATTGTAATTACTTTGTGTTTTATTGTTGTTTTTTATCATTTTCTCTTTTCGTTAACCTTGGATTGTGAGACGTTTTTATGTATTTGCGTAATTGAGTGCGTTCCTTGTTTTAAACTGCGATAGCGCATGCCACCCAAAGCGAATTTGTTTAATTTATATAATGATTGGTGTAGAAAAATCTACAATATTTATTAGCTATCTCATTTTTAGAAACCGGATGTCCTTCAAAATGCAGGTTTTTTAAAAGACTTTTTTCTACTTTATCATAATTTATTATGAATTTTGAATAAAGTTTTTTTTATAAGACATTTAACATCTTCAATCTAGCAATAAGACTTGTCACTCATTCTGAATGTCATATATTTTATGGCATAAAGGGGACAATACATGAGTGTTATATATTTTTATTCGCCATGTACCTATATCATATTTTTTTGAAAAAGATATATTGGCGCTTTTGTTTTAAACTCAAATACAACTCTTTACACCTTTCACGGTAAGCTACTTAAAGCTTGTGTCGTGAAAGGGGAGTATGCCGGCACCTGGAATCGAACCGCGCACCTCTTGTGTACAAGGCCGAGACTCTACCTCTAGACTACCGACAAACTCTATTCATGAATCTATGTCACACCGTCATCATTTATTCTCGACACATGCCCGAATGAGCAAAGTGAATATGAATATATTATCATAGTTTTCTTCTAATTAATCAATCAAAAATTACATTACTGTAATAAACTCACCCACTGTAAATTGAGCAAAAATATTATTTTGTGTGTTATTCTTGAACATATTTCACAAAATTAAATTTTAAAATGACATTCACTATTAAAAATTAAACATTAGATTGTGTTCCAAATGTTAAAAGAAAACTTTAATTATTAATATATTTTATTCTTTAAATATTCAACTCTAGTTTGAATAAGGAATGTTAAACTAATTCTATCATAAATTTAATCTTACATTTTAATCTGATATTAAGACAATATTCTTAATTTGTAAAATAATGTATGAATATTTTTTTTACATTAACATAAATTTTGTTTGTATTTAAGTAATTACGTTTTGAAAAATTTCAAAATCAGAACAATTTAGTAATGTAAACAAAATTAACCAAAAAATATGAAATATATTCTATCAAATTATTTGGTGTATTTAAAAATAGAAGGTTTTGTTGTATCATGTTTTGACAATGGAATTATTCTCTTGTTATTTTAAAAACATTCTTAGTTTGAAAAGTTTTGTTTCCTTTCTGCACGCTATGCAACACTAATAATACAATTTGACACTGACACTACCACTAATAACCAAAGATAAAAACACTGCTACTCGACGGCTATACAAACTGATACTGGCTGCCGTATTGTGTATTGATACTGAAACTCAACAACAAACGAGTGTTTAAAAAACATAGTAATACGTATATCTTCTTTGTATGTACTATACCACCCATAACACTAGTATAAGTAATGTAGAAAGATAAATATTGTTTATATACTTATATATATTATTTACAATGACACTGTTGTATACGGTGACAAACTTGTCTAGACCATTAGTAAATTAAGAATTTTTATCATACAGTTTTATCATATATCATTATATCTAACCTAATTATTATACCCTACTACTACACTTCATTATCACGGCTTATCTAAAAAGTGGGGTAGCCAGCGGACTAACTGACTGCATGTAATAATTAACATGCGCATTGTCCTCTCCGTGAGTAAAAGTGGAATTGCAATTTTTTTGTTTAATTTTAATATTTTAATGCAATGAACTTCTTCTTGAAAAAAAGCTAATTGATCGTTGTGAAATTTTATGTGGACTAGTGCCTCAATCAAATTTTAATTTAAATATATATTTAGAGTTATATTTCACCAGTTAATTGTACAAGCTACACATAACACATTCTGTTGCTTCTTTTCGATGATGCATCTTTTATGATCTTTTTCTATCTCGCTTTTTTTTGGATTTATTTGTTTTTTTTCCTGCTGAGATCGCCTTGGCCAAAAGTTGTTATGGTCTCAGAGCAGGATGACATTTTCAAGATGATAATTATAATAATAATAAGTAATATTACATATAATAAAATATTTATTGCCACCCATACCGAAAGTCTTAATTTTGTATTGGCACGGAGAGGACAGCTTGCTTGTTTATTATATGCAGCTTTTCTGCTGGCTGTCCCACTTGCGGGGTATGCCGTGATGATATAATTGTAGTATGTAAAATATTTATTTATATAAGTATTCCTTTTGCACATTTTTGGAATATTTTATTTTTGGAATTGAATTAATATCACTTTCGTTTTTCCGAAACACTGTTCTGAAAAAAATTCAAGTTATACAAATATCAGCAAAGCTTTCAGTAATTAATTGACACTTTAATTGCGTACGTATAAAACAATTAAAAATTCATAATATAACACTGCTTCGCAATGTCATTGATGAGTGAATGAATGTATCTGTGTATATATCTATAATAATAATATGAAGCGATATATCATTTATTGTAACAGTAAGTTATATTGTGCAGTGCTGTACAGTTGAACATTGATAAGTTGAAGAAAATGTCTAGTTACGTGAGAAATCTTTAATAACTCGATAAAATCCATACAAAATTTACTGTAAATAATTATTATAATTTATACACGGAAGAAAACACAATTGGTTTTTGTTTTACATAATATTTAATTGGATAGTGACCTGGTTTCGACTTGCAAAGTCATTGTCAAACTAATATTTACTAAAATCAATAATTTGACAATGACTTTGTGAGTCAAAACCAGGTCACTATTCAAGTAAATATTAAGTAAAACTAAAATCAATTGTGTTTTCTTCCATATACAAAATAAACGTTGACTCAATAAATAATTATAATTTAATCTGTGTGGGATGATGTACGTGTGTTAATATGTGGTGTGGGATTTGTGATGTGTATGGTTGAGGGATATGTTGTTTTTTTTTATTATTGTTATTTTGTATGGAGAAATGGCTTGTTTGTGTATTATTTCATGTATGGAGTGCAGTATTTGTTTACAGTGCAGTACAGCACAGTTTGCAGTGCAGTATTTGCTTGTTATGAATGTGATTATGTATATGAATGCTTTTTGTAATTGTGTATATTTTTGTATATGATTGATATGTTTGTAAGATGTTTGCCCTAGTACAGGACCTACCTATGTATTTGGGCAGCATCAATAAAGTATGAATGTAAATTGTAATTTATTGAGAAACAAATAAATAATAAAAAAAAAACTGAGCTACTTTAATTAAAACATTCAAAATGGGTGGCAAACCTCATTGCGAGTTTAAGATGTAAAATTGTAATTGACACATTGTAAATCAATAAATTAATAAATAATCTCAACTCATGATCTTAAACTCTAGAAAACTTGAGAGTTTTTTTTTTAATATATCTTTATTGAAGTTACCAAGACTCCACTGTAGTGGATATATTTTATTGTTTTGATATCTATCCATATATATATCTGCCGTATATCTTTATTGTGGTTGGCTTTGTGCCCATCTTATAATAAATTATATGATATTCATATTGTTGCTTACAGTGTAAAATATAATAAATTTGTATAACTGAACATAGAAATACTATTATCCGCAACAATCAAATGAGACACATTCACATGTAATTGGTTTATCCTTGGACATATTTTAATGGTTTTTTTTATTGTCGAACACAGAACCGGGGTAGTTACTTAAAACTTTAAAGACGGTACTTGTAGATTTTGTGAAGAGGAGGTGCCGAGACTTCTCGGCATCTCCTAGCGGATTTCAATGCCGTGGGAATCGCATGAATCAAAACCCTAGGCAGGTAATAATAATAAACTTTATTGTACAAAATATTTGTATAAAATAATAAGATTACAACTAGGTATTATTGTTTTTATTTTATATATTTTTTTTTTAATCTTTGATTATTATTATTATTTTTTGCTGATGTTTTTAGTATTATTTTTATTAACATTGTTTTAATTTTAACTATTTTCTTTTACTTTTTTTTGTCACTATTATTATTTTTTGGCGTATTGAATTTTGTGCTTCTTACATTAACGTTTATTATTTTTATTTTATTTTGTGGTGACTATGTAATGTATTTTTTAGTTCTGTAACTATTTTGATTTTTTTTTTCCGAATTTTTTAGAATTATTGTTTTGGGTTTTTTATTTTTGGGCTACATAGATGGGTACTTTTAATCTGGGAATCTTAATCATATACAGTATTTGTAAACATATGTGCATTCTGTAATTGGGTTAATACTATACCTAATTGTTTTATACTATATTAATGTAAAAACCTGTAGAAATGCCAATAGACCATTAAAGGATGACGTCACAGAAAAATCATTGAGGGGCATCAGGCATCCCAACACAACAGACGATTACGGTGTAATATTAGGTGGAACGCCTAAAGAATACCTAATAATCAAAAAAACTGTCAGTGTCGATTTTGTTATTATTTTATTGTCTGACTTTCTTTTTTTTCTCTTATGGCATAACATCCTACAAGGATGATTTGCGCAATCTGACTGTTTGCCCCCCAAGCAAAAGCAAATCCATAGACAAGACCACGTGACCTTTAATGGTCTATAAAGGAAAATAAAATAAGGTATATAAACAAATAATTTGGTATAATGGGCGGTACAGGTACTGGATAAATGTGGAATTTCACCACATCTTGGATCCCCTCAAGATCCTAGACTTCATAAGATGTCTTGAGGGTTCGCTTTGACTGGCAACGCCAGGAAGGCTGAGCAAAGGGACTACAATAGATTTTATAGGTCGCAGTGCAAAGTACACCCCATATAATAAAATAAAAAATAAATAATACTTGAAACTCTTGTCCTGAAGATGCCTTAAGACAAAAGTGCTCCGCAATTAGTATTAATATTTAGTCATTGATAGTTGATTAAATACACATTCATACGTGAAAATTAACAATGATCCAAGTTTTATATTAAAATTAATTTTCACAACGGCAACGTAACGCATTTTTACTCAATTTCCATTGTTTTGTCTCGCTTTTGATGCCTTACTGCTTTGTATTCTTTTTACGTTGTTCTTTTTATCCTATATAATTATGATGAACCCAAGTGTCCCTTTAGGGGCCTATGGGGAATGAATGAAATAAACAATAAACCAACTTTAAATTTAATTACTATGCTTACTTTGTTACTCTACTAGTAGTTTATTCTGCGAAAATCTAATGACACTTTCATTTTTATGGAAGGGGCTGCTGTTAGTGTCACATGTTGATGTAATATGTTGTCAATAATGTCGCGGAATTAGCTTCACTTGTAGTGTTTCTGAAAGAGCTGCTTATTCGTAAAGGTCAAACTAACCTACCTACACATACATCACACTGTGTAATAACTAAATTAAATATAATATTATATGTACATATCCCTCACAACACCGCATCTTTATTAAGGTCGGCGGAGAGAATAGAACAATGTACATAGTTGTAAAGCAGTGGTGGCCAAATCAAGGTGCATACCCCAAACATGGCACATTGAACGATCACAAGTGGTGCATTGCATCCTTGTGGTCATTATTTTAAAATAGGGGCCATAACTGAATCTATTAGATTACAAAATGATATTTTTAATATAATCCGTAAAATTTTGCGTATTTTCCATTATTGTATGAAGTAAACACTTAACTTTTTTATAAATACAATTATACAATGTATTTATAAAAAAGTTAAGTGTTTACTTCATACCATAATACAAAATGATACTTTACATTACAAAACGATTCAGAAAATGATACTGTGCATTACAAAATGATGCAGAAAATGCTATATTGCATTACAAAATGAAACAGAAAATTCTTTATTACATTACAAAATGATAGAGAAAATGATACATTACATTACAAAATGATACTGTCCATTACAAAATGATACAGAAAATGATGTACCTATTACATTACAAAATGATACAGAAAATGCTATGTTTACGGCTTTGTAGTAATGTTTGTTTAAATTCCATTTGTTTTAGAATTGGTATCTCAGGGTGAGAAGAGGCCTTCCAGCATTGTGGCTGATCTGAGGACATTGCCTGGACTGTTGGCAGGTGGAGGAATACATGACAAGTAAGTCTGCACACTACAAATATATTTTAGTCAATTTAAAGCTTTGGATATCCAAATTTTCCAGTTTCAACAGTATTCATAATTTTTTAATTAAATAAAATAATACAATTGTGTTTAGTACTTCCATATTGACTTTATTAATCACAAGTTGGCTTTCAAGAGCATCCGCTCTCGTATCATCAGGCTAAGGTAAAGGGTTTATGTTAGCCTGATGATGAGAATGGGAGCTCTTGAAAGCCGGCTTTCGATTAATAATGTCAATGATTCAATATAAGTGTTTTATTTTTGTTAATTTAACATGAACTTCCAC
Organism: Athripsodes cinereus; assembly: GCA_947579605.1. Lineage (NCBI taxonomy): Eukaryota > Metazoa > Arthropoda > Insecta > Trichoptera > Leptoceridae > Athripsodes > Athripsodes cinereus. Next base: position 23,791,366 of record OX388321.1, on the reverse strand, counting down.
CAAGAACCGTTGGTGGACAATATTAATTATATTTATAATTTATCTTCAAGTTACTCTCAGTGCCAATAAAATGAAGATATTTATTTATTTATTTATTCTTCTTGCATCATCATTCAGGATATTGCTGAACTAAAAATGTCAACATGATGTTTTATGAATAATGGTGATATTTTATTTGTACAAAAACACTGATATTTTATTGTGATACTTTATTTAATCAGTTGATGAATGTAACAATAAAAATTTCATTATTTCACAAAATATGACAGTTTGATAGAATGGGCCCTTGCGTTGGTTTTTCCACAAAACGGCGCATCTTAAAAAAGTTGTCTAGTTATTATTATTATTATTATTGATAAACTTTGTCATGTTTATTTATTTAGTCATTATTTACTTTATATTGATCACAATACATACAATCTTATAGAAAAATGCATTCAAATTAAATACAATCAATATACAGAGTGAGGGTGAGTTCATCGCAAAGGCGCGATCTCTTTCAACTAACCCAATATTCCTATAATATGTTCTTATATAATTGTACAATGAAATCAGTATTTGGATAAAAAAAAATTTAAAGATATATCTGGGTTTTTGTTATAAACCCAAATACAACCTTATACACCCTTCACAGTAAGCTAAAAGCTTGTGTCGTGAAAGAAATTATTATATTTTTTTTTTTCAGGTGGGTAGTTCTCGAGAAGACAATGATTGAGCTGGGACTCTCGGATACCGATGAAGAGCCTATTGTTGTGGACGGTAAATAGTGACGTCTTAGCTCCACGTTTCTACGGGGGAATGCAAAGACATTGTCACTAATACCACCAATACCTACCTATCAAACCTACCTATAGAATATTATATATATCTAACCTAAATAGTGATTATATATTATGTTAAATATAGCATATTGTACACACACATACACTTGAATATATTTATACACATAAATACCAAAACGTGATGACTATATGTATATATAAATACATATGCAGATATATATTGCATTACTGACACAATGTTCATATGTCATAGGTGTTTTGTGAGAGAAAACAGTTGTTAGACTTTTTTTGCAAATATGAATCTTTAGTAAATAACAAACCTTTGTAACTCTAATAATGTTGTGTGTTTATAAAGCAGTTCATCTTTGCACGTTAAATAAAAACACATTAAAATAATATTTTGGGATACTTGAAAAAAGTGTGCAATATTTTAAATATTGTGAGAACTGTTTGTTTTTGTTTGATGTTATTATTAATTTGAAATTTTTCACATAAATGTCAAATATAATAGTTGTAAACAGGAATCGGTGTGATGGGTGAATGTACTATGAGTAATGTATATCATGCCTATTTAAACCAGCCTAAACCAATTCATAAACTTGGTTACACATTTCCTGTTTCCCGCTAAAATGGTTTTGTACCACCTGCTGTTGTGTAGATGAGGTGTCTATTGAATAATATTATTAATATTTTAATTCATCTTTTTTTACATAATACACCTATGACATGTACATTTATTAACACATACATTGAGACAATACGTGTAATGTAACATACAAACAATATATTTTGTGTTTGTAACTTTGTTATCTCATGCCTCAAATATTGCCGAAATGTCCATAGATATGTCACAGCCAGATAATTGAATTAGACAGTTGACACTATGTGGTTAGTTAAACGTCGGCATTCATTTTGAGGTCTAACCATATTTATTTATTTATTTATTTACAAATATTCACGGCCAAAGCCTTTAACATGTTAAACCTCTGTATACATACAAAACATGTAAACAAAGGAAAGATCTGTTACAAAAAAAGACACAAAACAATTAGACTAAAGAAACGAAAGTTTTACAGACAATATAACATTAATCATGTTATAATTAAAAAAAGATACAAAAATGTCAAAAAAATTTTGACCAATGCAATGCAATTTGTTCAATGCAATGTTTATCTATCCTAGCGCCACAGTGCCAAGTAAAGAAACTAAATATTAACAATCGGTGTAGCTTCGATCAAGCAGAATGTTGAACATGGTTAGCCATTCAGTCAAATGCGGGCATTTTACTAACCATTTAGTTAACTCTCTAATCTAACTGTCAGCCAAGTACATCACTGCTGTTAATGAAATTAATTGCATATATCTAAAAGTACAACATAATGTTGTTTCAGCGAAGGAATGTGTATATTTCGATGGATTGTATTCATGTTTTAAATATGGAACAACAATGTATGTTGCCACAAGAAATATTATTTGATAATGATAAAAACATAAGAACAACTACAAAAAATATGTTTTGACAAATAAATAAATACATATATATTATATTTACATTCATATTCTCACACCCAAAGACATCATAATATAAATGTACGTACATATTATTATACACCAAAAACATTTTACATAACAAGACTGTACACCTTTTGAAAAAAAAAGAAACATGTCACCTGAGATAGTATGTGTTATAGTGCTGTTCTTTTCTAACACATAGTTAGTACTGTACAAACCTGTACTGTACAAATATGATTGTTATTAATTTTATGTGCTGGCAATACGTTAGAAAAGAGTACCACCCTTACACTTTCCCTCTCGTGTGTTATACATTTTATTTTCCGTATGGCAACGGCAGAATGCTTATTTTTGTTTGTCATTGGTCAAAAAATGCACAGTCCAGTTACATAGAATGTTTTTGATTTACACACAAAAGTGTTAGGATAAAGGGGGGCCTGTTTCTAGAGCATTCCCCCTGTCAATTATTGTAATGTTTTTCTTTTTGTTTTTACTTTTTTTTTCTCGCGTCTCATAGTTAATAATAATATTGTACGATATTGATGTGAAGTTGGGTAGTATTTTGTGACAGCCAGAGGAACTGTTTTAAATTTAGAATCAATAATTCTCATTCATTTGTTTTAATGTCTGTTTTGAATTAAGAACGCTTCTCATTCAACTGATTTTGAACTGTTTGGAATTTAGAAGAAATACTCATTCATTAATTTGTTTTATATTATAACTGTTTTAAAATTAGAATTAATTTTTACGCAATGTTTGAATTTGAAAAACACGACATCTTCATTTCATCTTAAATGTTGAGGTTTATGAGAGTATCTGTTGAAGTATTAATATCGAAGAAATAATTTAAAAATCACAGTTCTGCAATTTATCTTAATAGATTCGAGTTAAAAAATACTGTTAAATGAGAATTTTAAGTCAAAAACTAGCCCTTATGCCAATTAATCTTATTATTCATTAGTTTTTTCAATTTTTTTTCCTTGAAATAGTCTATGGGTTATAAAATAATAATTTTGTTTTTTTAATTTATATGGTTCTTGAAATTTAAACATCAGCAATTAATTTTTATTATATACTGCAGTTCCTCTAGTGTTCACATTTTAATTTTATTTTGTTTTTTTTTATTATTACCTATCTATAATTTGTTAATTATTATTATTATTGTTAATCTGTATAATTAAATAGAAAAAATAAATATTGAATAGAAAAAATAAAATAATTTTATTTCAATAACTCTGTACCTTTAGGCTATTTTTCGTAAAAAAAAATATAATTTCTATCTCAATATGTCATTTCTTTTACTAACTTAAGGAGATGGCCAGAAGCTGCCATGTAATTGTGAATCTAAATAACCTCTCTGCACCATAAAAAACAAGATAATCATGGTAGAAAAAAGTTCTGCTTGTCAGGTGGATATTAATATAACTTGGATGAAAATTCTTGTCTGCCTTTTATAGGACATTCGTAAACAAATTTTGAAGTAATTGGGAAGAAAATATCATTACTTTGACAGACGTGGTTGATTGGAATGATTTACATCATGAAAAAAAATTCTCCAGCTATACTAGTCGCATGTGTAAGAGAAAATATTCATTCCAACAGTTAAAATGTTGCCAAAAATTGTTGTATTCACTTCTGAGATGTAAGACTCACTTACCTATCTGTCTATAGACTCACGCCGTGTCCTGAAAGATTTCTTTTACTCAACATAGGGCCATCCTTGACATTCTGATCCAATTGGTCAAGCCATGTAGTTCTCGGAAGTCTGCACTTTCTCACACCTCCTCTATGAGTTCTCTTATACATCTTTATCATATATAGAACTTTAGCTTGGCGTTGTGGCGTTGTTAAATGATGTTTTGGAGTGATGCAAAGCATAACAATGCATCAAAACAGTTTTTTTTTTATATAAATAAAAAAATATTCAATATGAAACATACAACTGTTCTTTAATTGTTTATTTAGTTTTCATTCAATTGTCTCCAGTTTTCATAACTTAGTTTTTTATATCTCTAAAAAAATGTACGATAATTTTGTTTAAGGGTACAGGGTTGTCAAATAATAAAAAAATACTATTATAATAAATGTATGTACACAGTCAAACTTGTAGAAAGTGATGATGCGATTATATGTGTGTGGTATATTGAATGCTGCTTGAGGTATCACTTACTGACGCTAGTGCAATTGACAAAACCGATCAGACATAATGATTGGAGAACTGTGTTTGCACAATGTAGCATTGTGTAAAATCTTGGAGACTAGCTCGACAGACAATAAACACCTTCACACCAAACAATACCTTATAAAGGTGGAGTGCCAAGGTGGGGCAGCAAGATTTGAATCACGAACCTTGCGTTGAAAGTCTTAGAGAACTATCAATCTACCGACCGCTTTAATTCTGTTGATTATTCATAAATAGTGTGAAAACAAAAACTAAATGTTTATATGACAACTTTAAGCGCATCTTATTATACCACACAACCCGCATTATGTAAAAATATTGATGTTATATTTAAATTAAAAATATGTAGCATTATATTTCACGTATTCATATCGCAATACGGTGATAATTCTTTATGTCAGCGGTGTAAGATTTCTCCATGTCTATCAGGAATATTTCAATCGCCAAGACTCCATAGTTCAACAACTCCAAATATTTCAAAATTGAATTTTTTTGTTGTTTAATATATGTAGAAAGCGAGATGATTCCAACAAAAATCTAACGTAAATATTTTCTATATTAAGACACATATTTGTTTGATGTATGTATTCCGGATAAATGGAATTCTCCATACACAAAAGACATTGAAAATATGCACAAAGATTTGTTTACTACACTAGGCATAAGGTTGTGTTGTGGCAGAAATACAATTGACTTATCAGATTAAAGTGAACAAACAAATAAATTATTAGTATCCGGGTGGGCAGTGGATCTTCTTCAATTTGTTTGATATTTGGCAGACTATGATAATGCCTCAGAACTCAGACACATCCTATAACAGAAAATTGGATTTTTGAGTTGTTCGATAATGAATCTGAGTAATCAGTTTGTTTTATATAAGTCATTTAGATTTGATATCAAACACCCCCTCGCTCTGCAAAGTATAACATTACATGGAGTTTTTGAAACAGAATAGATCTTCCACTCTTCTTATGTAAGTTTTCAAGTGTTCTATTGCAAAAATCAGGTATTTACAAGACATTTATTTAGAGCAATGAGGTATAATTATCACTCATCCTGAATGTCTCATTTGTGCAAGATGCTGTGATGAGAAAATTACAGAATATTAGTGGAAGATATATTCTAATCATGGCAAGTATACTTTTATTGATTTGTGGTGTTGAAATGACAAGACTTAAGCTCGAAATTTCAATCTGACTTTAGGGTGGCACTTATCCTGAACTAGCTCTTAATTTGATTAAATTTGCTACAAACTTCAATATATTACAACTAGTTTATACCAAAATATAATATAAGAGACGGATAGAATGACCCTAGGTGACATGTAACAGCCTTTATGGCTAGTTATTTTTATTGTTATTGTCAAAATTACATTGATCACTTTAAATTGATAGTAACTGTAACATTCAAACTGTAACATTTCTCCCATAGTCGGCAGATTTCAGTGACTCTCTCAGGGTTTATCGTTGGGTAAATTTATTGTGGTGGTTGTGCTAAGGAAACACTAGCATGATGTTGTATGATCAGTTTATTGACGAAGAATATGGTTACACAGATTATTATTACACCAAACAAAACAATTCACAGTTTTTAATACTGAATTACATTATTATAGCGACACTCACAGTATTTTGTAGAAGAGAAGAGACATTTTATTTTTGGAGCGAGCCCCTGCTATGTCTATTGTAAAACGAATAGCAGGAGACTGGCCAAAATGGCTGACTCCCGGAAAAGGATCAAGAAGAAGGAATCTGTTTTTATGATAATATCAAAAGGTATTTACGATTTCTCTAGATAGGGGCCAGGGCTTTCACAGGATTTCGATAGATGGCAACACAAGTACCATTTTTTGGATATTAAATTATAAAGGTCCCATGACACCATCTCAAGTTGTCTTTTAAAGAAAAAAAATGAATAAAAAAAAGAAAAGTCTCAAAGTCAGTAATAAGAAGGATTCTACAGAACTAAGAGTGTCAAAGATAAGAAAGATTTTACAATACTGTGAGTGTCAAAACAAGGATACAAATTATCATAACAGACATTAGTAACAAATTCTTAATTATTCCTTACAAATAGACATGTCTCAAGCAAGCAAGGGACCAGGAAGATGCGCCGACAGAACAGGTCGCGGATACGGAATCGTAGACAATGTTCTCGCCATACTTCTAGGTAAACCTTTACATGCTTAAGACAAAACAAAAAAATTCTTTTTACATAATATAACAAAACCTTCAACAATTTCCCAAACACTTTTCCTTACTCCAAGAGGAGGTATCCATTACAATTATATCTGATCTACCTCTATTATAAGGGCGGTAATCCTTTACCCTATAGCATTTTTCTTTTGTGGAAATTTCCACCAATTTCATACAGGCAAATGGTTAATATCAGGTACCAAACCTATCGCGCAGAGCTACTCTAAGCGACCTGTATGAATTTTCTTTGTTTGAGCGTCCTCAAACCTCACTTGGACAATAAGCTTGTCGGGCATTAAAAATTGAAAATTTACTAAAATAAATTTGAGTTAGAACTGATTGTATTAGGGTAGGACGATTAGTCATACCTCTATATCAGTCTAACCCAGGAGATGTACATGGAAGATGGCGAATCATCCAATGACTCCTTAACATTCATACTAGGCAAATAGAAATTACTGTAAGGGTACGCATTCCATACAGTAAAAATTGCCGCAAAATGGCCAACAGGTTCACACCATGTGAGAAACCTTGCCATATAATTTATTTACAAAACCATGCACACTAGAAGTTGAAACACAACAAACTTATTCTAATTTGACTGATGCGACCTTGACCCTCAATTTAAGATTTAGCATTAATGATTTGATAAACTACGGGAATTAGTGGTAGCTTTTCACGCATTTTCATACTTCATCTTTTATCGGCCGTTTTTTCATGTATACTTCATTCTTCCGTACCTTGCATTCATCATCTGTCATAAGTCATTCATCAGTTACCACATAACTCAGTGATTCAAGAGTTCACACAAAATTTAAGGAAAACAACAAAAGAATTCGTATACTTTCGTATACTGGAGGGTCAAAATTACATCAGTTGTACAGTACAAAATTCCTTAAAACTAACATGTTGTATGACTTTTGCCTGCGACAGTGGATGGGTTCAGATTATTGTGAACACGTTGCTAATGAAAACGGCTAGCATATGAGATGATAAAGGCAACTTCATGCATCCACGGGCGCAAACAAAAAAAAAGGTGATCAAACATACAAAAAATATTATTTAAGGGCGCCGCAAGGTTCGAACAATTCAAAATTCTCACAGAAGCGGAACCTTGAAGAGCCTCTATGAGTTTTTTTTTTAACTAAAAGTTTACAATAACATGGGCTGCAAAAGTTACAAGTACTTTAAGAGTAGAAATACCAAATTTTTGACTATTAACAGTATTATAATTTATTTTGCTTTAAAGAAGAAAGAAAGATAATTCCTTTGACATTACTATGACTGTAAATATAATTTCTTTTGTGAGTCTAACATTGTTATTACATACAAAATTCACTATTAACATTGACCTGTGATGTATAGACATAGTTCTTCTTATTCATTAAAATTGCAGCCCAAGAAAACATTACATTTTTACATAAATTCTTTACATTACCAAAATTTCAAGTTTACATTGATGGATTTACATTCAGAATGAAATATAACAACAAAATTTTTGAGAAACACATACCTAGGACTCAGAACTTAATGATATCCTTAGCATGATAGTTTCCCATTGCTCCAGTATCTACATCGCATAGCTCGTATACGTTAGGGGATATGATTCGGTGAACCTGAGACTTGATGAAACGAGGTGCCAATTTCTTTGAAAAATAATTCGCAGCGTTGCTATGAACGAATGACCTTCTCCAGACAATTTGACCTATGTCCAGACGAAGAGTTTTGCGACGAAGGTTATATCTATCGGCATTACGATGGAAAGCCTTGGTCAATGAGGAGGAAATTTCGTCGTAAAGCGCGTTCATTTCTGATAAACGACGTTGACGTTGTTCGGCAAATGCTTCTAAGGTACCACTATCAGAGGCATTGACAGTTCTATGGAAGGAGGCATGAGGAACATATTCTGTACCATGTACAAGGAAATAGGGAGAGTAACCTGTGGTTACATTTACAGTACTATTAATACAAGAACAGATTTTTGGAAGCTTGGAACACCAAGAACGTTGATCATTTTCTACCAATATAGAAAGAGCAGTAAGAAGAGTAGAATTGTACCTTTCAACGGGGTTATTCTGTGGGTGATAATATGCATTATAAAACAAGTCATTGATACCATAAGAATGTAAAAATGATTTAAATTCTTTAGCAACGAACTGTCGGCCGTTGTCCAAGACAACACACCGCGGAATACAATAGGGAAGAAAAATTCGTTCCTCGAGTAATTTGATTATTTCTTTAGCTGTAGGGTTTCGTAGTGGAAAAGCCCAAAGATATTTGGTAAAGATATCTACAACAGTAAGGATATGCACGTTGCGCTTATATGACATGGGTAATGGTCCTACCAGGTCAATACTCAATGATTCCATAGGTTTAGTAACGGGTTTTGGGTTTTTCATTAATCCATGAGGCGCTTGGTTATTATGTTTATATGCCTTACATGTTTGGCACTGCTTTACATAATCCTTAATGGTGGACAATAAACCACGGCAATAGAAAGTTTGAGAGAGATAGGCATGAGTCTTTAAAACTCCAGGATGGCAATTGTTATCATGAAATTCTGAAATTAAAGGTTCAAGTTGATCAGAAGGCACAACAAGTCTCCAAAATGAAGAATCTGGGGAAGAATTATTGGTAATTATTCAAATCTGTTTTGTTAAGCCTCTTCCAGCAATATTGAGGTCTATGATCATTTCACTTCAAACTATACATAAATACATCCACAGCCCGCGTGACACGCACGCTAGGTAGGTACAAGTATAATGAATTTAAATTTAATTTCTTTACTTTTGAGTGTAATTAGCCAGATATAGAAAAACTTTACTTGGAATATTTCACAAACTAGACATTTATAAATTTACAATTCTTATTTTGTAGATCCCTCAGTGTAGAATCTTACATCAACAAGCAAATAATTCCGCAAATAATTGTAAAATGATCTTAGCTAGTATCACTTGAATTTATGCAAAATTGAAACTGGAATTTTTACAATCTCTTTGGCACAAAAGGCAAAGCATGGAACAACATGTAAAAAAAGAAAAAACTGTATCTATAGTAGGTATATAAAATATTTCAGTACAAAATGAACAAAACAACACCACATTCTTCCATAAAAACCTGTATAGTAGTCAGATGAATAAGGTTGTCTATTACGAATTGGAGGAAGTATTCATTTCATCTTCCTCAAAACCATCAAGCATCAAGGGCTCTCCGTGTAGATAAAGAAGGCCTCGAAGAAACGTGAGATCTAGATGACAAAACATGGGACATCCTTCTATTGGAGGTCAGGAACCGTCAAGGAAGGAAATTCCGCCATGGACATCCTTCGTAGTGGTGGTAGCAGGCTTCTTAAGAGATTGCAATGTTGGAGATCTTCATCTCGTCAGAAGGAAATTATCTGGACGTCTTAGGAAAGTTTGGAGTATCTGTTCACAATCTTGTCAATTTCTTGTTGTATATATTTCTTAAATTCTCCATTCATTAACAATATCTGTTCGTACTTGATTATTTATTAATTAAAATGTGGTTATTATTACACTATTTACAATTCAAATGTTCATTGCAGCACTAACATAACTTTATTGGTTATGTGATGAAATTTACGAAGTACACTTGTTGTAGTGAGGCGAAAATTCAAAACTCGCTTATTTAATTATTAAAATGTTTTTTCTTTATTATTTATAGCACTGTTTATTTAATTCAATTATTCACTGAAGCACCATCATAGTCCTTATTGGTCACGCGGTGAAATTTCTTGAAGAGCAAAGTTGTACAGTCTTGTTGTGATGGTAATGGAATTTTCAACCGTTTTTTGATCGAACATTCTAGAGAAGTGTGTGTGTGTTGGTGATGCATGGAAACATGGGTGGGTCACGTGATACGTAACGAACTTATCTACGCACTATTTAATGTTATCATTTATGCATTGTTAAATTCACTTCAAACACAACAAAAACCACAATAATTAGGCATCACGTTGGAGCGCCAATCTGTAACATTCAAACTGTAACATTTCTCCCATAGTCGGCAGATTTCAGTGACTCTCTCAGGGTTTATCGTTGGGTAAATTTATTGTGGTGGTTGTGCTAAGGAAACACTAGCATGATGTTGTATGATCAGTTTATTGACGAAGAATATGGTTACACAGATTATTATTACACCAAACAAAACAATTCACAGTTTTTAATACTGAATTACATTATTATAGCGACACTCACAGTATTTTGTAGAAGAGAAGAGACATTTTATTTTTGGAGCGAGCCCCTGCTATGTCTATTGTAAAACGAATAGCAGGAGACTGGCCAAAATGGCTGACTCCCGGAAAAGGATCAAGAAGAAGGAATCTGTTTTTATGATAATATCAAAAGGTATTTACGATTTCTCTAGATAGGGGCCAGGGCTTTCACAGGATTTCGATAGATGGCAACACAAGTACCATTTTTTGGATATTAAATTATAAAGGTCCCATGACATAACACCTAGAAGCAAGGGTTGATTATAGTGTCACTTCTCTACCAGTCCCTTACATTTTGATGTTAAATAACTATGAAATATTAAAGTTTATTGTTGGTAAAAGCAAATTTAATCAAATTAAACGCTAACTCACGATACATTTTACTCTAAAGGAACATTGAAATATTGAACCATAAAATAACTGAAACATCATCGTGCAGCATCCTGATGATTGAGGCTGGATTGTGATATAAAGAATTATCTGAATGTATCATATTGTCAAATAGAAAATGGATGTCTATATATTATTATAAATAAAGTATTGTAACAAAACAATAATTTATATAATAATTGTATTATGCAGACAGTCCACGACTTAAAATTCATAAACTTGAAGCCATACCATGCACATTTTGATTAATTCATTTGTTATTTTTATAGTTGAAACATGCCAATTAAGCACATAAATTTTGCCCAATTTCGTTGGTGAAATTTTTAGGTTATTTGGAATAAAATTTGTCACATGTCATTTTTAGTTAGAATTTCTACCACTGCAGCGCTAGCTAAGACTTTATAGCAAATAGTCAATTTGTATTACATTTAAATTCAATATTCCATCTTCGTTAAGTCTTAGACTGTCTGTATTTATAAAACAATACATAGAATTAAAAAAATATATATTAATAATATCATTGTTTTATAACGACTTGTCTCATGGATAGTACAAAATAAAAAAATATGTATTGTAGTAGAACAAATTCCAAATGCTGGAAATATAAAGAAAAAAGATTATACATAATATTCATCTTCTGATATAAAAATCTATGAATAATACTATTGAAGATCTGAGTAATATTATTATCAAACAATAAATGCTATAGATGCCTAAGATTTCATTGCCCTTTTATCAAACAATTGTTGCAGGGATTCTGCGAAATTCAAACAACCCAAAATTTCAAGCCAAAAAACACATAAATACTTTCTCAAATATGGAATACTTGTAGGCCTATTAAAAATTTCATATTTATTTTCATATTTATCATTTTATATTTATTTATGTGATTTTAGTGTACGTACGCAGCTTATGTTTAAAAGAACTTTATGTTTAATCTGAGAACTAGTCGTTTGAACCGCATTCTACTTTCAAAGGTAGCAATTAGACATTTCCATGATCAAAATCATATTAAATTTTTACTTTAATTGCATCTTTGGTGGCGAAAGGAGTAACAGAAACACGACTGTTACTTTTTTAAACCCTTATAATTGACAGTTCGACACAAAAATGTGAAGGATCAACTCTGTACCTGAGAGCCATTTAGTCTTAAGTGCTAAAATACCATTTTCAAATTAAATTTTTTAATCGAAAAAATCTCAACAATTTACTAGTAATAAGCTGTATAAAGTATATACAGCTTATTACATAGACCCTAAGCATTTCTGTACTTAAGACTCACGACTGTTGTGTTATTTCTGCTTTTTTCGTAACTTTGGTATTTTTGTCAAAAATGCACTTGAGTCCTAATGGCTCTCAGGTACAGAACTGTATAGGGTAAAAACCCTCATGCACATTTGAACATCTGCTCATATTTCACAACTGAAAGATCTCAGCTGCTCGTCCATCCTCATTCTTTCATTTTCTAGACACACTGTTATATTACTTGTCAGTCGCAATAAGTTCCTATTTCCTTTAGGTTTGTTTGAATTCCGTAGTGTCACTGTACTACATATTTAGTAACCTGTGAATCCTAAATAAAATTGTTTTTGTTTATTAGAAGTGTGAGTTGCTCTGCATTTTGTATTTCTTACTATTTTCAGGCCTAGAGATACATAATAATATTGTAATGTACCATAGATAATAATATAATTTGCTATTTCTATTGTTTCTCATCACCATTTTGTTAAATCAACCAAGAAGTACCAACAGATTTTAATAATAAACGTATACACCAATGTTTTGTGTTCTTATTATTTATCCTTTTTCTATCTTTTTTGGATCTCAGTTTGGGACCATTGAACTGATCACTTGTTATCCTTTTATTTGAATGTGTTATATTATAAACAAAACCAGAACCATTCTGTCATGTGGGCATTGCATTCTTCCAAGAAATTAAAAAAAGGGAGATAGAAAAGAAACAAACTATAGCAAAATCTCTCTAGGCTTAAGCAGGCCAAGGAACTACTCGGAGGATACGACTCCAGAAGAAACAAAGCATGTACAAACTTAGGTAAACCAAGTCTAGTAACAAAGAGAAAGAGTTACTTTTAGATCTGCTTCATAAATAAAATTTAAATGAATAGATGATTGTAGCTAATAGAATAATAAATATATACTTATTGTTTTTCTCATATTTATTTCAAAATATTACAAAAATAATTATTCAACATTAACAAAAAATAAACTATTTGTGTAAAACGCAGTTCATTAGTATTTGTGTATAAAAACTATGATAAAATCCATAACATAATTTGAAGTTCTTGTTAGTACCCATTTTGATTTTCCTGGAATGTTCTTCAAGATGGCTGCCTTCAGACAACACAGCTGATCAATGACATTTGGTAGTGATTAAAACAGTTAATTATGGCATTTCTTATTATTAGTGTTTTTTACATGGCTGTAAGGTGAGTGAGGATTAGAGATACAGCCATGTAGATGGTAATTACATATCCTGTGAGCCACGAGAGAGCCCTTGCTGGCTGTGGGATGACAACAACTGCATACACAATACTGTGAGTGATCCTCGCGATTGTATAGACTCTGAAGAGCATGGTAGCCAACCAGACAGATGGGCCTGATAGGATGTAAGCAAAACTTACAAACAGGAATACTAGAATATTCTCCAAGTCATTCAAGTGAGCCCTGCAATATAAAAAATATATTTAAAATCAAACAAATTCTCAAGTTTCACTAAAAATAAATTTGTGGCATTATATCGGCTGGAGGCATTTGAAAAGTGGATGCATCGAAGAATGCTTCGGATACTATGAACGAACATAGTCAGCAATGCAACGATTCTCCAAACAGCAAGAGCGAATAGGGGGAACTAATATCACTATTTAGGGTTGCTCAAGATAGTGTCAAAGCTGACTCATTGAGAAGAATTTTTTGAAACATTCTAAGTCCAATAGAAATCTAGAGAAGAAAGAGAAGAACTCACAAAAAACAGTAAAATAAGAACAATTCAAAACTCGTAATAAACCTATTAACATTTTTTGTTATTAATTGTATTTTGTTACTTTCAATTTTAAGATATTTGGACTGAGTTGTTTTACAGAAATATTGATAAAATTAAAAAGTGAAATGAAATACTAAAATATTACTAACCTCCTAACACGTTCAACATCCTCATCCACACGCACCTTGCCTTTTTGTTTTGCATCTTCTGGATTGGCGAATGACTGAAAATATAGAAATATAAAAAATATATATATTTTTTTTTCATTTGCCTCTTTCATGGGTCATTGTGAAAGAATTTTATCTAAGCTATCGGACCATGTGAAATAAAAAAAATTAATAACAGTGTCCGTTTTAGCCAACTATCTAAAAACTCCAAAAGTAAAAATAAAAGTGATATTTAGGGAACGCGCTATAGGTATTGAACAATTAAAGTCATCCCTGTTCCATAAAAAATGGTATTTCAGAATGGGTGGCACACCTCATTCCCTCGTTCATATACGAAAGTCCGGCCAAATATGTAAATTTTCTCTGTCATTTTTTACACTTGCAAGCGTAAAAAAATATATTTTTTAAACTTGCAACATCAATCATGACATTCTCCCATAAATCTGGTAGCCAGTAAATAGTTTAAAATAAATAATAAGTATAATCAATCATTCAGTGTTGCCATGATGAAATATTATAGTCGCTACTTAGTTCATTAGTTTGTTAATTGTATGCTGAGTAGAGGTATTAAATTTCCATATAATACAATACAACGTTAATAATATTATAGTCTATATCAGTGATTCCCAAAGTGGTTCAGGTGGTCCACAAGAGACTCGACGGGGGTCCACGATGGCGTGACTAAAAATTGGGGGTCCACGAAATGTAAAAGGGGGTCCACGAATCCATAGTTAAAAGTATCGGATGTTCAGTAAAAGCACCACATATTGAAGTAAATAATAGCCGGTACAAATACTCGGTACATTGTAGAAAAAGGTACTGGGAGAAAATATTCTTTAAGAAAACCGAGGAGTTTTGGAAATATTTCAAATTCCTATACCATTTTGAAAATTTGGCGACGAGACGGGGGAGGGGGGGTAGAAATTTAAACGCGTAATATTTTTTTAAGTAAACAATAGTCTGTACAAATACCTGTTACATTGTAGAAAAAGGTGACTGTGAGAAAATATTCTGCAAGAAAACCAAGGAGTTTTTGAAATATTTTAAATTCCTATACCATTTCGAAAATTTAGCAACGGGGGAAAGGGTGTTTAGAAATACAGGGTGTCTACCGGAACCAACAAATTTTTGAAAGTGGTCCATGAGAAAAAACAGTTTGGTAACCTCTGGCCTATATGATAATTTTGTATGAATATCATAAAAACTGTAAACAATGTCACTATTAAATTTAATTCATATAGGATCGGTTCCAATAATTTGTCTATTCATTACTATCAGTTGAAATCTAATATAATATTTATTTATTGATACAATAAAGCTGTTGCCTTTTATATATTGATTTATTGTACTTTTTCACGTAATTATTGTTGAGTATATCACATAACTCCTCTTCTAAAAGATCTTTACTGGCTCAAAGTCAGAGAAAGAGTAGAATTTAAAATCATATTGACTGTGTTCAAGGCACTACATGGCATGGCACCGGTGTACATCTCGGAGTTCTGCATTTCCGAGTAGGCAACGGAAAGGCAAAAATTACTAAGGTCTGCAAACACAAACTCTGTCAATAGACTTGTGGTGCCGCGTAGAGGGAGTCTGGCTAACGATTTGCAAACTCTGGAGAGTGTGGAGGTGTTCAAGAAGAGGTTAAAAACCCTATTGTTCAGGAGGTGTTATGATTCTAGAATGGGCCCTTGCGGTGGTTTTTCCACAAAACGGCGCATCATAAATAAGTTGTCTAGTTATTATTATTATTTTATGAGCAATATACATAATTTTCAATAATATGTTAAAGGCTCAGGTTGGTTCCAATAATAGTATATTTATGCATACTAGTGTGTGTATGAATTTATAGATATATTTTAAGTGCTAAATTTATTATATACCTAACATAAATAACTGTGCTATTGGATTATGATTTGTACTTTGTTTTACCACATCAGCATGACATGACAGTTTTCATTTCATCAGCAATACTCCAGCTAAATAATGACTTTATACTATGTTATAATATGCATGATGTTATTTTGCGTAATAAGAGTGACTGATAAAACAGGTATTTAAACATCAATTTAATATGAAGATGATATCAATATAAATATGTGGCCGCCCGATAGTTAGATTAGCCAGTTAACCAAATATCTAGGCGATTAATTAAATGCTGGCATTAAATGGAATGACTGGCCGTTTCGTTGAATCACAATGACGAACAAAACGTTTGACATTTTTACGGATCAAAACAAGCCCGATAATTGAAAATTATTTTCTTTTTTATTTATTTATTTATTAATTTTTTACTGTACATTGATTATAAACAATTACATAAAAAGTATACATTCAAGTTACATAGATACATTCAATATAAAAAGGGTGAGTTTATAGCTAACGTGCAAACTCTTGACACTGATAAGACATTAAATGCAAATTAAATCACCAAATTCTGAAAATGGAGACCTAAAACAAGGTCCACCTTTTCATTGTAAAATTGGTCATTTATTAAACATTTGAGCCAGTCATTATTTTCTATACTCTTGATTGCGTTTGCGTGATACAAAGGTTGGGAATCCCTGGTACAAATAGATAGAGTTAAATATAAATATTTTCATAGTAAGCTTGTATTATGACATTGGGATAGATTGATGTTATAATTATAATTATTAACCCGCTTTTACGGGACACTCCAATGGGCAAAAGAATGGGAAATATACTCTGCTCCATGGACTTAACAGATAGTCTTTAAAATTCATAACTTGAATAAAATGTTGCATGAATAATTAAATGTTTTTTACGTGGATTACTGTTGGTAAATACCATGTGCCTGAGCAAACTATAAATAATCACCTATATCTATGTATTTGTTAATAGAGTGTGACTGTATTCCAGCACAGACCATGCCACACTTGTTGGAGTTATCGTCGTTGCATATTCAAAAAGGAACATGTGAATTCATAAACATTTTGACATTACCAGATTAAACTGCTTATAATGACATCATAACCATTTTATAAAGTGATTCTTAGTATCAAATATTAAAATTCAATACTTAAAGAATAATATCACATGTCAATAAAAAGTCCAAACTACAATTTTAATGCCTTAATGAACAGTTTTAAAAGAGTATGCCTAAATAAAAATGTGTGCACATGTCTCTTTTTGAATATGCAACGACGTTATTTTGTGGCCTGTCACATGCACTATGGAGGATATTTTTGACGCATCTCCACCCGCTGTGCGTTTTGCACAATACTGGAGATCAGTCTGATTGCTTTTTTCTGGGTTTCGACACGATAAATAAATAATAAATACAGTACCAAATGTTACCTCTTGTTATGTTCGCTTATTTTTTTGTTCTTATTTTTTATAATTAAAGACTGTATAATTTTCTTGTTCATGTCAATTGTAAAAAGGCGTAAGCCGTATATTTCATAAATAAATAAATAAGTAACTAGCAACAATAAATTATCAGCATTAATTACGTGATAATAATATAAATACTTGTTTTTGTGTAACACAGCGTATTATGTGATTCATTATATTTATGTAGTATTCCGATTTATAATCATTATTTAATTATTCTCTTAACATTACACAGGTATAATGTAATTATTATCATTATTCAAGGCTATATTACGATGGATCTTGTCACACAGTTTCTGCACAATTTCTGCACAGCTCTTAAAGTCAGATGTCAAAACAAGAATTGAGTCTAATAGGGCTTAAGTTCTGGTTTAATTTCTATGAAAGGAACTTTGGTGTTGCCGTGTCTGTCTTGTGGAA
Source organism: Athripsodes cinereus (assembly GCA_947579605.1). Taxonomy (NCBI): domain Eukaryota; kingdom Metazoa; phylum Arthropoda; class Insecta; order Trichoptera; family Leptoceridae; genus Athripsodes; species Athripsodes cinereus. The sequence continues at coordinate 23,773,129 of OX388321.1, read as the reverse complement.
TCTCCTTTCAGCCCCACTGAGAAACGACCAACTTGTCACCAGTATCAGGAGCAAATTAACGATTACACTATTCATCAGTATCCTTGAGATGGTCTTAGCTCTGGTTAGACGGAACCAGAATAAAATCATTCAAAATCAATGAAATTATGTTGCAAACCTATAAGAGTCTATAGACTAGAAATTCAAAGGCAAAATCGATAATAAGGCCAGATCATGAGCCAAAATAATTTCAATTAATCAGTCGGTTTAAAAAAGCTGTGTTTTTGATATTGTCAGACATATAGGATGTATAATACTTTTGTATTGGACCATGGAAAACCATTACTACCATCTTAATGAATAAAAGTGAAACAGCAAACGTTTACTGTCTAACTCATGGGTGGTCAACCTTTTCAGCAGCCGGGCCAAATTTAAGAAATGAAATTTCCTGCTGGACCCCAACAATATATTATATAATCCATATATACGGCACATTCAATAATTTTATGTATTCTATTTTTTCGGTGGTAATCTTATGAAAGTTTATCATTGTTAATATTAAAATGATTTAGTTAAAGACTGTTACTTTCACCGTATAAATTTTATTTTGGCAGAGGCCCTTCGGACTTAGTCCATCTTCAGTGCCGTTAACTTTCTTTTATCGTTTCGACGCCAAAAGTTTGAAGCAGAATGACCATAGGTCTCGCTTCACGTTTGCAGGTAGAATAAGGCTTGCGCGTACTTAACTGCATCGTGTGGTAGCCACGTCCGTGTTCCGTTTTTTCGTGCAAGAAGCTTGCGCAAACAGAAATGTGGTGATGCTTGTGCGTGTAGTAAGGCTTTTAGTCTATTCCTTTCTTTGCTCCACTGAGTATTAATCAGTGAATAAACTCTTTCCAAATTTGCGTTATGTGCGCTTATACAAAAATAAAACTCGCAGAACCCGATGTTTAGCAAAAAGGAGGACTTACAGTAGGTAAGGGAGAACGAAACAAAAAAGGAGGACATGTCCTCCTTTTGGATACCATCTGGCAACCCTAATCATGAATGACTCTTGCCCTATTGAATTTGCCTTTATTTTTATTCTTTTTGAATCATTCAATTTAAATATTAAATATCATGCATTATTGAGCACTAAAGAAAGTAAAGACTAAATAATAATCTTTGAACAGGGCAATAATTGTGAAATTCATCCGTTTGCGGGTGATTTGTACATTAGAGTTTGTGACAAGAAAACAAAGTTTCGAAGCAATAACATTTGACAAAATGTATTGGAGTATTTTTACAGTACTGATTATAATTTTAAATTATATGTTTTCAATGGACAAACAGTGACATCGTCGAACTGTAAAATCTATAATCAATTCATTTAAAATTTTGTACTTACACCTTTTTTGAACCTTTGCATCCCGGTTAGAATAGCCATGGCTAATATTTTCAATCCAAGGACAGACACATAAAAGATGTAAGTCCTCAAAAGAGGATTGTCCAGGGTAAGAATTGAAGCCATTTTTCAAAGAATGTGAAACTTATTTTTCTAGATTATTCTGTTTTTATAGTTTAATGCGGCGATGAGAAGATACACGCGCGGTACACCTAGCTACGTCAAACGTACACAAACAATATCTCATGATTTTATCATCAGTTGGTCAGATTTAAATTGTACATCCTGCTAACGCGTGATACCTGCTAAGTTATAATAAAAATTTAATTGTTTTTTTTTGTAATAATTAGGTAATGTCGAACTTTCGTGTCTCAGACATTCAACCGAAAGACCCAAATTCGATTCCTCTTGCTGCCAGTGACTTACTCCACCTTCACTACACAAGTGCATTGCTTACTGTGAGGTTGTCTGGGGTGTAATTGGATTTGTTACATACCCAGATTTTCTTTTTAACTATAAAAATTTAAGTGTCAAAATTTTCAAACTAGCATTGAAGGAGACCCATCGACTACCCGGACAGTGCAGAAGCCTGGGGACTTACATTTCAAATCAGCAACAAAAAATCTGCTCCTTAAAGGGCCCCTTTAGCAAAAACGAAAAAACATTCAATTTTCAACAAGTTTGGTACACTAAACTCTCAAAACTTGTTGACTCTACGAACATTTTGATTTGATAAAATATGAAAACAAATATTAATTACCAATATCAAACTTAAACTTTAAAAAAAAACTCAATTTTAGCTTCATAGAATTCGTTTATAAAAAAGAATATTTCTTAAAATCGAATTCGGGGGTGTGTTTGGTACATCAATGCACGAGAATCCTACGAATTTCCATATATTTATTTTAATATTGAGAATATTTAGATAGTTATTACAATTATAGAACAAAAAAAAACTTTTTTTTCTTCTTTTTTTCATGGATATTGACCGACTTAAAAAATATTTTTTTGATACAATTTCTCATATCTTGAAACCAAAAATCACCACATGAACTTAATTTTTTGTATACTAAAAAAAGTTTGCTAAAACCTATAGTATTTATATGCTTGATAGGATGAATAAAAAATATATATATTCTACAAATAATTTGTATTTTGATATAACAAAGAGTAACTAAATAAATCTCGTCAGTCTGCGATTTATTTATTTTTTAGTAAAAAACTAATATTGGTAATAAATATTTGATTTTTTATTTTATCAAATTAATATGTTCGCAAGGGTCAACAAGTTTTGGCAGTTTTTCTATCGAATTTGTTGAAAATAGAAATTTTCCCGTTTTTGCTAAACGGGGCCCTTAACTACGAATTAAGTATACAATCCTGCTAGAATCGAAGCGCATCCTGCTAAATAACATGGTCACCTTGGCCTTATCATGAACTTCAACTCATCGAGTTTTATACCAGGGGCGAACTCGAACTTGATTTACCAACACATGCACAACAAATACAATGTGTGGGTGTATAATAAACACGGTAATAATGCGATTGTGTTTATTTTTAAATATTATATTAACAAGTTATTCAATACCATAGACATACTACTCCGGTAACCCAGTAAAAAATCATTTTAAATTTATCTTACTAAATTAATATTTGTAGAAATTATTTATTTACATTTTTACATTTTTTATTAATATTCGTTACATCACTACCTGACACCCATAAAAATACCTTTAGGCACATTTAAAAAATAACACAATGAATGTCCTTCAATTTCGAAACATAAAAGATATTATGTACCTATAAGTGATGTAACGAATGTGTGATTTTGAATATTCGCGAATATTTGTTGCCGACATTCGCGAATGCGAATAGTGAATATTGACTTGCATAGATTTCTAAAATATTCCTCAATTATTAAAAATCTACCCCCCCCCCCACCCGTCGCCCGAATTTTCAAAATGGAATAGGAATTTAAAATATTTCGAAACTCCTCGGTTTTTTTAAAGAATATTTTCTTGCTGTACCTCTTTCTGTAATGTACCGGGTAAGTATCCAGTACTTTTTACCAAATATCCAAAACTTTATTACCGATATAATATTCGCAAAACATTCGAATATTTTTGGCGACTACGAATGCGAATGCGAATACTTTGAAATATGCGAATATTCGCGAATGCGAATACGAATATTCGTTACATCACTAGTACCTATATGAACATTACAATTATAATAATATAAACAAACTGTAGTGTTTGTTGTAAAAAGGTGCAGTTTTAATTTATGGGACCATCAATATATTATTCTAAATCAACATACTTTTATAAATTTATCTACAACGAGAGACTCGAAAATATGAACGTAGAATATCTACTTTTTTGTGTTAACGCTCGTTTAAGATTGATTGATATGAAATTATATTGGTCGCAAAATGTGATTGGTCGCATTACCAAATTTTCCTTGGAATTTCCAGTTTATATTATAAAGGTCATTGTTACCACCCGACACAATAATAATTAATAATTATTATATTATCAAAATTATTTTGATGAAAGGTAGGTCCTTTCACTGAAATGACCATAAACAAGTTTTTCCTATTATTTTTCATATTCTCTATGAATTAGTGTTGAATTTCAGAATCTACTTGAAAAAAGCAAAGCGAAACAATTATCATTGAATTGGTTGTTACTTACCCCTTTTTTAATTCTTTGTGCAGATGTTAAAATTGACATTATTAACATTTTTAATCCTAAGACAGCTACATAAAATATGTAGGTCCTAATTAGAGGATTGTCTAGTATGGCAGCCATCTTCACGAAAACAGTTTATTACAATGTGATTCGATTTTGTGATAATATTTAATACAAAAAGATAAGGAGAACTTGCAACTCAATCAAATAAGGACCGACCACACCACAAAGTGTACAAGAAATAACTGTGACCAATAACCATATAACCATATACTAGAAATTAGTGATGTCAATTCGGTACCTACCCGTTACTAAATACCTGTTATTTTTAAATTCCGGTATACGGGTTCGGTAAAAACAACACCCTCTATAGATATATTATCATTATAGGTGGTGTTGGGTAAAAAATTGTTGCTGTCGTTAATAATACCCGCTATTTTATAGTGTCGGTACTTACCAGTTACATTGTGTACATGCACATACGTAATCATGTCTTTTAAAATTATTATTTTATTCTCGTACATGTATTTATTTATTTAATCGGAAAAAACAAATACTCGAGATCAAGTAATATACCTTCATAAATATTAATAAAAACGTGTCATCTTCATAAAGAATGGAAATATAAAAGAAAAATTGGTAATGCGACCAAATTAATTTTGCAACCTATGTATTACCACATTAGCTATCAGTTCTAAATGAGCTTTGGTTCAAAAAGATACGCTCATAATTATCTCTCTTGAGTCCCTCGTTGTAGACATAGACATACTATACTTGCAGCCAGTGGCGGATACATATGGGGAGCGCCCCCCCCCCCTACGTGACTGCATGTGACTTAATTATTTTTTTATTACGATAGTGTTTTACTTTGTGAGTATTTTTTTTTTCCAAATCGCCTTTATTTTTACTATACTACTATACTATACCATCACGGCATATCCCACAAGTGGGGTAGCCAGCAGATCAGCTGCATGTAAGAAACATGCAAACTGTCCTCTTTGTGCCAATATAAAATCAAGACATTCATTCTTTATTTTTATCGTATTTTTTTTAAGTTAATACTTTTGGGTTAGTTGGAAGAGATCGCGCCTTTGCGATAAACTCGCCCCCTTTATATTGATTGTATTTAATTTGAGTGTATACCTTTTATGTAATTGTTTTTAATCAATGTTCAGTAAAGAATGAATAAATAAATAAATGAAAGTAAAGGTTGCTCAAGATATCTTAAACGTTCTCCCTTTGAGTTTTTTTTTTTATTTAAGATATACCTATATCTGGGTTTTTGTTATATACCCAAATACAGCCTTATACACCTTTCCAGTAAGCTACTAAAAGCTTATGTCGTGAAAGGAGAGTTTGCCGGCACCTGGTATCGAACCACGGCCCCCTTGTTCACGAGGCCAAGACTCTACCTCCAGGCTACCGACGAACTCACGAAGTTTTTTCTGAATCCGCCAAAAAATGTACCGCCACCGCCGGTACATTTTTTCGGATTTTTTGTGTTCCAACATTAATGTCCTTCAAGCATTAGCAATGTATTATCTTACAACTAACGCAACGTCAGTTTAAAACTGGATGCAAAATTTCATGACCGATTTTTTCTTTGAATTACCGATTTAATAAATCTTTGGTTGTAGATGCATTTATAAAGGTATGTTAGTGTTAATTCAAAATATATATATGGTTCATGTATTAAAAGTGCACCTTTTTACAATAATCACCACAGTTTGTTTATTTTATGCTCGTAAAGGTATTTTGTGTTGCAGATTTGGAGGAAATTCATTGTTTATATCCTTATTGTAAAGCTCCCAATATGGCTTTTCAAATATCAGGATGTCCTATACTTATCAGCATTAGTAAGAAAGAATATACCATATATGTACATAAGTGTTATGAGAGTGAAGCAATAATATTATTATTATTATTTTCGGGACATAATTTTGCAACAAATTTGTACTGCGTTACGAGTCAATTAAATCAACGGGTGTCATACATATATTTTCAAAACTATCGCTACATCTGCCCTTTCAAATCTATCTCTACCCCTGCCCTTACGAAATCTCCTACATGTGGGATAGCGGGTAGACTAGCTGAATATGAAAAATATCGTCCTCTTCATTTCAATAAAAAAAAATTAGACATCCAGGATGGGTGGCTTTCCTCGTTACTGCTGAATTAAGAAGTAGGTATTATTGTATATAATTAAATGTATTTGGTTTATTGTTTATGATTTTTTACAATAACACCCGTCTTGAACACAAAAAAAAACATAGGTAGGTACCTACTATATATGTCTACCTTGAAACTATCGCCACGGGCGTTGCAACATATAGACAAATGGGACAGTGCCCCAAGACTACTGATGTTTAGTGGTCTCCTAAAGACGTAGTAACGTTCACGCAATGAACAATTATTGCTTTATTTCTTAAAATATAGAGTAATATAATATGCAGTAATTTTGCTAGCCACATTTGGTAGTGTATTACAGACTTCGTTAGATATAACGTAAAGTCAGTTTTAGACTAAAACTTTGTTTAGTTATTTCTAAAATGTTTTTTAAATTAAATAAAGTAAAAAAAAATACACACGAATTCTTTTATTTTTTTTAATTCAGTCATCCTTAACAAGTTATCATACTTTTAAAAACGATACAATAAAAAAGGATTTGATTTGTAAACACTGAAAAAAAAATGTCTCACATAGCTTCCGAGAATGACATAATGAGACTAACTCCCATATATGCAGTAATGAGGTAAGAAATGCCCCAAGCTGCTCCTCTTGGGCCATGGATCTTCATGATGGTATAGACGTAGCTGTGTACAATCCTGCAGACGGTGTAAATCCTGATGAGCATTGAAGCCAAGAAGACATTAGGATCTGTCATAATGTACAGAAGGCTCACAAACATAAATACTGGAATGTTCTCCAAGTCATTACGATGGGCACTGCAATCAAAGAAAATACATCTTACAGCATAGTGAACATAACGCATGGTACCATACTTAGTGTCTGGGGTTCGATTTTTCTGTAGATAGATGATGAGTCATCATTGGCTACTTTGGAAATATTTTTTTAAGTAGGTATGTTAATTTAACAAATTTTTACACAGTTGGACATTTTATACACCAACTATAATTATCTTCAGTCAAATAGATCCATTAATTTATTTTTGTCAATACTGAGGGTGACAGAAGTCTCCGTGTTAAAATAGCAATGGGCTGATCACACGACAAGATGAGAAAATAGAAGATGGACCCCTAAAATTTTGGAAAGGATATGATGGGAAGACAAAAGAGGAGTAGCTGGACATTAAAAAAGGGTGGGTTGGTAATATTTTTCAGGTTATGAGAAAACAGTGAGTTTATGTTGCCCAAGACCGAAAATCTTGGAAGAGTTCTCAAGAGGCCTATATCCAGAAGTAGAGAAATAAAGGTTAAAAGTAAGTACTTAAAATTTGTTGTAGAATATGAATTTTCGAATTATGTAGGCACTTAAAAGTAATTATTATAAAATACTTATGTAAAATTACGTACTTTCTGACCCTTTCGACATCTGTATTGTTGTGAATTACTTTCGCATTCTTATCTCCGTACTTCAGGTCTTCAGTAGTGATAAAAGCCTGGAAAAATAGAAAAAACATTAAAAATAAATTAGACATTAATTTCAACCAAGTAGGTATATTAATAACGGAGAAGACGTAGAGAGAACGATGTATTCAGAATTTTCGGTTATTCTTCTGACTACCCCATTTGTGCATAATGCCATGACAGTGTTGATATTATGGTAGAATGATAAAATTATACACTTTGTAAACTTGTGACTTTTGGCAAAATTTAAATTACTTATAATAAAGTGTTCTGAAGCTTTACAGGGTTCCCAAAGGTGTAGTAACACCACTGCGGGTAGAAAAAGTCAGTAGGTACAACATTTTTTATTACGTTTTTTATTACATACTTACATTATGTTTTAGCCTTTGGACAGTTGTCAAAGGTGCCATTGCAAGAATCTTCAGAGTCAAAACGGAAATATAAAATGCGTAGGTTCTAAACAGAGGATTATCCATACTCAATAACTCCAAAGATGGTGCCATGTTGAAAAACAAAATACTGTATTCTTCTAACTGTTACGAAATATAATCCGTTAAATAATATACGTTATTTTTTCTTTTCTTATCGATGAGTTATTTTTGTACGTGAATCGTGTTGAAGTCGTGTTTTTATCAATGTTTTAAAAACAAATAATAGTATTTTTGATTATTATTTTATTATACTGATATTATTAAAGAATAAATTGACAACGAACCCCACACAAACACACGAATCGCGCGACCGAGCGTCACACTACTAATGTGACAAAGTGTTTAATTTTGTAATGTTTTCTCAGATCGATGATTCTAATCAGCTGTTTATCTTGATAATAATAATAATTATAATCTAATATATAAAATTTTCGTGTCACGGTGTTTGTTTCATACTCCTCCAAAACGGATGGACCGATTTTGATGAAATTTTGTGTGCTTATCGGTAAGGTGACCAACTAAACTCATTTACTGAGTTTTGTACTCTTTTCAAATCCTCTGTACTCTGAAAGTACTCAATTGTATAATTTTATAAGTACCTACTCATTTGTATTTCTAAAACATTTTTTTAGATTATTTTATTTCAATTTTTTTAATTATATATATTCAAAATTATTTTGACAGTGATTTGTTTCTGTAAAAACATTAACTGCTGTCTCAACAGTCAAATTTAATAATTATGCAAAATGAAAGTTGTTCGGATGTGGCTACATTATTAGACAAACATCCTCATTTAGCAAAAAAAATCTACTCCGAAGAAAAATATGTTTTTAAAAGAAAATAAGTTTTTCTTCTTTTTTTTCACCTATGAAATATTTGCAAAGTGTACCTACTCTTTTTGAACAAAAAATAGTTGGTCACTTTATTATCGGCGGGTACGTCTGAGACGGCCAACGTTCTATTTTTCATACCCCTAAAAGTTAAGGGTGCACTTCCACCCCCCTAATTTTTTAAATTAATTTTTAGACAAAAATATTTATTTTTATTTTTCTATGGTGAGGCATTTAAAAATACATACAGCCCTAAATTTTCACTCTTCTACCATCAACCCCTATTTTTTAATAGCGATATTAGTATAATAATGGCAAAACAACGCTTGCCGGATCAGCTAGTAATAATAATAATAATATTTTTACATGATCATAAACTTGTTCGTGTGTTGCCACAATAAAGGTGCATTGTAACTAGAGGCCAGTAACAGCAACACATTGTAAATTACCAAAAATAATGTACTATTATTAATTATGTATTAGATATTATGTTTCCATGAATAAATAAATTTGAATCTGAATATATAATATTATGCTTGATGACTCATACAGTATTAATGTGGTGATTTTAATACAATGATCATGTGGAACGAATGACAAAGAGAATCATACTTGTCTGAAAGAATGGGTGTGAGGAAGCGCAGGCGTCCGAGAACCATACGTGGCTTGATCACGTACATCAACTTCTCAAGGACGGTCGTGTGTTGAGTAGGAGCAATCGACATCACGCTTGAAGAATTTAAAATATTTCCTTGTTTTTGTAAAATATTTTTCCGATTTTTTTATAAAAGTGTATCTGGGTTTTTATTATAAACCCAAATACAACCTTATGTAGGTACACCTTTCACAGTAAGCTAAAAGCTTGTGTCGTGAACGGGGAGTTGCCGGCACTGGGATCGAACCGCGCACCTCGCATGTGCATGAGGTCGAGACTCTATCGCCAGGCTACCGACGAACTTTTCAAAATATATTTTTTGCTCTGAGGATGTCTTCGGTATATTTAGAAATCTAGATTTATCTTGATAATGAAAATAATTGATATCGACGAAAATAAATAGGTAGGTACCATATTATAGAATGATGAATATTATTAAAAAAAAAAAACTTTATTCTTCGTTTGTTTTTATTCAATCATTCAGACTTTTTCAATCTTAAAATTTAAAAAGATACAAAAAATAGGTCTCACAAATAAATTGAGTATTTCAAAATTCGAATAAACATGACAATCAAATTTCTGCTTCAAATATTATATATCGGTTGTTTATTTTATCTCGCAAGATAATTTTCACATGGCTTCAGAAAAAGACAGGATCAGGCTGACTCCCATGTAGACAGTGATAAGATAAGAGATACCCCAAACCATTCCTCTAGGATGATGTATCTTCATGATGGTGTAGATGTAGCTGTGTGCAATCCTGCAGACAGCGTAGATCCTGATGAGCATCGTGGCCAGGAAGACATTGGGGTCTGTCATAATGTATAACAGACTGATAAACATGAATACTGGAATGTTCTCCAAGTCATTGCGATGTGCACTGAAAACAGAAAAAGAAAAGCTGTGATGATCGTACTAAAAAATAAATCATTGATCCAAAAACAAACAAAAAATGTTGGGTGAGTGCTAAAATTTACTGTGTCCTGTAAAAGGCAGGTGTTCGTAAAACATTGTGAATAATACTACTAGTATTACATATACCTAGTGATGTGAGAAGAGAAAATTCTCCAAAGAAATTTCTCGAGAACGAGAAATTTCTCCGAGAATTTCTCCTCTGATGGAAAGAAATTTCTCTCCATTATTTTTAGTGGTATTATGACCTTTCGCCCAGTACACTTCGCAACCAACCTGATTGATCCAGAAATTTGTGGGGCTGATTAAGGCCCAAATAAGAGGTTATTAACACTTTTTTCCATGTATGTACCTGCAATTTTTTTAATTTAAATTTGGGCATGTGGGGTGTCAAACATCAAGATTTTTCATCAGTTATTAGCACTTTTTTCTATGTAGGTCCATAATAATTATGTTGAGACAATTTATCACCAATATGGCTACAATTAATTATTAATTGTAGCCATATTGGTGATAAATTGTCTCAACATTTGTACATTGATTAATTGAATAAAGTATTTATTATTATACTGTTAAATAAAAAAAATAAAAAATTCTCGGTAAATTTCTCGAAAAATTATTTCTCGAGAATTTGACAACACTACATATACCATCACGGCACATACCACAAGTAGCGTAGCCAGCGGATCAACTGCAAGTAATATATACATATGCAGACGGTTTTCTCGATGCCAATAAAACAATAAGACATTCAGGATTGATGGCCTGTGTGCTTCATCGCTGAATTTTAGATATTAATTTTATTGTCTTACATGTGAAGTCTTACGTACATCTGCTTTTTACAGGACACTCGAAAACTCATAGGTAAGAGTGGGAGACCTATTATTGTTTACCAGGGACTTCACAAATAGTAGTACCTACTTAATACATTTAACATCTTAAATTCAGTAGTGATGAAGTATTGTCACCTATTCTGAGTGTATTAATTTTTTGTTGGCACGGAAAGCACAACTATAGCACATTTATAAGTCAAATTTAGACCGTGTATTTAATCTGCTGGTTACCCCATTTGTGGGAAACACCGTGATGGTATAGTTACACTATACTATAGTAGGTGGACACTTAAAATGTCTTTAGATACCTACCTATATCCAGTGTTGCTATCCAAAATAAAAATGTATCTAATCATACAATATTATGAGTATACGTACTTTCTGACTCTCTCCACATTTTCATTTTGAACAACCTTTGCATCTTTACTGCCATATTTCAAATCTTCGGGAGCAGGAAAGGCCTAAAACGAAAAAATAAGTATACGATTTATTAAAAACCATCAATCCATCCAGTACCTATAAGAGTACATAATCATTTTCTACATAATTTAGTGAACATAATATATAACGTAACTGTGTTGGCTTATAAAAGATTCTTACATGATCTTATAAAAACTTTTGTTGCAATTAAGAAATTTAAACATACTTGGTAAAAGGCAATTTAAAAGATTTGTTCACAAAATAAATCTTGAAAGACAAGCTACTGTTTCAAACGAGCATTGGTTCAAAAAGATACGTTCATTTATCTCCCTTGAGTTCATCATTGTATGTAGGTCTGTGTATTTATAAAAGTATGTTAGTGTTGATTCAGAATATATTGATGGGTTAGAAGTTCATCTTTTTACAACAATAACACTGATTGTTTACCTTTATTATGTTCAAATATATATAGGTAATAACCTATATTACCTATATATATATTTGAACACAGGAAATATAACGTACCTACGTTATATTTCCTGTGTTTCATACTTGAAGGACGATCATTGTTTTTTATGTTATTTGTTAGTTTTTTAAGGGTTTCATGGCGTCGAAAATTTAAAAAAATATTGTGAGTACTAGGCTATCCATTCTTGAATCAACGTATAGGTAAATAAATAAAACAAACTTATCTTCCTTTAAAAAACAATGACATTATATACTTACATCATGTTTCTTCCTTTGAATTACAGTCAATGGTGCCATGAACAGGACCTTTAATGTCAAAACGGCCACGTAAAATGCATAGGTCCTGAATAGAGGATTTTCCATACTAAGTAATTCTAAAGATGGTGCCATTTTGAACTGATTGTTTTTATTTTTAATAAATGTTATTTATTATATTCACGTTATCTTCAGAAAAATATAAATTTTCATTCGCACAATTTACGTGTCGACAAGCCGATACGGCGACACTCTGTTGACTATACCGGTACCTACATAATAATTGTGATATCACGGCTGTAAGCCATAAAAATAAACCGGTATCTGTATGATGATGGACTAATAAACATAAACAGCCATTCATGATGACACAGTCAATTTGAGTATGGTCAATTGATAGGAATGGAAAATTGACAATTTTATTATTTGTGAATTTTGTGATGTTAATGATGTTGATCAGATGGAGTGGAAGCAGTGGGAGGACAAGAGAAGCATAGGGAGGCCCTAAAAAATGTGTTGAAAATATTGTCCAAGTACTTAATGGGAAAGAAGTGGGTTCGTGTTGCTCAAAGGAATGGAATAATTTTGAAAAGGCCTTTATCCAGCTGTGGAGAAATGAAGGCCAGCAGTAAGTAAGTTGATCAGATGTATTTCTACTGATATTATAAATTAAAGCCGAAGTGCCTGCGTAATAGGTGCTTGCCCACAAAAACGCATCCAACTTTTTTTCTGGCGATCTGGCACAGAGAATAAGACAAATAATAGGAAAACATTTTTTAACAGTGAAAGGACCTTTCATCAAAATTAATAATGTGTGAACGTATGTGAACGACCCTTAAGATGATCTTTAAATATTTTTCAAGACATTTTTAGAATAACTTACAACACAATGGGAACGGGAACAAAATGACGTTCATAACTCAAAAACGTAATTTTTTTTGTTACGTCTTTGTGATCCTAAGCCCCCGACACGCTCTGTTGCGTTATTATAACATTGTTGTGTGTAATGTATCATGACCTTGAATAATTATTACTATGATATAATTTCTACTTTATGAATGTACAGGACCGCACTACTAAAATGACATAATTATTTTACATATTGATTATTCTCAACGAATTTGTTTAGTTACACCTACCTCATTTTTTTGCGGTGATTTTTACCACTAAACAGGCGAAATAAGTTGTCTGGAATATAATTATTTGACGTATTTTAAGATAATTAACTAGTAACTACACTTTGTTCTTTGCAGCTGTGAATTCATTTAAGGGAGGATTTTGTCGAGAAGAGCCGTTCAGGCGAACCTTGAGCTCTCCCTTAACTTGTATGAAGAGTATAGATGACTGACATTCTTTAAATATCCATGGGCCTTACCCATGGATAGGATAATAGGATAGAATAGAACATTCGAACTCTATTATCGATCAAAGGGAAACGCAAAACCGGAAGGTTCCGAGAAATAGCTCGTCAAAGTTTAGCTTCAAATTTTATACTTCGCTCTGTAATCTGTACAGACAGTCGCAAGATAGCTTTTATCGTGTGATAATCTTGACCATAAAAACATTTCCCCTTATTCGTCAGAGAAATGTTAACTTTTTTCAATAGCATATTTAATTATAATCTAAATAAATCGGTAATAGAATTTGACACTAGATATCAATAGATAGAGAAAACTCTGTACTACACACTCGTGTAAAAACATTAAAAATTACCTACCTCTTGTATGACATTCCCCTTTTTTCGATGATAGCCTTCAGTTAAAAAACAACCTACAAATGAATTAATTTCCTTGTTTTGAGTTATGAATTTAGAACATTTTGTCAAAGTTTTAAGTAATAAAAATACTTTATATTTCCACATTCCTTTCTTTATTAGATAACAAAACTTCAATTATAAATAGGTAATACAAAAAAAAATAGAAAAAATAGTAGTATGTGAGATATTTGAAAAAAATCTCGGCTTTATAATATTATGTTTTCATCAAAATATCAAAACACACTTCACAAAAAACGAATTATGTATAGAAATAATGTCAATTATTCAAGATAATAAACATTTGTCTATTTTAATTATTGTCTAGGCACCTTGGGCGTACCTACCCATTTTTTTGAGTGAAGATTGTATTATTGTATAGGATTTACATCTGCTCCAGATGCCCATAGAGCTTCAAAAATTTAATTCTTCTTGAGCAACCTCCCAAAAATACTATAAAAATACTTCGATATTACATATTTTGAACTTCTATGCATTCTAGATATATCTCCATACCATCACGGCATATCCTACATGTAGGATAGCCAGGCTACTCTACATGTAGGATATGCTGGCAGATCAGCTGCATGTAATGAACACGCAAGCTGTCCTCTCCGTGGTATAGTCCCTCCTAGAAAAAAATGGGCCCGCTCTTGGTTCTTAACATTCCTTTTATGCATCCACATTCCACCCTCTCACACTGCACTTTTTGTGGGGTATGCAGAGAAGACGGAACGCCAACTCACATCTTCCAACTAACCCTTCTTTGCTTTCCCTTCATATCCATGAAGTTACTGATACACGCACGCCATTTTCTCTTACTCAACATGCAGCCGTCCTTGAAAATTAAATCGGCGTCCAAAACACAAAACAATGATTGAACAAAAAATTGAACTCGATAATATTAAAAATAACTGTCTAAGAACACCATTATTGGTAAAAGTCGTTGAAAAAAAATAATATGAACAATATTAAATATTCAGTCAATGGAAATCAATCACAATTAGTGTTGTGGAATTCTCAAGAAATAATTTTACGAGAAATTTACCGAGAAATTTCTCGGTAAATTTCTCGAAGTAGAGAATTTACCGAGAATTTTTTTTATTTTTTATTTAACAGTATTATAATAATAAATACTTTATTTAATCAATCAATAACAATGTACAAATGTTGAGACAATTTATCACCAATATGGCTACAATTAATTATGGAAACATAAAAATGTTAGGTACCTACATAGAAAAAAGTGCTAATAACTTATGAAAAACCTTGATTTTTGACACCCCACATGCCCATATTTAAGTTTAAAAAAATTGCAGGTACGTACATGGAAAAAAGTGTAATTACCTCTGATTTGGGCCTAAATCAGCCCAATTTTTTTTGGGATCAATCAGGTTGGCTGCGAAGTGTACTGGGCGAAAAGTCATAATACCACTAAGAAAAATTATGGAGAGAAATTTCTCTTCCATCAGAGGAGAAATTCTCGGAGAAATTTCTCGTTCTCGAGAATTTTCTTTGGAGAATTTTCTCTTCTCACATCACTAATCACAATTATAACCCTGCTTATATCCATAAATTTACAATATCAGCTATCGCCATACAAATTGTAATAAGTAGTCCAATAATAAAGCAGATGGTCCTGGCTGGCTGCGTGGGACGGATTGCATAGGCCAGAGTATGTCCAATCCTAGCTAAGGTAAAGATAGCCATGGCGATAATAGCTAGCAGAGGATAAGGGTTGTTTATAGTGTACAGTCCTGCAATGAACAGGTAAGCAGGAATGTTCTCCAAGTCATTGAGGTGAGCTCTGGAAAAAAAACACAAATTATTACTTTAATTTTTGAGCAATAATTTTTATCTGCTTTGCATTTTTAGTTTATTTATATCCTTTTTTAATACTAAATTTTATCTATAACACGATGGATGGAATGGATTTCAAATTCAACAATGTTTTTAAATACTTGTCCCATTTGAATTTAACCTCAAATAAAAACATAGTTTTGCATTATTATGTATTTTTTTAGTGTCCGTAATTACCAAGAATGTGGGTTTTGATTATATGTTATTATTAGATTTCATCAAAAAAAAATCTGCGACGTCGATTATGAGATCTTAAGACTCGTTAGCTTCAGTTTACTTTCAGTAATAAATGACATTCGTATCTTAATATCGCTTTGTTTTGTTTCAGTTCTCCCTTAAGTGTTCACAATTACCCTACTCTCCCTTACTGAAAGCATTCAGCAGGGCTACTCTTGACACAATCTAAATACGATCTTAATCTAGGTCTTAATCTTGATCATACGACGCACGAAGTGACTATTGGCCAAAAATACACGCAACCGATCGCGCGGTAGCGGTAGCGCGGTGTTTTTGACCATAGTCCCTTCGTGCGTCGTATGATTAAGATCAAGACTAGATTAAGATCGTGTTTAGATTTTGTCAAGAGTAACCCTGCTGCTTCTGGATCTCCCTTCCATGTTGTCCTCTCTTTTTAGTGTCTATGGGAAGTTCACGATCCTTTTAGGTTCTGAGATACCTATTTGTCGATGCTTTGGAGGGTTGAGAGCCGTGGGGGCTTAGGACAGATTTTCCGTAGTTTGGTGCAATTTTGTCTACTTTGATATTATGTATTTTCGAACTTCGAACAGCTTTCTTTCTGGGTACACCCCTGTTTTAAAGGTGTTTGGAGTGTATGTATTTGGATTCTTTATTTTATTCCCACCTACCGTCTTACTCTTTCAACATCCGGATCTTCCGTTTTCACTTGGCCACTATCATTAGCACCGAAAACTCTAGCGTCCTCTGGGCTTGCAAATATCTGTGAAATAAAAATTAACACTTCCTTCATGAATCTCTTTAATTTGGAACAATTTTGAACAAATTGAGTTACACTGGTTCTCTTAAAAGCACTCCAAAAATATTTACAATAAGGAATATTATGCTTGTATCATGCAACTGATGTAAATGTTGAAAACGACTATCCTTAGCTACCTCGGGATTGTCATGCATGTATTTTTGACCATAGTCACTTCGCGCATCGTAAGGATTTAGATTATGTTAAAAGTAACCCTGCTGTTCCTTTCCGTTGTAGGTACTTCCTTAGTTCCTTTCTTTAAAAAAAAACAATGAAATTTGCGTGAATTTGCGTAAGTTAGAAGAAATCACGCCTCCACGATAAACTCGCCCTCTGTATATTGATTTATCTGATAATATTGTCATGTATTTATGTATAAAATTGTTTGTAATCAATGTACCTACAGTCAAGAATAAATAATATTAGGAAATCTTTATTGCACAAAATTAGTATACAAAGAAAAAAACATGGTATCATAACAACAGAACACATAATTTTGTGAAATGGGCGAGTTTATCGCTGAAGCGCGATATCTTCCAACTAACCCATAATAATCAATCAGGACGTGACAAAAAATACTAAACCTTTTTCTTCGATCTCTGTCTACCAGTCAATATAGCCATTGACAGCATTTTGATCACAAGAATCGAAGTTGTAATCACATAAGTCTTGAAAACATTCTCATCCACCGATAGAGTAAAAGTTTTCGACATTTTGTACAATTTTCACAACACTTTATTCAGAAATAATAATATTACGTCAATAAGACAACGTCAACACGCGATGGAAAATTTTACTAATATAATCATAGTATAAAATATTTTTTGATGAATAATAATTATGTTGTTTTTGATGTAGAACCTTCGCGCCGGCAGTTGAAACTAATTATGTATGAAGTAAGTACCTAGACTATTCATACACGAAATATCTTGTAATGATTTTTGATTATATTATAGCGGGATGGCCACAAGACGACGCATGACCAGCAGTAGTATATTAATACCGACACAGTAGAGGAATATTTAACTTACCAGACATTATTATAGAAGGTGTTGGGTGGAGGCAAAGTAGAAGATGTAAATTTAATAAATATGTATGTACGTTATGACCTTTGTGTATTTCATTGACTAATAATAGATGTATATGTTTTTTTGTGGATACATTTGAGTGGCTTGCTATCATAAGAGGCCAAATCATTAATTCACACCATTATGAGATTTACCTTAAGGGATATTCACAAGTGTTCACTTGTGAATATCCCGTGATCGCTCTGGATGATCCCCCAAATTGAAAAGGTATGAAAAGACGTTTCAGCAATAGTAATTTCAATAAGATCATAAATTAGTTTTATCCTATTTTTTGTGACTTCGATTTTCGAAGAGGAAACACTATGAAAGTTCATTTTAATTTAGATAATAAAATTATGCAAAATAAAAACACTATTTACTTTAACTGATTATTATATTAATTGTTAGAAGCTTTTCGAACATACGTCCATCATCAGTAATAATGATTTTCAACTAATAGTTAATAGACCATTAAAGGATGACGTCACAGAAAAATCATTGAGGGGCATCAGGCATCCCAACACAACAGACGATTACGATGTAATATTAGGTGGAACGCCTAAAGAATACCTAATAATAAAAAAAAACTGTCAGTGTCGATTTTGTTATTATTTTGTCGTCTGACTTTCTTTTTTTTTCTCTTATGGCATAACATCCTACAGGGATGATTTGCGCAATCTGACTGTTTGCCCCCCAAGTAAAAGCAAATCCATAGACAAGACCACGTGACCTTTAATGGTCTATAGTGTTTTTATTTTGCATAATTTTATTATCTAAACTATTATATTTTGTCTTATTCTCTATGAATTAGTATTGGATGTCAGAATCATATATACAAAATTATCATGCTGTAGAGAATTCTATTGATTTGTTTTAATTTTGTTATTTTTCATTTATTTATTACGAAAATAGCTACGTCAAACTACATACAACATGACCGCGAGTGTTGACAACACGCCAGTGGAAGCATAGGATGAACAAGTGTGAACAGCTTTGACCCTGACCCTCTGGATGATCATCCAAAGTGAAACCACAGTCTGAATGACACTTAACTGCATGCGGTGAGCATGTAATAAACATGCAAATCATACATTGAGTAGCATTGAATACCTACATATTATAATTATCTCGCTGCTGCATTTTAATTGATTTCTACACGAACATGTCTCAGTTAAATGCGGTTTTATAGAATTCAATACCTACAAAAAGAATCATTTCCGTACATCTACCAAGTTAAAAATATATTTTTTATTTGTCTAATTTTGACACTACACAATAACTCAATTATCAGACAAATTACAATACTGTTATTGGTTTCATTTATGTTTGTCTTGCGTTAGTTGCTTTGAATTTTATATTGTAGTAAAATAGGGGAACTTTATTGGTCTATAACAGAGGTGGAACTTTCATAGGTCTATAGAGATGGCCAATACTTCGATCGCGATAGACTTGTCGATCACCAAGCTATTATTCCTAGTCAATCGCTGAACATTCTTTAGTGGTGTTATTTTTTTAATACTTTTTCTGACATTTATAATATTTATTTTTATATTTCGTTAGGATTTCCCTTTTCTCGATTAATTCACTCGCAAATAAATTAATTCCTTCGTACTTTGCATGACCATCCTCAGTCTTCACTCTATCTCGCAACGTTTTAAAATAAATAAAATACAACGTAGGTATATAAAATAAATTTCTAAATATGTAGGTATGTTTTCAGCCTTGACCTAGTAAGTATAAGGAGTCCTATAGACCTCACCTACTAAATATAATATAGCTATACTATACTATACTATACCCTCAAGCCATGTCCCAGGAGGGGTAGGCAGAGAGAACGGAACGCCATATAGATCTATCCTTACATACCTACTTCTTTCGCTTCCTCTACATTCATCCAGTTTCTCATACATGCACGCCGATTTCTCTTACTCAGCACGCGTCCGCTTTAAGAATTTGGTCCACGTGATCAAGCCACGTGGTTCTTGGACGTCCGCGCTTTCTCACACCCCTTCTTTCAGATAAATACATCCTCTTCGTCATCCTTTCATCTTGCATTCGCTCAACATGTCCAAACCATCTCAACTTGTTTACACGCATTCTGTCCACAACACTCCTCTCACATCCGCTCATTCTCCTGATATCCTCATTCTTCACTCTATCTCGCAACGTTTTACCAACCATTCTTCTCAGTGAATGGTTGGTAATATAATATAGGTGAGTAGAAAAAGTCGATCTCGGGCATAGATAATTTCGTTACAAAAGTAGCTCCCGACGTATGAAAGTTTGGCCACCCTCAGCTTGGTCTTTAATGTATGTAGGTGCCTACCTAATATTGATTAATCTTATACTTACTGTGTTGACAGTTTGTTCCTTATGAATAAATAAATAACTAGATTTTAAAGACTTTGCTCTCTATGTAAACTTAAGTACCTAACAATCAGACTGTTTCACTTTGGATGATCATAGAGAGTGTCAGGGTCAAAGCTGTTCATCGACAGTGAACACGTCTATTCACAGTTTTAAGTTTGGGTGAGGGATGGAATAATAAAACACGACTTGTTACTTATTGAAACCCATTTATTTTCAACACAAGACTGCTTTCGCTCGGCCATTCTCAAACCATTATCTCACTCTCTCCCTTACACACCACTATCATCGCATCTTTCATTCTCTTTCATATCCAAACTGTCACCACTTTCATACAAATTTCTGACAAATGATCGGACACAAGTTTTAACTCGATTATTATTAACTATTCAGTCGAAGAAAATCAATCAAATAACACTGTAAATAGCAACGTGTTAACTGGACAATATTAACCATTCAGTCAATAGAAATCAATCAAATAACCCTGTTTACATCAATAAATTAACAATAACAGCTATTGCCATGCAAACTGTGATAATTAGTCCAATAATAAAGCAGATGAACCTGGCTGGCTGTGTAGGACGGATTGCATAAACCACAGTATGTGCAATCCTAGCTATTGTAAAGATAACCATGGAGATGATGGCCAGCAGAGGATAAGGGTTGTTTAGAGTGTACAGTCCTGAGATGAACAGGTACGCAGGGATGTTCTCCAAGTCATTAAGGTGAGCTCTGAAACAAAAAACAAATATTTTTTTATCTGTTTTGCATTTTTTTTTTGCTGATTTTAAAATTGCATTATATCTATAACGGCAAGGGTGTAGCTAAAAGTTGCAGGGTAGAAATACCAAAATTGTATGAAAGTAGGCAAAAAGTAGTAGTGTGGAAACGGTGTAAAACTAGCATGGAAACTGTCTACTGCCACCCCTTGCCCTATGACCCTATTAGAAGTCAGACACAACATACACGGGATAAACGACATCTTGAAAATCGCCGGGAGACTGATGACCTGAGCCCTCAGAAAATATGTCCTTCTAGAAAAAACCCTGCATATACCTACACCCTTCCATAGCGGTTTGAATTTTGTACCTATACAACTGACGTCAAATTATTGTTTTTGTTTAATATTATTAGCATGAAGTAAGGTAATCTGGTAATGGGATTGTGAACTAGAGCTATTTGTTTTCTGGATCTACCTTCCCTGTTGGCCTCTTTTTGTAGTACCTATTTATAAGAATCTATTGATCCTTTTAGGTTCTGGGATATATATGGATGCTAGGGAGAGTTGAGAGCGGTCGGAGCCTAGGACTGATTTGCTGTATTTTGGTGCAATTTTGCCTACTTTGATATTATTTTCGAACTTCGAACAGCTTTCTCTCTGGGTACACTCCTGCTTTAAAGGTGTTTGGAGTATATGTTTTTGGATTTATTTATTTTATTCCCACCTACCTTCTTACTCTTTCAACATCCGGGTCATCCGTTTTCACCTCTCCACCATTATTAGCACCGAAATATGTAGCGTCCTCTGGGCTTATAAATACCTGTAAAAATAATTATAAAAACTTTATTCATTTCCTAGACATGATTTATTAGGTAGGTAGGTATCTAATAAGATTTTTGAATTTTAATTTTTTTTATTTGAATTTCTATGTTTACCTATTTGTTACATGAATTTAAAATACGCTATCGCGATTTCAGTGTAGGTAGGTACCTACACCATTGACGAATTTGAAAAGCTCGTATGGTGTAGGTTTCTTCAATTTCAATAGAAATTCAAGTCATTTTTTTAAATGTCTAGAAATTGATACATAGTTAATGCTTCTAAAATAAGTGAAGATTTTTGTGGGTAGGCAGATAATGCTGCATTTCATATGATTTGTATAAATAATTAATTTGTCATTTACGTAAAATTGTCTGAATCCTAGCCCCTTTACCTACTTGCCCTTTTTCCTCGTACCTCCTCCTTGTACCTTATAAATTTTTTACAATGAAATTTGCATGAATTTGGATTAGCTAGAAGAAATCGTGCCCTTAC
Organism: Athripsodes cinereus; assembly: GCA_947579605.1. Lineage (NCBI taxonomy): Eukaryota > Metazoa > Arthropoda > Insecta > Trichoptera > Leptoceridae > Athripsodes > Athripsodes cinereus. Next base: position 23,750,609 of record OX388321.1, on the reverse strand, counting down.
GACAAACTCGCCCTCTGTTGATTTTATTTGATGTTGTCATGTATTTAAATGTATAAAATTGCTAGTAACCAATGTACAGTGAAAATTAAATTAATAAATAAATAAACAGTAACAATAATCTTTATTGCACAAAAAATCAACATAAGAAAATAAACATGGCAGAATTTAAAGTGGACAATAAAAAATTGTGCAATGGGCGAATTTATCGCAGAAGCGCGATATCTTTCAACTAACCCATAAAAATAACAATCAGGATTTAATAAATAAAAAAAATGCAAACCTTTTTCTTCGTTCTCTGTCTTGCAGTTAGGCCAGCCATTGACAGCATTTTGATCACAAGAATCGAAGTTGTTATCGCATAGGTCTTAAAAACTTTCTCATCTACTGATAAAGTAAAACTTTCCGACATTTTAAACAAATTTCACAGCACTTTATTCAGAAATAAATACATAAACAAACAAATAATGTTAATAAATTGACGAGAACAACACGTACAATTTTAATTTTTATATAAAAAATAATTTGATAAAATAATAATATATAATAATTATGTTGTTTTTGATGCAGAACCTTCGCGAAGGCTAGTAAAACTAACTATGTAGGTACTATTATAGGTAGTATAGCATAGCAGGTAGTCTATACACGTATATTATATAATGAATTTTGATTACATTAGAGCGAGATGATTGCAAGACGACGCATGACTAACCCATATACCAAAACAGTAGAGGGATATACTGACCAAGCGCTTAGAAGGTATCACGTTGAAGATGTTATAAATTCGATAAATATTTAATGTCGTTAGAAAACATTTATATGCATAATATGCAACCTTTGTGCATTTCAATCATTAATAATTGATATGTCTTTTATAAATACATTGTTTGAGTAGCTTATTATCACAAAAGGACAAATTAATCATTAATTTTTTCACAACATATGACATTTCCCACGAGAACAATTATAGCGGACTAACTATTATTTATAATAAAAACGCAAATCATAAATTTCAATGACGTTAAATACATATGTACATTTTGACCAAATTCATATTCATTTTGTCCTATATTTTTCACATAATTTCATAAGAATATTCAGGAAAATGTGATTTTATAGAATTTAATACAAAAAGAAACATTCCGCATACTGTATCTACTAAGTGTACTCTTTTTGAACAAAAAATAGTTGGTCACCTTAATTATAACTTAGGCCAAAAATACACGCATACCGATCACGCGGTAGCGGTAGCGCGATGTTTTTGACAATAGTCCCTTCGTGCGTCGTATGATCAAGATCAAGACTAGATTAAGATCGTATTTAGATTGTGTCAAGAGTAGCCCTGCTAAACAACTTTCATTTTGCATATTAAATTTGACTGTTAAGACCAAAGATATACTAAGACGGCAGATAATGTTCTTACAGAAAGTTGCGATTTCTCACTGCTTCAATAATCATTCCCTAGTGAAAATACCCTTTCAACAGCAGCTTTAGTGCCTGGACAACATAAGGAAATTTCTATTAAAACTTTTAAATTTTCATAAAATAAAATAATCTAAAAAAATGTTTTAGAAATACAAATGAGTATAAAATTATACAAATGAGTACAGGATTTGAAAAGAGTACGGTTTGCGAGAAAAGAGTACAAAACTCAGTAAATGAGTACAGTTGGTCACCTTATTATAATTAATATATTTTTTGATTTATTCGACTTTGACGCTAAACCACTCATTATTAGACAAATAAATAATTTTAACTTAGAATCATAGCATATCTTTGCTTAGAATAGTGTTGCAGCGTATTGTTACATTTTAGTTAGGTACTAATATTGTTGTCGCTTGCATACCTTTTTATTTTTTTATTGGATATTATACTTGAACCAACATATTACTGTATTATTATTTTGTTTTAATATATTATTAGGTGGGTATAATACATGATAAATTGTGTTTGCTATGTTCTCATCAGCCTATAAATTTTGTGTTAATATGTATGTATAGGTACATGACACTGTAGTATTTTTCTATATGAATGTTGTCCCTGAGAATAATAAATATAATCTGTGTCCCTGTATGGTTAGCTGGGCTGTAAGTTGTGACAGATCAATCGTCGGTAGTCTTGGCCTCGTGAACAAGGGGTCCGTGGTTCGATACCAGGTGCCGGCAAACTCCTCTTTCACGACACAAGCTTTTAGTAGCTTACTGTGAAAGGTGTATGAGGTTGTATTTGGGTTTATAACAAAAACCAGGATATATCATCCCATGGAGCACCCGGTAAAGAATTGGTCTCCCACTCTTCTCCGTAAGTTTTCGAGTGTCCTGTAAAAGGCAGGTGTTCGAAAAAATTAAGACATTATACATCTTAAATTCAGCGATGAGGTTTGCCACCCATCCTGAATGTCTTGTTCTTATATTGGCACGAAGAGGACAGTTTGCATGTTTCTTACATGCAGCTGATCTGCTGGCTATCCCACTTGTGGGATATGCCGTGATGGTATAGTAGTAGTAGTAGGATATATCTTTTTTTTTTTAAAAAATTCCGAGCATTCTCTGAAGAAATATTCGAATAAATGCCTTGAGAATCAATGGAGAATGCTCTGAATTGTCACCAAATGATTGAAGATAAATTGACGTTTCAATCCAGCTGTGTAGACAGGGCTATTCTAGTTTGTTTTTTCTTTATAAAAAGATAGATATACCTATCTGGTTTTGACCCCTCAGTACTAACAAAAAATTAAGACATTCAGGATGGAAAGCAAACCACATTGCTAATTTTAAGATATAAAATGTCTTTATTATTTCTAGGTATTTGTATTTGGAGGTTATTTGGAGGTAGAGTCTCGGCCTCGTGAACAAGGGGTCCGTGGTTCGATACCAGGTGCCGGCAAACTCCCCTTTCACGACACAAGCTTTAAGTAGCTTACTGTGAAAGGTGTATAAGGTTGTATTTGGGTTTATAACAAACAAAACCCAGATATATCTTTAAAAAAAAAAAAACACCTGGCTTTTACGGGACATTGAAAAACTTACAAAAAAGTAGGAGACCAATTCTTTTTTGGGTGCTCCACAGAACAAAACCAGTTTTAAAACTAGTATAATGTCTAATGATCATCTAAAACTGGTTATCGTTGCATTATAATGTTAGGTAGGTAAGAGGAATGCATTATATAATAAGAGATAATCTTTTGGACTCATGCAGGTAAACAACATCCATTACTCTGTCACACAAAGAAATGTCTACATATTATTATTTGTCAGGTATTAAGAATGGATCCAGCATTCTGTGCAGGGAAGGGGAAAGCTCGGCTCATTAGAATGTAACTTTTTAAGTGGAGACTCAAAACAAGTCCAAAAACGTCTTACCTCAAAAAATACGGCTAAAAAATGAAAGATTTTACACAAAAAAGGCACTTTTCAGAAATATTCAGTTTCAGAGGATAGGTCATCACAAGCTTAGTTTTTTTAAAAAGTGTTGTATTCTTTCCACAACATTACTGATACTCTGATCATGTGGCTTGATCAAGTTTGTTGAGTCTGCGGTGTCCTGTTCGTTCTCTGGTGACAATTTTTAAGTTCTCTCTGTTAAGTGTAAAGAATATCTCTGCTCTTTTTTGATGAAAAACCTTCAATGAGTTTTTTTTGCTCTGGTGCTGTTAAACTGTTACTGAATGCTTTTTCATGCATTCTCTTATTGAGTGCTATTTTCAAAATGCTATTTTTAATGGTGTAGTGAGGCTCTCATCCATAGCTTAGCGTTTCAGCCCTCTTGTTGGCCATTTTATCAGCCCCTTCATTACCCTTATAGTTAGAGTGTCCAGGAATGCATCTTGAGACAATTATACTGTAAAATTCATATCTTAGTTTGGGATTACTCTTAATCTATGTGAATTGCCTATACATGTCATGTTATGTTTAATCTAGGCCCAGCTGTATATCTATAGTTTAAGAGATCTTTCTGTTATATATTTAATTTTGTTACAATGTATAGAAAATAAAAAAATAAATAAGATAAATTTAACATTTTATTTGTAAAGACAACATTTTAGTTTATTTACATTATACACAATTATTTATAACACAGTTCTTATTTTAATATAAACTTCAAGTCACAGTTGATTGTGCGAAAGCTAATCTATGACCAGGGCCTTCTCTAGACAGACAGTCTATTTTATAGTATAATTTAATTATAAAAATAGGCAAGGATAATATATAATTAATTTCGAGTATTATTAATAGCTTTTAATTCGACACCACTGGTCTTTAAATGGAGAATATCAAAACACACTATCAAATTTACACTGTCTTTTTTAAGCCTTATATGATAGTTTCATCAGTTGAACTTACATTTATGTTGACACCTGATAGTTAGATTAGCCAGTTAACTAATTGGCTAGGTGGTGAGTTAAGCGCCGGCTTTCAATTGAATAGCTAGTTGTTTCGTCAAATCACAATGATGCAACAAATGTTCGACATTCTGAATTGTTGAATTTAGCTACATTATTTATCACTGTTGGGGAGAAGGCGTTACCGCAGAGTACTGCAGGAAGGACGTTATCTGTCCACTGTACAAGAGGAAAGATCCTAGGGTTGAGTGCGGAAGCAATTGGGCTATTAGCTTGCTGAGCTCAGTGGATAAATTGTACAGGACAGGAGAATGTGAAAGACTATTAAGTGTAACATATGGGATGCGCAATGAGCTTTTTTGAATGGTAGGGGATGCAACGATTAAATCTTCACCATGCGAATGATCGTAGAAAAGTTCTTGGGTAAACACCAGAAGCTTTTCGATCGTGTGGGTTGAGAAAGATTGTGGCTCTAGGATTGATAAACGTTGTGTCAAAAAAATCTGGCTGAGCCTCTGTAGGTAATTCAATTGAATTTCAGTGTTTAACTAACCGCTTAGTAATCAACTACCAGGCAGTGACATATATACGTATATAAATGATAACATTGAAAGAGTTTCTTTATATTCACATCAAGCGAGATCCAATTCACAAATGTTAAGACTAATATAATTTAAAATTATATCTAATAAAATCCTTGATAATGTAACTTAATTTATATACAATTTACCGCTATGTAGTACATACATATTCTCTGCATTCAAATCTTCTTTCAAACTAATAACAAAACTGGACATCGAATATCGCATTGTGCTTGAAATTAAAATATATTTTGTAGTAAAAATGTTTTAATTCAATAAATTAATCAAAATTAATTAAAATTCATTGATTTAAATTTTTGCACATAAAGAATAAAAAATATGTGAAAAAAAAAATACAATGACAAAAAGCCGTGGCGATATTATCCCATCAATGATATTTTGCCATATATCTACAAAATATTAAAAAAAAAAATAGATAAAACAGACTTTTATCATACAAAACAAAAAAAAAGTTTGCATTAACAAAATTAAATTAAAAAATAAATGCATAAACTATTTTTATGCAAAAATATAAAAATAACTCACACATAACAAAAAATATGTAAAAATTGCATCGTACCACACACCAATCTGGCTGTTAAGGACTTAGGTGTGCGTTGGTGATATATACCAACTACAATTAACAAAAAATTGTAATTAAATATTCAGTTGAAATAACTTTTAATTTAAACACTACACTTTAATTAAATGCACTGTTAAATTAACTTCAAAGTTTTCATGGGGGGAATCCCAGAGAAATTTTACGAAATAGCTGGTATTATCAACTATACTGGCCTTTTGAAAATGTGCTGCTACAGCACTTTTTTTAGCTCCCAACTTCGTGTTTGGAACATTTTTTAGCTCGCTTCTCTCTCTAGAATTGATAATAATCCACCCATCCCATCACCGCATCTCCCACAAGTGATTTAGGTATTAAGCGGATCAACTGCTTGCAATAAACATACAAGTCATCCTCTCCGTGCCTAAAAAAATTGAGACATTCAGGGTGGGTGGCATGCTTTACCTCTGAATTGCGAAATGAAAGCCAATGTTGAAGGTGTAAATAAACAATCCACATTCGTAAAGTGAGCTAACCCAAAAGATGAACTTAAATGAGCTACGATGATTTGGGCAAGTGATAAAAATGAAAGAGGACAGAGTGACTAACAAGATAAACATGGCTATGAGAAAGGTTTTTGGAAGGTGTGGCCGCCCGAGGATCAAATGACTAGATCATCTAGACAAGTTCCTCAAGATGGACACGTGCTGAGAACAATGAATAGAAGAGCATGCATAAGTGTTTCTGTACTTTCTTTGGTAGCCTTATATCCCCTTCAAGTAACTAACGATACTGCATAGAGAAGAAGGCATATTCCCATTTCTTCCCCCTTCCCTTTTTGCACCCAATTTTTTGGTGTGTGGCCGCAAAACCTAAAGTGGTCCCTCGGGGCAGCATTTCTCGCTTTAATGCGACATTAAAACCTGTTTGTGCATGTGTGTGTTGTTATGGAGATACATATCTCCAGGTACAGCTCCAGGATTATGTGGCTGGCGGGCGCTGCCCTTTAAAAAAAAATGTTTCAGAAACAGAATGCATGCGCAGAGACAGGGATAAGTGGCGTTCAATTTTTATCTATTGTATGAGCAAAGTGGCAATGACGAAATGATGGAATGATGATTCTTATGGTTTAATCGTATAATCTAATTATAATACAAAATACTTAACATATTATATTCTCTTTAGTAACATAGGAATACTATTATTTCAACATCAGACTAGTCCTTCTTTCTCTTCTTTGGAACCTTCACGCACTTGCGCAGCTTTCTCCATCTCAAGTTGCTTGAATCGAGCGTACAGCGCGCTGCCAAACAGCACCATAAAGTTTGAGAACCACCACAGGAAAGATTTGAATTCATCATACCAGTAAGTGGCTATTACGGTCTGCGAGACCGCCTTCGCTGTGCCAGATATGTTGTGAGTCAGTGGTGAAGTCACCTGAAATAAAATAACAAAATACTTAGTTCAGAAATTATATAAAAAATTATAAAATTGCATATTAAAACAGGCAAAAATCTTAAAAATTATCGCACATGTTCCATGGAGCATCCGGTAAAGATATGGTTCCCCATACTATTCTGTAAGTTTTTAGGTGTCCTGTAAAAAGCATATGTTGGAAAAAATATAAATATAATCTTAAATTCAGCAATGAAGTTTGCCACCCATCTTGAATGTCTTAATTTTTCGTTGGCACGGAGAGGACAGCTTGAATATTTTTTACATACAGCTGGTCTGCTGGCTACCCTATTTGTGGAATATGCTGTGATGAAATTGTATGAATGTAGACGAAGCGAAAGAAGTAAGTAAAGATAGATTTATATGGCGTTCCGTTGTCTCTGGCTACGCCACTTGGAACACGGCGTGAGGGTATGGTATAGTAAGTTCAATTAATTTTGACACAATACTACATCAGTAGTTTATACAAAATGTAATGAATGCCATTTTAGTGATGTGTTCACCTCGACTATACATACATACATAGACAACTCACACAGATCGAGCTAGTCCCAAACTAAGATGAATCTTGTATTATGGGTACTAACGTGACGATACATATATATACAATGCACTACACACATATACATGTAACACCCAGACCCAGGACAATTTGAAAAAGGTCATTTTTCACTTTGCCCTGGCCGGGAATCGAACCCGGGACCTCGTGACTCAAAGGCAAGAGCATTACCTCCACGCCACACGCTATATATATATACTAGCTGGCCCGGCGAACTTCGTACCGCCTAAGAATCAATGAACGATTTCATACATACATCTTCTTCCCCTTGTCCTAGTTCGGTCGGGGGCCCATTGCCCCTAAGTATCTCCTCCAGAGATAACTGTCCACCGCTGCTTCCAGGACCTCTGGCCACTCCAAACCAAGCCTTTCAACACATGTTCGACACCTGCCCTATCTTCTGCCCTCTCCCACTGACTTTATGAATGATTAATATTATTAATCTCTTTACAAACTCCCGTAATTGTCAAAGTGTGTCATCGAAGGTATAGTGTAAAAAAATATAATTCATTTGGAACTTTCTCAGTTTAGTGGCCCCACCCGTTGTCGAGTACTTTTTTCCATAGAAAAAGTAATATTTTCGAAACTTGAGGAAATTGTTGCCATATGGTGAATTATTTTTTGGTCACCAAATTTTTGGAAAATTCTTTTATAGGAAAAAAAATTCGCAACTATGAAACTTGAGCGGCCCCACCCGTTGTCGAGTAATATCTACGGAATTTTAGGAAATTAATTTTCGAAGTGGATTTTTTTGCCGGCAAATTAAAATAATTCTACATATATGGCAACAATTTCCTCAAGTTTCAAAAATATTACCTTTTCTATGGAAAAAAAGTACTCGACAACGGGTAGGGCCGCTAAACTGCGAAAGTTACATTCATTTTTTTTACATAGACAATTCACACACATCGAGCTAGTCCCAAACTTGGATGAATCTTGATTATGGGTACTAACGCGACGATACACACATATACAATGCACTATATACATATATATGTAACACCCAGACCCAGCACAATTTGAAAAAGGTCATTCTTCACTTTGCCCTGTCCGGGAATCGAACCCGGGACCTCGTGACTCAAAGGAAAGAGCTCCGCGCCACACCGGCCGACATGAACAATTTATGTTGAACAATTATACTTAACTCAGATTTGTTTATTAATTATCTGCAGTACGTAATATAATTATGTAGGTACTAATTTTTTTTTCAGGCAGTTTTTACCTATTCATTTATAATTTATAAAAATTCTTTCCATGATTTTTTAAAAATTGAAATATCAGAACAACAGATGTTAAATTGTATGGATAACGATTCTAATTTGAGAATGTATAGAAAAATTATCATATAAATAGGCCAATCTATAAAAAAAACTTCATTGTTGATTTTGTATAATTCTCCATATTGCATTTTTTATTGAAATTAAAAATGTATGGCGTAAATAATTTTCTTTGTAATTTTTCTTCTCTGTCTGCAAATTTCACTACACAGAACTACCTACATGAACACATTCTTATTTTCATCTTTAATAGCACAATTTTTGGTTCAATTATAATTTTCCATCTGCAAAAATAAAATACAATTTCAAATATAATCTGTGCACGTCCACATTTATGTGACAGAAGATCTATCGATACATAAATATTAGTCGAATAATTCGGTAGTTACATGGCAATAGGTTGTATCTCGCATTTTTTGCGTTTTCAAGTTTGTTCCATAAAATGCTCAAAATAGTGTAATATTTGATGTGGCAAAAGGATATGTCTCTTTATAGTCAGAATAAAGAGAGAAAAGACGTAACTTATTGACATGTAGAAAGATTGTTTTCATCAACATGGCAAAAAAACTCAAATATTTTTAAACTGCAAGAAATTATTTAGGTAATGTTACATACATCTTGTAGAAGAAATTATTAAGAGAATGTTACATCTATCTTGTAGAAATAATAATTACCTTCATTTTGATATATAATGCTCGAAATTTGGCTGAAATATCTCTTTTGCAAACTTTGTTTTTGCTCTCCTGTAAAATTATGTTTTAGTGAGATACAACCTATTGCCATGTAACTACCGAATTATAGTAAACAAATATTAGTACACATTTCGTTCATATTAGTTATAGTAATTTGGTTCTTAATATAGCAGAACCTACGGATTATTTTAGCACAATGCTACAGGCGACGTGGGGGCGCTAAAAGCGCCATAACTCTCCATATTGTTTTTATTTTTGAAATTAAAAATGTATGGCGTAAATAATTTTCTTCATATTTTTTCTTCCCGTGAATTTGTAAGATGTTTTAATAGCCTATAGTTTATTCCGGGCGGAGAAGAATCCAACAAATCAGAGATCATTCAAATCGGTACAGCCATTCTTGAGTTATAAGTGTTGTAACACACACGACTTCCTTTTATATATTAGATAATAATAATATAACATAATAGACAATCAAATGCTGAACTATGATTGCATATCAGACAATTGTAAACAGTATCATAAACGACAATACAACTAAATATTACAATAATAATGTGACAATAAAACATATACCATAACATAAAACATGAACGATGAGAATATTTCAAAAACATTATTTTATTTATATCCTAAACTATAAAACTTATCTACTACAAAAATCTATCAACTAAACACTATTCACTGTGTCAGTGTTTAGGTAGTAGAAGTCCATAACGAAATTTAAAAAATACAATTAATGTTTTCTTCTACTATGTGTCTACACATAGAATGAAATTTTTTCTTAAATTACACAACTAAACATTATTTTATCTTGAAACTAAATATACATGTAATGCAAACAAGAGCCAAGACAATTGGCTCACACTTTCCTGATCAAGAATAGATCAAAGGAACTAACCCACACAAAACTTTGAATTTCTTTCAGGTTTTAAGTTTGTGGGAAGACATCTAAGGACTAAAATCCATCTAGAAGTCGAGGTGGCAAGGTCTTTGGATGGAAAAGGAAAAAAAAATATACATGTTCTTGAATCAATTATAACAAATGAAATTTACTGCCTCTAGACTTGAGTCTGTTAAATAGGTTATTATATACATCAGGCGTCGGCAACCTATGGCACGCGTGCCAAGCCTGGATGGGGTTCTGAATGGCACTCTACAAAGTAATCAGGGAAAATCGGGAAAATATAATTTTATGTAATTTTTTTAATAAATGAATCGATTGTTTCGAAAACAACCAAAGTGTCATAGAACTTGTATGAAAGTTTGGTTGTTTTCGAAATAATCGATTCAAATATGTTTAAAAGATAAATTTGGTATAAAATTCTTCTCCTCTAGAACCCCATTATACAATTTAGAATTAAGGCGGCACCCTGAATCATATTGGTAGAGTGGCTTGGCACATCACAGCTAAAAGGTTGCCGACCCCTGATATACATTATACAAGTGAAACATGGATGAAGTTGAAGAAGGAAGAAAAATAATGAGAAGAATGGTCAGTAAAACATTATGTGATAAAGTGAGGAATGAGAATATCAGGAGAATGAGCGGATGCAAGAGGAGTCTTGTGGATAAAATGCATGTAAATAAGTTGCGATTGTTTGAACTTATAGAAGGCTTCAATTTTGAAGTGGCCAATAGTCTGATGGTAGTCTTGGAGCTTCAATAGAAAGAGACCCCAGGTGCGATTCCTTCCACTGCCAATCTAATTCTCCTTCAAGACACAAACATACTCCTTATAGTGAGAGTGCTACTACCATAATTTAACTGTTGTCGTAAAGAATCTTCTTTTAAACAAAGCAAATATAAATTTTTCTATTAACTGTAGCAATTCTACATTAAAATTACGGTAAAGATTCAGTGAAAATAATCAAAATGTATCTGGACTAATTATCATAAGAAGTGGAACAAATTATGAACTTAATAAATTCTGTATTAGTTTACAGAAATATGATGCAATATGTGTGATTAAGTAGGCAAATACGGGCCTTTAATGCATGCGTACTAAAGTAATTATCTAATTATGCAATAATGCAAATGTTTCAAGCATGTTGTATTACTGTACCTTGCAATTTGTAATAATATTAATTGATTACATTTTATGTCATGTATGATTCACGACCTGATTTTTATTGTTTCTACTAATTTATGGAGACCAAAAAGTTTGACTGATTTAGAATAAGTAACACATATTATTGCAGAATTTAAAATATTAAATATCTTACAAATAAAGATTTAAAACTATCGAAAAAATTGCAAAAGATTCTGCGAAGCATTCACATAAAATATTTACATTTTATGTACACTAAAACATATTTATTCTATTGTGATATAACCATGGGAGCATAGAGCATATTCAATTCAAATTTTATAACCTTACCATCTAGAACACTACTAATTGACAATACATATTATACGTATACTACATGGAAACGCTTATACCACCTGTTTTCTTGTTTTACTGGTAGCAGACCCCATAGGCCTTTGTTAACATTTTACACACTTTGTTTTACTTCATTTCATTTTTTAAAAATTCATTGATCCATTTTATTTTAACAAACAAAAATCACCGAGCTCTTAAAAAAATGCCTTACCTTAGCAGCTGCCACAGAGAAAGTAAACAATGAATACAGTTGAATATTTTATCCTACTTCCGTGGCATGTATACCAACATAACAAAAAAAAATTTTGGACAATCAGACTCTCCAAACCCGAGAAATATTAAAACTACTGTTTTTTCTGAACACACCTCGTATGTAGCATAGTAGTTTAATTGGACAAAGCACACCTTGCAAGAATATCAGGTTGTGGATTTAAATTAATATAAAATAAAATAAATTAAATTAAAATAAAAATCGTCAGTAGCCTGGGGGTAGAGTCTCGGCCTTCAGAACAAGGGGTCCGTGGTTCGATCCCAGGTGCCGGCAAACTCCCCTTTCACGGCACAAGCTTTTAGCTTTGTGTGAAAGGTGTATAAGGTTGTATTTGGGTTTATAACAAAACTCAGATATATCTTTTTTTAAAAATAATAAAAAAAAAATTCATTTAGGAAACATACCAAACAAGGTGAAGTAAAGTTAATAGATCTTTAACATTAAGTTAAAGATCTCCCAATTAAATGTCTAAGATTCTTAGGTTGCAGGCAGCGTTGACTTAATAACTTGTAAAATAAAGTTAATTTACAATACAATATACGAATAACTTATTATTCAACATTCACTGCATCCAATTCAACTAATTTATAAGTAATTTACAACACTTGTACCAACAATATATATATAAATCAATATTAACATACCTACACACTTAAAATAACATCACAAATTTATTCTTATTAACTTACATACAAGATTTAATACGATTTTCAATTGATTATATTCTTTAATATCTGACACATAGTTATGTCTGAAATGTCTTATAATTATAACTGACTAAAATTTATTTTAGTGTAAAAAATACTATTTTGAGTATTGAAGGAGATCTACCGACCAACCGGTTTAAAAATCTGAAAGAATGTTACTCTTAATTCATTTCACGGTGAAGAAATGTTTTCTTCATATTTCATCGTGAAAAAAAATTAAGCCAGCAGATCAACTGCATATTATAATAAATATGTTAGTTATCCATTCTGTACCAACAAAAAATTTGGACTTCAGGATGAGTGGCACACTTGAATATAAGATGTTGAATTTCACCAAGCTTTCCCAGGATACTCGAAAACTTACAGAGAAGAGAGGATGACCTATTCTTTGGTGAGTGATTCATGGCTTCCATTTGCTATGGGTCAAAACTTTCAAATAATAGGCGTAAGCAGACTGTTTTGCCTTAGGTCAAAACTTTCAAATAATAGGCGTAAGCAGACTGTTTTGCCTTAGGTCAAAACTTTCAAATAATAGGCGTAAGCAGACTGTTTTGCCTTAGGTCAAAACTTTCAAATAATAGGCGTAAGCAGACTGTTTTGCCTTAGGTCAAAACTTTCAAATAATGGGCGTTAGCAGACTGTTTTGCCTTAGGTCAAAACTTTCAAATAATAGGCGTAAGCAGACTGTTTTGCCTTAGGTCAAAACTTTCAAATAATAGGCGTAAGCAGACTGTTTTGCCTTAGGTCAAAACTTTCAAATAATAGGCGTAAGCAGACTGATTTGATATCAAACAATATAATTAACAAATAATATAACCATGAAATATTAGCATTAAAACATATTGACTTTTAAATGGTTTATTATTATTTTTTTATTATTACACACCTATTGTATATGTAGTTTGACATACTTATCGTGTTTGATAATTTTTTATAATTTAATTTAATTTGTATTATGATTATTGTAGTCATTATGTTTTCATAGTTTTATTACTTATATATTTTGCAAAATTGTCCACACTATACTTTGTAATATTTTGTAATTAAAGGCAATTATGCCGTATATAAATAAATAAATAAATATTACTACCTTGATTTGTAAAGATGTGACATATCCTATAGAGAATCCACAGACACCACTACCCAGCATTTGTCCCCAGAACACAGGGCTGTGAATATTCCTGAAGTTCACCAGTTCCAAGATTTCTCCGCTGAACAGTATGAACGGGATGAAGAGTAGGAGGGAGTAAGCGTTGTTGTAGTAAGACAGGAGCCAAATCTCCTGGTTCACAAGCGGGAGCACTCGCTTTGTGTAGATAGAGTATAGAGACAGTGTTATGGAGCCAATAACACCGAATATAGTGCCGTACCAAGACAGAGTACCTGTAAAAATAATTAAGGTGTCATATAAACTAGTTAGTTGTCAGTTGGGTTAGTTGGAAGACATCACATCCTAGCGTTAAACTCACCCTCTGTACATTGAATTGTATAATTGATATTTTTAAGATACTTTGCATTGATGTGAAATATTGTAACCAATGTATAGTGAAGAATAAAATAAATAAATAAAAAACAGAAAAAGAAATCAACTGGAGCAAATAATAGGTCTTCCACAGATATATACCATGACGATTTATGCCACAAGTGGGGTAGACTTGAATTTTTTCAAAAGTGCCCTAGCACCGCTACGCACGTAGTCACAGGTAATGTGTATGTGTATTAGTAACCGAGTAGCATCACTGTGATTGGCTGGTGCATTGAGTGGTGTGTGTAGCATACTCATTACTGAAGGTTGTGTTAGTAATCATTTACCTATGAACGGGGCACTCTTATACAAATACTACTCTACCTGGATATAATAACATATGGCTGAGAAGAATGATGCTTGGAGACACGGCCGTTCGAGGATTAAATGGCAAGATCATAAAAACCAGATCCTACAGGATGGACGCATGTTGAGCTCGTTAAATGAGAGAGCATGTGTGAGGAATTGTGTGACAGTGACGGGTGTAAAAGGTGTATGCAAGGATTGGAGGAAAGGCACTCAATCCATTCTGTATGTATGCATGTAGTTTCTTACCAACAAGGCTCTCCTGATCGACACCGAGCCAGAATCCTCCAACAATGAGACCGCAACAAGCGAGACATTGCAAGGATGTCTTCTGTCCCAGCAGAGTGTATCCGAAGATGACATTAAAGACAGTTGTGAGAGATCTGCTAACTGTATAGAAGGCCACTCCCACATGCTGAAGACAGATGTTACTTGCGGCTATCATGATTGTGAACATCACTGATAGTGGCAACACCTAATAAAGAAAAAATACAGAATAATTAATTTAATTTAAAAATTGTCTTTTAACACTCCCCTCAGAAGCACAAGGTAAAAACGAGCAACATCTATTAAGAAAGATTCTAAACCAGTGGGTATGGACTTCAGTTATTGCTAGATACAAGTTGTATGCATCCCTTATTGGACACTCAAAGAAGACACGTTTCAAGGTCTCCACATTAAGCTTCCACTTGCAATATGGGGACGAAAAACACTAGATATACATAAATAAAAATTATAATTACACAACCATCTCTGACAGTAATTTAACTCAACAATCATGTGAGAAGAAAATGTGAATTACGCTGAAAAAACTTCAAATGACAATTTAGAAAAATTACATTTACTTGCCTATAGTTTTCTTCCGACACATAATATTTAACTATCAAACAATCTTTACCTTTTTTACAGTATCCATGTTCCAGGGTGTCCCTTCAGGGAAGTCAAATATTCCCGGAATACCCTTGGTCCTGCTCATAGTATAGCAGATCATGAAGGAGACTAGACACTGGAACCAGGTGATGAATAGGGGGGCATTAAGTCCCGCGGATGAGCTGCTCAGGAGAGTCTTGTTTATAAAGACTGTTGTGATAGATACTACCCTGATTAAGGTAAAAGAAAACAAAATACGATTAATATTTTGTAACATCGGAAAAAAGATGAATACATTTCAATAAAGGGGACTTTTCCAGATCTCCAGGACATGCTTCATCATCAAATTTTTGGATTATTTTTATGTACCTAGGTACTTACCTTAATTGTCACTTTGTTATATTATTCTTATTTTAAAATAAGTACCTAGGTACTTCCCTTAGATTATTTTATTTTGAATTTTTGAATGGTTTCATATTGTTCCATTTCTTTATTTTGTTTCAAATTATTATTTTTCATTATGATGGATTTTGACAACTAATGGAGACGGCATGTAAAAAAGATAGAAGAATGAAATAACATATAATTGTCGTTTCTCTGGTTTTGTCAGATGAAACAAAATTATGTTTATTTTGTGTTTTAAAAAGAATAATTTAATTATATTTAAGTGTTTATTAAGTTATTGTGTTTGTGTATTTTTTTTATAACATTACATAGTATTTCAACTGGAGAATAAGAATCTGGTGGAATTTTGTGGATTTTTTTAGCACAAAATTAATTATTTGCATTTTTGGTTCGCGCCTGACATATCAAATTTTTATGTTTCACTGATTTCAGGTTAGGTTAGGTTAGGTCTGGTGTTGTTTTATGCTACAGCAAATTTAATGCTAGAGCATTGTGTACAAAAAATGCAAATAATTCATTTTGTGCTCATGAAATCGATCAACTTTAGACTTGTTTTAGAAGTTTTAATTTCTCTAGTGAAGTATTATAAAAATTTATAAATCCTATTTTAATACATCCAGTTTATCTAAAATTTGTGTTGACATATATAAATAAATAGTTCATAACAGAATTGAAAATAAAAAATGTCTCGTATGAGAACCTTTCAAGGAAACTAGAAAATTTATAGCTCAAAATAGTTGCGAGACTTTTTCCACTCCGGGCACTACATAAGTATTTAAATATTTATTTATCACATTGTGACTGGCATGCGCTATCAGTCAATAAACTTGAAAGAATTACAAAAGAACAATCTTTTTCCTCGTCTTTGTATACACAGACATTGTTTATTCATTACTTTAGAAACGTTTAAGTTTATTCAAAATTTATTTCATTGTTTGCGATGAACTTTAAGATAAAAAATTGCTGAACTAATTATAAGACTTACTGTACGCAATGAAATAGCTCATTATAAAGTAGTATGTTTGCGAGTAAGACAAAATGGAATAACATACACGGCTATTTTTTGATTTAGTTTCTTCTGTATTCTCTTTTAACAAATTATAATTATGCAGATATTTGTAAGAGAAATCAGTGTGCATGTATGAGAAACTGGATGAATGTAGAGGAAGCGAAAGAAGTTTTTAAGGATAGATCTATATGGCGCACCGTTCTCTCTGCCTACACTTCCATATAAAAAAGAATCAACAAAATTATTCTAGATCTCCTGATTTTTGAAAACTATTTTTATGTAGATATGTAGTATTGAGTTCGTCGGTAGTCTGGAGGTAGAGTCTCGGCCTTATGAACATGAGGTCCGGGGTTCGATCCCAGGTGCCGGCAAACTCCCCTTTCACGACACAAGCTTTTAGCTTACTGTGAAAGGTGTATAAGGTTGTATTTGGGTTTATAACAAAACCCAGATATATCTTTTTAAAAAAAAAAAAAATATAAATATAAATTATTGTCACTTGACGTATCGGCTTGGCCTATCAAATTTATACATTTAACTGATTCTAGTTTAGGTTTAGTGTTATTTTATGCAATAGCATTGTGTATGAAAATGTAAATACAGTGAAACCTCTATCTATCGTTCCTCGAATAATTGTTTTCCCGTATTTATCGTTATTTTTTACAGTACCAAATCAGTTTCATACAAAATACGTAAAAATATATCGCATCCATCGTTTCTCTATATGATTTTATCGCATTGACCGTTTAAATTACACAAAAAAAATCGTAAATATGTATAAAAACATTGGAGAGCGAGCGAGAAAGAAAGAACGATTTGTTAATTCTGTCGGCTGTCTTTTATGCTGGTACGTCAGTAGGTACAATAAAAAAGCAAATATGACGATGAAAGATACATACAGTATTAAGTATAATTTTGGTCTCCATGGAGCTTTCTTTTTTATCTTGTTACTATATTTTTTATTTCAACAAATTGATTTATAACTTTTGAAACATGTATCATTTTTATAAAACCTATAAACCTACTCTATGTACATATTAAACATTAAAATACATATAAATGTGATTTCTTCTATACTCCCGCATTCATTGTTTTCCCGCATCCATAGTTTATTTCAATAGGTCCCTTCAAAAACGATAGACAGAGGTTTCACTGTAATTCATTTTGTGCTCATGAGCTCCACCAAATTTCAACAAATTATAATTTCTCAAATAAAGTACTATATAGTTACATAAAATTAACCACAACATTCTATCCTTAGGACACTTAAATAGACTATTGGTAAAACGGAAGCACCGTTGATACACATATAAATTATGTTCTGTCTAAATAGCAATGTGATCAATTTCTATATAAAAGAAAAAAAATCTTAGTTATTTTTCAAATTAAAGTTCTTAAATTACTTACCAGTATATAGCAACTACGCCAAATATCTGAAGATACCTCATCGATAAACTCGCTTCTTGCTTCATTTTTAATCAATTTTAATTCACAAACTAATCAATAATAAAGTTTTCCTATAATATTTTGTATCGCACATCGAAAAAGCCGACGTGGATTAGTACATCTGATAATATAAATTAGTTATAGTTCACATTAACACACCACACATCATTCTCCAATTAAATCTACCTCGTTAATAAAAACGCGAACTATTTTTTATAATTTTATCTTATCTATAAAAAATATTTTTGTACTTTCCACATCAACACACGGCAATTTTTGACGTTTACAATAATTTTTCGTAGTTGTGTCAAAACAAACATTATCAAAATTGCGCAAAAGAAAACCACATACGATACTAATAACCGTTCAAAGTATACGAATGTCTTATAATATGGGTTGAAACTTTTGAGCAAATTATTTGTCATAGAAACGTATTTTTAAGTTTAATGTCAAATCGTGATAGAAAAATGATAAAATGGCGAAAAATTGTTACCAAGCTAAAAAAATACTGGATTTTAAATTTTTTATCGTCTTATAAATTATTTAAAAATATTTAAATAGTTTAAATAAGACAAAAATACTCATTATGTATAAAAAAGTAAAATACTTGTATTATTAAACATGTTTAGATGTCTGTTAAAGCAATACCACCTAAATATAGTTAAAGACGTACACAGTATACTGTAGTTATATTTTTAGTAGTTCGCTAAATTACAAATTGAAATTGTTGGCAATACTTTGTTTTAGTGTCAAACTCATGTTTGTTTTTGTCATGAAATTGAGGTTATAAAAGTAAATTAAATATTTCTCCAAAAAATAATTACTAAAAATGGACGGCGTTACTGTAAAATTATATAAAAATACCGTAAAAGTATTTGAAACATCCTCAAAAGCGTCCGTATTAGAATCTATCAGAGATGTGAAAGAGAAAACTAACAAAGCATTGACTGAAATTATTGAGAATTCCAGTAATGGAGATGTAGCAGCAGATGTAAAAAAAGGTGCAGGCACAGACAGCATAGATATGGGTAATGGTACATTCAGAAATTTTGGTTTATAAAACATACTAATAACACGTAAATCCCTGGTTAAGGATAGAATGGTTTTCTCAAACTTTTGCTAGTTTTGTAATAAGTGCATATTTACTAAACACTTATGAGATATTAAATATTTACAGTTCATCCATGAGATGTTCCACCACTAATCCTCAACATTGTTATCGGGCGTATAAAATAAAGTGTATATTTTCTATAATTTGCCGAACACTACATGCAAATGATGTTGTAATTATGCAAGGTTTTAGGCATTCGCTACTAATAATCATGACACGGTTTTACATAGATATTGGTGGTAGAAATTAAATCATATATTTACTCTTTGTAAGTCCGAAACTAGCAATTGAGAGGATCAACAAATTTGCCGCTAAACATCATTTGAGATCAAGCACTATTTTTATTTTGACTGATTTTCATATTAGCATTAATTTTCTACGCTATTTTAACTCAAACATAATAGGATTAATTTAACAGTTTCATTGAATTCAACACTATTTATATTATA
Organism: Athripsodes cinereus; assembly: GCA_947579605.1. Classification (NCBI taxonomy): domain Eukaryota; kingdom Metazoa; phylum Arthropoda; class Insecta; order Trichoptera; family Leptoceridae; genus Athripsodes; species Athripsodes cinereus. The sequence continues at coordinate 23,730,665 of OX388321.1, read as the reverse complement.
TAATAATATAACGAATATTTGTGTATACTAATTAAATACTCTTCAAATTTCTTTCAGAAGACGAAAGTGAAGAGGATGAAGAAGATCCACAGTCCAAAAAGATGAAATTAACCTGACACAATATCTGGAAGGGGATATATGCTTTCAATACAAATACACTTTTGAACCGAGTGTTCAATGCAACAGCAGGGCTACTCTTGACAAAACTAAACACGATCTTAATCTAATCTTGATCTTGATCATACGACGCACGAAGTGACTATTGACCAAAAATACACGCAAAGCGATCACGCGTTAGCGGTAGCGCGGTGTTTTTGACCATAGTCCCTTCGTGCGTCGTATGATCAAGATCAAGACTAGATTAAGATCGTGTTTAGTTTTGTCAAGAGTAACCCTGCAGGATATATTGTTAATTTTATTAAATAAAATATAAAAATATATTATTGAGCACTGTTTAATCTCCACTTTGTTTGGTTAGATACCGAATGTTTTCGCCTATACTTGTAGGCATCTTTAGGGAAACTGAAATCTGAGGCGGGATGGTTGATAGGAGTAGGATATACTAACAAATAAAAATTTGCAATTCACAGTAGAAGTTGAAAAAGATAAAAAAGTAAGTTTCTTAGATTTAAATATAAGTATAGTTGATAGAAAGTTTAAATTTGGCGTGTATAGAAAACCAAGTTTTACTGATACTGTCATCCACTCATCATCTTGTCACCCATTACCACATAAAATGACAGCATTTCAATCTATGATACACGGATTATTAAATATACCCTTGGATAAGGGAGAGTTTGATAAAGAATATAATACTATTTTACAAATAGCACGTAACAATGGGTATGAAACTATTGTAGATAAAATTATAAATAAAAAACAAAAATTAAATATGTTTAGAAAATACATTTATCCGGTAATGTCAAGATCAAATAATAAACCATTTAAAAAAATTTATACACTGGTAGATTTACAAACGAACTGAATAAAATTGTTAAACACTCATTCAAAAGTGCATTTTATACCAATTATAATATAAACAAATCATTATTTAATCATAAAGACAAGATAGATCGAATGGATGGTAGCGGTGTGTATTGTATTGGATGTAACGACTGTGATGCAAAATACATAGGACAGACATCTAGTACAGTGCGTACTAGATTTGCTGTACATAACAGGGTGTTTAGAGGAATGTCTACACACTCAGATTTTTTTTTTTAAAAAGATATATCTGGGTTTTGTTATAAACCCAAATACAACTTTATACACCTTTCACAGTAAGCTTAAAGCTTGTGTCGTGAAAGGAGAATTTGCCGGCACCTGGGATCGAACCACGGTCCCCTTGCTCACGAGGCCGAGACTACCTCCAGGCTACCGACGAACTCATTGCGGACCATTGTATCGAATATGACCATACATTTGACATAAACGGTATTACATTCTGTGTGTGGGGCGGGTAGAATAAACGCCTCGGAAACCTTAGAAATTTATAGGAATAAGAATAACATTGTAAATATACAGATCCCACCCTTATCTCCTTTGTTAGTATATCCTACTCCTACCAACCATCCTGCCTCCATATCTACCATTACCCCTCCCACTACATGTACTCTTCTCACCACATGAACAAGCTCTCACAATTTTTTAGATTTCAGTTTCCCTAAAGATGCCTACAAGTATAGGCGAAAACATTCGGTATCTAACCTAACAAAGTGGAGATAAAACAGTGCTCAATAATATATTTTATTTAATAAAATTAAAAATGGATTTCCACAATGGATTGAAATATATTGTTAATATTAACGATTGTATAGTACTTGGAATAACTTCGTGAAAATCTATTTTAATAGAATTTAAATAAAACACTATTACTTTCACTATGAACAATATTTGATTCAGAGACCTTTCGGGTAGACACTCTTCAGTGAGTTTTTATTAGTGTTAAATGGTGTATTTTAATTAAGAGAGTTGATGTTATTTTCACACAGTTTATTCGTTCTACAGTTATACAAGAAAAGAGACCTGTCATCTGAATGACAACAATTATATACCTGAATACTCTTGGTGTTGTCAGTATACAAATATATAACAATTAGAAACTTTAATTTCGTAAACTTCTAACAAAAACTCACCGATGATGGCATCTACCTGAAAACCCGAGTCAAATATTGTTCATATTGAAAGTAATAGTGTTTTATTTTAATTCTGTTAAAATGTTAATATTATTGTTTAATTCTAAGTTTAAGAGAGTAAATCATATTTACTTTACATAAATCATTTTGTTTCATAAATGCAAATTAGGGTAACACTGAGATATATATCGCTTTCTCTATTAATATTAATAATAACAACTAGAAAACTTATTTAAGATGCGCAAAAAACTTGTGGAAAAAACCACCGCAAGGGCCCATTTAAGTTTTTAACCTCGCCTTGAACAGTTTGGTAAATACATCTCCAATAGATACCTATAATAACATATTTATGGACTGACACAAATATTTATTAAAATTTTATCTAAAAGTTGAATAAGTAAAAAAAACTCAATTTTTCAAATGTTTTTATTAACACACATAAAAAAAAACAAAAAAAAATCAGTCCTTGCTTTCAGTCCCATTTGATGTAGAATTATTAGCTAAAGTTAATTCAGACAAAAATGTTAAAGTAGCTAGTGCTGAATTCTCCTGAGCTTCTTGATTAGTACCACCAGGTCTCCCATAGCAAACCAATTCCGGCTTAGTGAAGAGCCACACCACTGACAGATGAGTGCCTTCCACATGCTGCAAATACAATACAAATAGTATAAGTCCGTCTTTACCAGAAATGTGGGAAGAAGTGATTTAGAATAGAGGAGGCTTGTTTCTGCTCTGTGCTCCCAAGAGGAGTGTTGAATGGCAAATGACGATGATACCATCACAGCATTTGCCACAAGTAAGGCAGTCTCCATAAGTCCATACCATAAAAATTTGGAATGGGTATACTTTATTTCTGTGGAAGAGTAATAATGAATCAAAGTAAAAAAAAAACAACAAGAACATTTGACGATACATGTAGCATTCCAATAATTTCATAATTTGTATTCGTAGGAAATAAAAGAACTGTACAAAATAAGAGGATGTAAAAATGAGTGGTGTGAGTATGAAAAAGGCTCAGAATCACCTACAATATAAGAAAGAAAATGGATGAATTTAAAAGAATACACAATATGGTTTCTCACCATTGGAAGGTTCATATACTGCAGTTTTACTCCCATCTTGCCCAAAATATGTTCCAGCTGTCTAACAGGATTAGTTATATCCATGTTATTCTCCATAATTTCTTTATAAATCGATTCTAAAAAAAGAAATAGTTTTATAGAAGATGACAATATATAAAAGTTACCAACTTTATAATACAAATTGTCGTGCTATACATATTATTTTTTTGTTAATATACCTTCCACTGCCGAAGGTGTTTCTTTGGCAGTGAAATGTTCAGCAGCCTTTTTCAATTTCTTGTTCAACTTCTCCAAACGGGTAGAACGAGAATCTGTTAAAAAAAATTTACACAAACAATTTAAAGCAATTATAGAAATTATACAATTATAAGCTCTTTGTTTTGACCTGGTTTTGTTCTAAGCAAAAATATAACCTGAAATTAAATTACAAAATTTGATTGAAACATGGAGTGATCAATCCTATAAAAATTTGATAACATAGTATCACAAAAACTATGATATCTAAATATATAAGATATATAAATTGTTTAATTATTATAATATATATTTTTAGTATCTAAGAACACGCTCAAGTAGAGGCTATCAGTTTAAATAGAGGATTTTGGTTAAACAACGTATAAGTCATAAAACATATCCATAAAGCACAAATAATCAGAACACATAAATTTGTAAATATTAATGAACGGACATAAATATTCCTTAAATTAGTAAAAGAAAAATTTAGAACACAAACCATAATTTTCATTTTCTGGAGAGATGCCAGCACGTAACAAATAATCTGGAGCCTTTAGAAGTCCAGGAATGTAAGTGCGACTAATGAGGGGTTCCTTACTTTTTACTTCATCGGAATATGGGATACTTGATAAATTCAGCATTTCTAGAAAATAAATTTAATTAAATTGCAATACCACTTAATGATATCATGGATAATTTCCATTTTTCTTAATACAATAAACTAATGTTTTGGATATTGACAATATTTGTCATTTGGCCCTTCAAGCTGCCTGTGAATGCAAATTACAAGAATGAACAACTCCTATTTAGGAGTTTCAACTCATGAGATATGCGAGGGTGTGAAGTGTTGATTCAATTATGTTTTTGATGTAATTTAAGGTAAAGTCAAATACTGAAGTTTATCTAATTACTGAAGTTTATCTAATTTTACAAAATTATATTACAGATATAGCTTAGGATTTACACAGATTTTTTTTGTGTTTCAATGTCATATTATGTTAATTGCTTATTCATAAGAATTGTTTTAAATCAACCAAAACTAATAAAAAAATTATTAAAATTCAGATTAGGACTGTCAAAATATTGATTTGTTCATACCTAGTGCAGCATTTTGTTTAGCAATCTTTTTCTTATGTCCAAATCCCGTAGCAGTCTGTCCTTTGAAAATACATTCGGCTTTGAACCTTTTAGATGGTCCTTCAGTATCAGCTACATCTTCAAAAACAAAGGAAGGTTCTTCTCCATTTCCATTCACCGAGGCCCACTCGTATAATATTTTAATTGGATTTCTCTCCATATTCTCGCTGTTAATATTGCTAGCCTAAAACAGCAATGTAAAAGAAACAATAGTATTAATAGTTATCTGTCTATCTATACCGTTACAAAATCTCCCACAAGTAGAATATCTAGTGGACTAACGCATGTATGAATGGACAAGTCATCCACTTCCAGTTATATACAAAAAAAAAATTGAATTGAATATATTAACTGTTTTTTTATTAAATGTCTCAACAAAACATGCCTCTAATATTATCTGCGTAATATTCGGAGGATTCTTGGAGCTCCAGACATTTTTCAAATAAAATAAATTGTGAGCCGTGGAACACCTGGCAAATAATTTTTAAAATGAAACACAATATTTAGTTATTCCACTATTGACTTTATTTATTTTTGCGAGCCGGCTTTCAAGAGCTTCCGCTCTCATCGTCTTGAAAGCCGGCTCGCAAAAATAAATAAAGTCAATAGTGGAATAACTAAATATTGTGTTTCATTTTAAAAATTATTAATATGAACTTCCACCAAGAACCGTGGGTCGATAAATTAAACTTTACACCTGGCAAAGAAAAGTCCTCCCATTCTTCTCGTTAAGTTTTTGAGTGTCCTGCAAAAGCGAGGTGATCGAAAAAAGATACATTCTAAATCTTGAATTCAGCGATGATGTTTGCCATCCATCCTGCATGTATTAATTTTGTTGGCACAGAGAGAACAGCTTGAATGTTTATCACATGCGGCTAGTCTGCTGGCTACTCCAGAATGGTATATACAGTAAAGTAAATAAATTATTCTACTTCAGAAAAAAGTGCAAAGGACGGAGAAAAAAAGTCCATGGTTCAAATTTCATTGCAGACTTATATTTCACTTTTTCAATGTCTATCTATCTAGATGACGGTGTATTTTTTTTATAAATAAATTTTCTTAGTCATTGTTGAGGGTATCAACGGCGTATTTCAGCTCTTATCATAATTTTATAAAAAAAACAAACAGTAAAAAAACAAATACCTTTTCCATTTTATTTCTTTTCTTTCTTGATCTTCTTCTTTGTTCTTCTGGTGTCTTAGATGGCAGTGGATAATCAAATTTACTTAAAATCTCCAGCATATTTTCAGATGCTCTCGTCTTGGCAAGTTTCTTTGATTTCCCGTCACCGGTGCTTTCAAATTCTCCCATTTTACAAGCCATCGTAAATACCTGTAAGAAAAAAAATCGACTTTTCTAAATCAAACCACTTGCTCTCATATATGGGCTAGATCAGTTAAATAGAAATTCTATTGCAACCTTCTTATGTGGTGGTCCTTCATCTCCAGTAACGGTGTACTTAATTTGATAATTATACTGCTGAGCCAACTCATGTAACAATGTTATAGGAGACTTCAGCGCAGTGCACTCAATGTCCTCATCGTTATCTAAAAGAAAAAACAGATACACAATAATAAATAAAATACAGTTTTAGGCTTTGTTCAACAAACTCACCGTATTATCTATTAGGATCTTGTTTACATAATTATCCGATTGATCATTAGTTAGTCTACGGTGAGCATTTTTCCTAAGTTATAAATATCTTCTACTCAAGCTATTCTTGTTTATTTTCGCGATGGATTTGTGGGGTCACAAGGCTTGATAAGATCCAAAATTCATACATTTGCGGGAGTCTGGGTGTGCGGGGTATTTTTATTTATTTATTTACAAACAAATAAAAATCAATTATGGCATATGGCAGTGAATAATATTATAAATTAAAAATACAATATGCAACAAAATATATGAATTAATAATTAAATAACCAACGTGGTATATCATCAGCGATGCATACATCTTTGTCTTCATTAGCCAAGTACGCCAGAGCTGCCCTAGCAACTACTTCCTTTGCAGCCAATAAAGTGAATTCATCTCCCTTAAATGTCTGATGGTCTAATACTAATTGTACTCCATACATCTGTAAATGAAATAATACTTTTTGTGCCACAACGATAATGATGATAGATAACTAGATTTTGGCATTCTTTAATAATACTTTTGAGTGCCTCAAGAGTGCTGACAATCCATGCACTCTTAATATGCTTTTGAAGGTGGTAATTGACTGATTTTTCCTCAGTGGAGCTATGCCAAACCACAGGCAATACAAACATACATCTACTTTTGTAGGACACTCTAAAACTTGCAGAAAAGAGTGGAAAATGTTTTTTTTTGCCATGGATTCTATAGAACAAAGCAAGCAGGTCTGTTTCAAATACTAAATTCTTCAAGACAAATATTTGTATTTAGGTGAAAAATTGTTTAAAGTATACTAAAAGCTGATCTGTAACACTTCTTATTATATTCCTGAAAGATCGTTAAGAGGAAATAATTTTATATCGGACTAAAAACAGGAAAATGTCTGGAAGAGACTCAACTACTTCTTCAACATTATATTCATTTCATGAAAAAATTAACGGTCTCCAGTCTTCTAATATTTTTTTCAATTGATATGTGCTTTTTCTTCTTTCGAGTAAATAATGTCAGCGAGCAGAATCTCTCCTTTTCCTTTCCTATTCTTGTTATATGTGTGCTTTATTTATAGTTTTTTTTTTTTAATATTAATCTTATATTATAGCTATATCATAATAAGACAAAAACAACACATACATCTCCCCTGTCTGGTCTGAATTTCTTGTAGAACAATTTTCTGTTAGCATCATCAACAATAGTCTTTAGTTGACACGAAGCTGTCTTCCCTTCTTGTTTACAGTAAGAATGGTCTAAAAATAAATAATGTCTCATTAATACATCATTATAAGAATTCATATTTCACAAATAAAATAATCTTTGCATGCTTAAAAAAAGTATTCACAAAGTGACTCAGTTGAAAATATACATACAATATATTTATTAAAATCTAAAACAGTATTACATTAAAGATGGGTCAAGATTAGATTAGCAAATGTCCAACAAAAACTAATGTTACAAGTTAAAAAAAGAAAGACGTAAGTTTGTTTGGCATCTATTGGCTCAACAACCATCTAACATAACATAACAATAGACAATCAACACAGATTGAGCTAGTCCCAAACTAAGATATGAATCTTGTACTGTGGGTACCAATACGACGATACACATATTACATACAATGCACTAAACACATATACATGTAACACCCAGACCCAGGACAATTTTAAAAACATCATTCTTTATTTTACCCTGGCCGGGAATCGAACCCGGGACCTCGTGACTCAAAGGCAAGAGCGTTACCTCCGCGCCACACCGGCCGCCTAATAAATAGTATTTTAAATATAAGAAAGTATGAGAGAATAAATATATTTGTTGGATATTGGTTGGTCTGGTTTGGATGCAATAAAAAACATATACATTTAAATACAACATACCTTCCATAAATTCAATTTTAATTTTATTTGCAAAATACAAAACAATATATTCAGGACCTATGAAACATATTGTTGAGAAGAACCATTAAGTTTTTTACCATTCAAATCTTCTTCATTCTCTTTGGGTTTTCGAGGGAATGTTGTGTGTAATAATGCATTCTTAGCTGCATCTTTCCGTGCGTCTTTGATTTTCGATCCATAACCTTTAAATTCTTCCGAGTGAGGATCCCACTCAGGATCTCCTAGTCTCAGAAGAACAGTATACCATCTGTTGTGTGGTGGGCCATCTTCAGCAATCAACTGGTATTGATATTCAATCTAATAATCAAAATATAATACATATTTATTGTTCGAAATCATATTGACATAGTCTTAAAATATCTTGTGAACATACAAAATCATGGCACATTCCATAAATAAGGTAACCAATGGAATTACTGCATGCAATAATCATACAGGTTGTCCTCGCAAAAAGCTGTAAAACTATCACTTTACTAGAAGTACTGAAACAAACTAAGATTTGGTGTGGGGAACTGCTGTGAGAATAGGAAACGATGGGGCTCCCTACAGGATAAATCCAAGTAGTGTGACTGCAGTGTAGCGAAGACCATGTCACACTTGCTGGAGTATCCATAGTATCCTGTCGCATGCACTATGGAGAATATTTTTGCCACATCCCATGTGCTGGGTGTTTTGCACAGTGGGGAAATGTTTGATTTTCTAGGCTTCTACACAAAAAAATAAATAAATACCAGATGTAACTAAAAAACTTTATACGATAACTTATAATGTTTAACGAATTGTTGTGAATGGTGTCACCAGAGCAGAACTCCTTTCTGTAAATTTTGAAGGATCAGCATTCAAGGTTACCCCACTTGCCGGAGATGCCACGATGTGAAATGACAGTGTTTGATAAACAAGAGGTTGAAACATACATACCTTATTGTAAACTACTAAATCATGAATCAACACCATTGGTGAATTTTCAGGACTAGTCTGTTCTGAAGATTCATCTTCTGATAATGGTATGTCATTTTCTAAAACAAAATGCAAACTATTCAATCTTCTAAGACATAAAAAACTGTAGAAAAGTAAAAAAACATGACACTTTATTTTATGCTTAATGGAAAAAAATATTAACACTAATAAAATATTTTTCTTTTCGTTCTTCAAAATTCCTATACATTCCTTTTGACATTCTAACCACATTCATTTCTATTCAACCCAACAAGGAATGCTTGCTCATAAATATTTTTATTATTACACCAACTTTCATTCATTCATTTCCTGATAATAGAAATTAACTAACCTCAAAATTTTACAAAGACAATATTATTATCTTAAGATTTAGAAAAAGAATATTAAATTTAAAAAGAAGAAATTGACAATTTCTTATTTAAACTTGATGAACGTTTTAAACTTGAACTGTTAGGTAGAATAGAACAAAAAGAAATTCCGTTACATCCATGCGAACTACATTTTTCCTGTGCATTTTGTACGGCGATTATTCGATAATGTATCAATGAAATGCACATTTTTTCACAAGAGTTAAATTTGTTATAGAATTACTTACCAGTAAGACACAAACTTGAATTAAAAAGACTATTCAATTCAATTTCGGTGTAAAAGAATATTTTGTGTATTTTATTCGCGGCGACATTATTTGTACTTATTATTATCGTTAGACAAAGCGTGCAAATCAAAAGACGAAACATTATAAGAATTTTAGGAGCGACGTATAAAATTAGCACGAACAAACATTTTTACTGTGTAAACTGAAAAATAATATTGTATTTTTATCTTATCAATATCATTATTATCTGTGATTATATCCGACAGCGCAGGAATCACCGCGAAACCATGAATCTAAATGCCATTTTTCGGGATTCCCGTAATTTCGTCAATGTGCTATGTCGCCACTGTCGTCAAATAATATCGGTTGATTAAATAAAAGTTTTGAAAACAATCAAAGTTTATTCATTCTTTGGAAAGAAACATATTAAAGAAAACGTAAAAATAAACTTTCATACTTTTGAAGCAACAAGATGAACACAATTCTAAGAAATATTAATATTTCTTATAAAACGAATGCCCGGTTCAATAATGTGCTAAGCCATAAAGATGGACTATATTAATTTCATAACGAAAGGGTAATGAAAAGAAATTTACATCAAATTAATAATAATTTATTTTGTTTAAACTTAAAGAAGACAAAATAAGGGAAAAACAATAATTCTTTATTTAATAATTAACTTTTTTGTCACTCAAAAATAATTTTCGAGGGAATGAATCATTTTATTACCATAATTATTAATTTGCTTGCAGACAAATAAATATTCAAAAGTAATTTATAAATAACACAGGTCTACAAAAAAAATATTTTTGAAAATTGTTTTAGTTTTGATAACTGATTTTTATGTAGTTTTTGGTGCTGATTTCAGAAACGATATTGGTTTTTTTCCATCACGTAAGGAAAAGTCATAAAAAAGCCATTCTTTATGTCAGTTTTAAGTATTAACAGTGATATTAAAACATTTTAAACATAGGTTTATCATAAAAAAAGGTGAATAAAAGTTGTCAATGCTGTACTAAAACACAATTACAAGTCTTTGTGGTAAAGTTTTCTTTTTCCTTCAAAACTTTTTTGTAGTTTTTTCGCTGTAGAGTTGAGGATTTTCTTTTGTTAACATCCAACATTGGTCAGTCATCACGTTTACGTTCCAGCGTACATGATATAGCTGCGTTTCATTTTTCATATCGTGATGGAATCGTTCTCCTTGTTCTTCACTTACTGGTCCAAAATTTTCTGGAAAATCGTCCAGATGAGAATGAAGGAAATGCACTTTTATACTCATGTTGCAGCCCAACAGTTTGTAGTTATTTAACATACCGAAAACTGTATTCCTATAGTTCGCATCTTTTTTATTTCCTTGAAAGCCAGTTACCACTTGTTTAAAAGACTTCCATGCTTTTCTTTCGTGGCCTACCATTTTCAACTCGAAGGATTCATCCTTCATAAGATTCCTAATTTTAGGCCCAACAATAATATCCCTTCTCTGGTGGAATTAAAATCTTTTTAGGATCCACTTAACTCTCCTTCTTAACATTCTTATCTCCAGGAACCAAATTTCTTCGTACTGGCCATTCTTTCTTAACATAATGTAGTTGAGGGTCACAGCTATCCCATTCACAGAGAAAGCAGGGGAACTTTGTGTAGCCACTCTGTAGGCCTAGTAACAAAGGGATCACTTACAGATCTCACAAATGGTCCACTTATGATCAGAGTAATTAATCTTGTTATGGACCAATTTAAGGTTCTTATAACATACTTTTAAATGAACTGAATGTCCTACTGGTACAGATGCATACAGGTCGCCAAGAGACAACAATGTGCTCAACACGTGACCGTCCTGTAGGATTTGATTTAAATGATCTTGCCATTTAATCCTCGGACGTCCACGTCTCCGAGCACCATTCCTCTCAGCCAAATATATCTTCTTAGTCATTCTGTCCTCATTCATTCTTTCCACGTGCCCAAACCATCTTAACTTATTTACATTCATCCTTGTTATTACACCAACTTTCATTCCACATTCCTTTCGTGTATCACTGTTACGCACACGATCTCTCAGACTTTTACCACACATCCTTCTCAACGATCTCATTTCCACTGCATTTATGCCACTTTCATCCTTCTTTAACCATGTCCACGTCTCACTTGCATACATAAGTGTTGGCACTAAGATAGCAGAGTGCACCAACCTTTTAGCTGTGGTGGATATGTTAGAGAACGTTAGAGTTTTAATAAATATAGTGAAAATATAACAGTGTTTTAATTATTTATAAATTATTGAATATGAATTTTCACAGTGTGAACACAATCACCCTTCAACAATTCAAAAGTAAGTTACACGTCGTGATTCATACAAATTAGAAGAATTTCTACACAAAAAAGTAACACACATAATACAGTAGTTTGATTTTATGAATTCCTAATATTTTAGAGATTTACATCATAAAAATCTAACTCAGCAATTACTACGCAAAGGACAACTTGCATGTCAATTACATGTAGTTACCTATTTACGGGGAAACACCTTGATGGTATGTGTGCATTATAGACCATTAAAGGATGACGTCACAGAAAAATCCGTGAGGGGCATCAGGCATCCCAACACAACACATTCACAGTGTTTACGGTGTAATATTAGGTGGGACGCCTAAAGAATAGATACCTACCTAATAATCAAAAAAACTGTCAGTGTCGATTTTGTTATAATTTTGTTGTCTGACTTTCTTTTTTTTCTCTTATGGCATAACATCCTACAAGTATGATTTGCGCAATTTGATTGTTTGCCCCCCACGCAAAAGCAAATCCATAGACAAGACCACGTGACCTTTAATGGTCTATTGAATTTACAGGATTCTTAGAAAATAAAAGTGGCTTATACTATTATTAATTCAAACCATTTTGCATCATATTTTTTGTCTCTGGCGTACAACTGTCAGTTGTTCTGTGTTCATGTCAACATGTCAAAAGCGTGATTCTTCGAGGTTATTTATTTCCTATTGTTTTGATTTAATTACAATTATTTCAATAAAATATGGACGGTGTATCGAAACTAAAGGATTTCCTTACCATTCATCAACCGCAGTTGGAGCTGTCAGGCGTACCTCGTCATTTTTGGCCGATTTTATGTAAAAAATTGCACGAACAAATATTCGATGCCGGCGAAGCGTTTCAAGTGTGTTTCATTGATTATGAAGAAAAGGAGAAAGAGCCTTATGAACCAACGTGGAGTGTGATGGTTATAAAAGAAGGAGGACTTAAGGAAAACGACGAAACAAACATATATCTTGTGGACCATGCCTGGACATTTAGAGTGCATCAGGTTAAAAGACAGTTACAAGAGATTCCGGGTCTTTTAGACAGAATGTTTGCATTGATGGGACTTGGCGGAGATGAAGATACAAGCGAAGAGAATAAACTGAAGTTGGTTTCTAATAATTTGTGGAAGTACGCCCAAACATATTCTATTAACACCAGAGATATTACAGCAGAAGATAGAGTACCCATTTGGTACGTAATGGATGAATTGGGCTCGGCTATTCAACATTCTGATGAGCCTAACTTCAGAATGGTACCTTTCATACATATGCCTGAACAGATTACATACACTTTGCTCTTCCCTATACAAGATATAGATGAAGGAGATATTGTTTATAGAAATTACATTGTAGGAAATCATGAAGAGATGTACAGAGATGCGATGCTGATACCGTGGAGGGAATATGAACATTACGATGAAGACTTCACCCAACAAGAACCTGATAAAGATTATTTCTTAAGTGGAAGAATTGAGGAAACTTTACCAACGCTGGAATGTGTGTTGTTAACAAGAGACAAATCAAAGAAACTAAAAGTGTTCTCTCAGTATGACAGAATCAATGAGAATTTGACACATGCAGCATTTGAAATAGTTCCAAATGAAGAAGATGCAGATATTTTGTGGTTCGTGAATCATTTCAAAGCTTATAAAGACTTGAGTGAACTGGCTCCACACAAATTCGTCAATCAGTTTCCATTTGAAAATATCCTCACAATCAAAGATCTGTTGAGTATCGTGGCTCGGAGGAAATCAGATCAAGCTGTGGATAAAAAAACATTACAAACATTCCCAAAATGGTTGCCAACAACTTTTAATTTAAAAACGGAACTCGTCAAATTTGTGGCATATTATCATCAAAGAGAATTACAAGGATTGGATAATTATTGGATTTGTAAACCTTTCAATTTGGCACGAAGTCTCGATACTCACATCACTAGTAATCTTAATTTCATTGTTCGTTTACCAGAGACCGGACCAAAAGTTGTTCAGAAGTATATTGAAAATCCTGTATTATTTTCTAGACCAGATTGTGAAGGAAAAGTTAAGTTTGATGTTAGATACGTCATACTTCTCAAAAGTGTCTATCCTTTGGATGTATTCGTTTATAGAAATTTCTTTTTGAGATTTGCTAATAAACCGTTTGCATTGAATAATTTTGACGATTACGAACAACATTTCACTGTCATGAATTATGTCAATCCGAGTAATCTTCATAGAATGCTATGCGCTGATTTTGTTAATGAATGGGCTAAACAATATCCAGAAACAACATGGTCTTCAGTTGAAGAAGATATCTTAAAAATGATCAAAGAATTATTTGAATGCGCCATTGATAAAACTCCTCCGTGTGGTATTGCTCACAGTCCACAATCGAGGGCCCTGTATGCTGCTGACATTATGTTGGCTTGGGAAAAAGATGAGAAAGGAAATATGAAGGTTCAGCCAAAATTATTGGAAGTTAATTGGATGCCGGATTGCAATAGAGCGTGTGAATATTATCCAAACTTTTATAATGATATTTTCTCTTTATTCTTTTTAGATGACTTGCCAGATTCTTGTATTCCAATTTAAACCAATTATATTTATTCTTTTCAACCTCGCAAATTCCAAATCAAAAAGCAAATATAGTTGAAGCATTGGTTCTCACAGCATTTGCCTATTTACTTTGTCACCTTCACATCACAAGCATATTGCTTACTGTCAGGTTATTTGGGGTGTATTTTAAATCCAGATTCAAATAGCATTTTCTTACCGTTGACATTGGTAATCTTGATATATTGATTGAGTCGACGTTGATTTTGTAAAACTCCATTATATTAATCTTGATATATTGTGTAAAATAAATATATGGGATTAAAAATATTAGGTATTCAGCGTTACAGTTCATATTTCCATAACACCGGAGCGAAACTACAATCTCAAAAGACGCCATTTTTCTGTATGGCCGTTCAAAGTTTTTTCAACAAAATTATATTTGCTTCTCACATGTTGGTTAACACGATATTACTCTTAAAAAATATTGTGAATGATTGCTATTCATCATATTCTATTCTATTCTTCTCAAGGCCATCCACTCGTTTGCGAGTGATTTAGGGCTATTCATCATATCTCACTTTTTTGAAAAATTTCACAATATTGCATTAAAATGGCATTGTTTCGTTTTAACAAAAATTTGACACATTTTTTTATTAATGGATGTTTCAAATTATAACTCGTTTTCAAGACAGATGAACATGTCATTTAAAAGAACATAACAAGAACTACAATACTATGTTTATAAGTCATTTCGGCCGAAATTCGACATGGTGTAGTTTCACTCCCACGTACAGATTTAACAGCAGTAAAGAAAAAGTTTAAATAATATGTATATTTATATACAGACATACCCCAACAGACACATAAATACATAGGGTATTCAGAAATAAATAAAAATTAGATATAATTTGAAAAGTTTAATTATGAATATAATATATCAATGTACATATTTTAATTATTATCATATTATATATATTACAGAAGTACAGTTACATATAATGTCTTACACTATATTATTTACACTTATTAATGTGTAAGAAATATTTTTATTAAGAAATTTATAGTAAAAAAAAAAAAATTATAAAGCTTATTATATTAATGTTGGTATACAAGAAAACCTCAATGAAGTCCAAGAATTTTGTTTCAAGATAATCATCAAAGTATTTTTTTAGTTTGTATCTGTACCAGCCTTAGTTAGTATAGTTAGCTTTAGTTAGTATTACCAGCCAGCTCAGCAAATTATCACATTAAGCGAATTTTATATCAAAATTATATAATAAAACTAGCTGACCCTGCAAACGTTGTTTTGCCATATACTAATGTCTCTATTAAAAAATAGGGGTTGATGGTAGAAGGGTGAAAATTTAGGGCTGTATGTTTTTTTGATGCCTCACCAGTCTGGGAGATCCTATTCTGTAACGGGGACTCTATGAGATAGAAATATCACTTAATAAGCTGAATAAATTAATTCTTTGGAAATAGGTGTTCAACATGGCGGTGTGAATAAACAATTTCCAAAAAAATGGACTTAATTAGTTTTTCTTGTGTAGCAATGATAATATATTATTGTATTTTTTAAATTATAACCCGATTACACCATTATATGAGATACAATAGAAAATTATGAAACATTTTCCTTTCACCTTGTAATGTTTCTTTTAAGAGTAAAAGAAAGAAATAAACATCTTTTATTCAGATTTTATTTTTTGTCAAACTTTTTAAGCGAGTTGATGTTTACTTTCTTTACTGTTTCTGAAGGGAGACAACTCAATAGTTAATGTATGGAATGCTTGGTATCACAGTGAGAAAATGTCCCATCTATTGAAGAGTCTTTCAAACTAAATAGAAAAGTAAAATGGTAGTCCAATTACATGCAATGGATTTAACACAAGCATTAATTATGAGACAAGACGGTAGAAAATGTCTTATTAGTTTACTAAAGTAACAATTTATAATTTGAAGAAGATGTCACCTGTACATATTGTGATGAGGGAGCTGAAACTTCTTTTCTTCAAATTATGAAAATCAGTGATTTTTGGATGTTTTTTTTTCTTAAAGATATATCTGGGTTTTGTTATAAATCCAAATACAACCTCGTACACTATTCACAGTAAGCTACTTAAAGCTTGTGTCGTGAAAGGGGAGTTTGCCGGCACCTGGGATCGAACCACCGACCTCATGTTCACGAGGCTGAGACTCTACCTCCAGGCTACCGACGAACTCGTTTAATAATCTGGGATGAAAATGTTGATTTTTGTTCCCTGAAATGGTGCTCATTTGAGAAACAACATAAGTCAAAGGTTTTTAATTAACAAATTAATATACAAATATATTATTTTTTACAAAAAATAAGGGTTTATAATAACAAAATACACTATAAGTTACATTTCGATTTGGGTAAGATATAATAATAATAATCTTTATTGCACAAAATTAGTATACAAAGAAGAAGAAAAAACATGGTATCATAACAATAGAATACATAATTTTGTGCAATGGGCGAGTTTATCGCTGAAGCGCAATATCTTCCAACTAACCCATCATCATTTCATTCAAAATTTTATAACAGTTTTTTGTGATATCTGAAAAGTTTATATTGACTGACTTATGGGGTTTCTCAAATGACCGATTCATATGTCAAAGGTGGGGTAGCCAGCAGACCAGCCGCATGTATAAAACTCAATTAAAATGTCTTTTTTTAACATCTGCCTTTTACAGGACACTCGAAAACTTAAGGAAAAGATTGGGAGTTCGCTTTGCCGGGTGCTCCAAATGTGGGATATATAATAATAAGTAATGAAAAATAATGTAGTATAAAAAATAAATATATAAGAAAACCTATCCACCATTCTTGAAAAACATTGCCACAACACAGCCTTGCGGCTAGTGTGGTAGACAGATATTTGTGCATGCTTCAATATGTTTTCATGTGTGTGATATGATTGTGAACAGTATTATTTTTAATAAAGAATTATTATTATTATTCTTCATGTTTAGGTATACATTTTTTTTGTTTTTAATTAATTTTACCCATGTATAAAAACATTGCAATATATATATATATATATATATATATATATATATATATATATATATATATATATATAAGAGAAGTCTAAACTCTGATAAAAAAATTTGTAAAAAAAGATGTCTTCATTTTAGATAATTAACAAAATGTACAATAAATAATTTTGACATTTCACGTCGAGTCTGAATCTCCTATATGGGTTCTATAATTTCTCCGAGCGCGTTTCACCCTTTGCCTATGTTTAGCTATTACCCAATCAGGTTCATCGGACACATCATTATCTCTACAAGCAGGACGGAGTCCAGAACTACTACTTGGAGCAGTTAGAATGCCGCTATCCGGTGTAGTAGCCTCGTCTTTGGCTATTCGTTTTTTAGTTGGTGAGACGGCTATATCTTCCATGGTACTCCCCGTACTGCAACTGCTTTCAATTTCACTTTCATTAGTTTCGTTTCTAAGTCTAGCTAACGTTGAAGAAGGCTGTTCGTCGTTTACATTCCAATCTTCTATATTTTGTCCGTGGTAATCATTGTCTACATTATATCTCGATAATGGTGTTTCTAAATTATAACTAGATTCTGTGGGAGGGTTCGTGTTGAGATCATGATTTCTATGTATACCGTTTATAGGCGTCGGTATAATGCTAACGAGAGGTAATTCTACGGAATCATTTGGTAAACTTGAATGACTAGCTCCTGACTGGTCATCATCTGAATCTGCTTCATTTATGCGGAAGAGGGGAGTGCTGCTTGTGCCACGAATACCTGAAAAATAAAAAATAAACACTTGAATTTTACAAAGTTTTTAAACCCTAAAAAAATTAAAAGTTGTTGTCTCGCATGCTAGTCAGTATTGACAGATTTTGCAAGACGCTAGTAACAAAAATATGGTACCTAACTAAATTTAACATATTAGCATAATGCGGATGAGTGAATTGCATGACTAAAAATTGCTTCATAATATAGGTGTACTCATTAACATGCAACATTTATCTGTGCATTGAAATATCATATGTGGACATTGCATATGTTTCTGTACATTTAAGTATCACATATGCACAAAGCTAACAAAGAGAAAGTTTTTTTTATTTAATTCATCATCATCATCGCCCTCAACGCTCCTCTCGGAAGCACAGGGCAGAAACCAGCCTCCTCCATTCAGAGCGTCTCTGTGCCAATTGCGTCACCTCTTTCCACGACATTCCATTATTTAATTCACTATTCATTAATTTATTTATTCATACATACATACATTTAACCATTTGCTCATTTATTTCTTGAATTTTTACACACAAAAATCATTATTTGTATTTAACATAACATGTACAGACAATTCACACAGACCGAACTAGTCCCAAACTAAGATATGAATCTTGTATTATGGGTACTAACACGACGATACACATCTACAATGCACTAAACACATATACATTTGTATTTCATTATTTATTCAGTTTTTAATGCTAATTACTTGATTATTCATTTGATAATTCATTAACTATGATGTTTTTTCACACAGCACATTTTGGTAGAGGGTAGCCCAGCGTTGGTGATGTACTATGTTTTATGTATATTTTTTTGAAACAATTGAAGTGTTAGTTTAGGTTTTGTAGGAATAGATTGTGCCTTTCGCTTTCTGTACATTGAAAGTGTTTATTTTAAATGTATAACTCTATGAAATTTTTGTAATCAATGTATAGTAAAACATTTATTAACAGTTTTCTTTATCAAACGATTTTGTATGTTTTTTTTCTTTTCTATCTTTTATTAATAGTTTTTATTTGTAATTATAATGTTTCAAACTATGTTTTAGTGTGTTAGCAATGGCTATTTGTGCGATATAAAAGTATAAAAAAAAATATGCTAGTGAGAACAGATGAATGAGCGGAATGTGTGATACATATATAATTGACTTAACTGTGGTACATGTTTGTGGATGACAGCTGAATTATGAACGACTTAATTTTATATTTGTAAACCATATATATAGTTGTTGTCTGTTTTGTACTTTTGATCAATAAAAAAATAAATAAAATTGTATAAGACAGTAAGTTACCAGTGCTGGTGCTAGGGACAGCGAGATTATCTTCAGTGAATGCAGAGTCTACGACAGTACTGGTGTGACTGCTCCCACTTACACTACCGCAACTGCTACTCATACTTAACATATTACTATTATTGCTATTCAGTCCTTTGCTATAACTACAATTACCTGAAAACAAAAACAAAAAACAATTATGAAACAATGCGCCTCATGACAGAGTCTCGGACATTCAACTGAGAGGTTCAATTTCTCTCACACCTACTTTACCATCATAACAAAAGCATATTTAAAAAGGGGTATGTGAATTTATAAATGTTTTGACATTTTTAGAGTAAACTACTGCTTATAATGATATCATAACCATTTTATAAAGTGATTCTTAGTATCACATATTAAAATTCAATACTAGCCAATAAAAAGTCTAAACAACAATTTTCATGCCCTAATGAACACTTTTTATAGAGTATGCCTAAATAAATTTTTTTATTTATTTATTTATTTAACAATAATTATACAGACATTACAATACATAGACTATTTGATAAAACTTAAATCTAAACATCCTCCTTATAGAGACAAGTCTCGTGTAAAGGAGGGTGAAATGTTCACACATACCTCTTTTTGAATATGCAACGAAGATATATTGCTTTCTGTGAAGGTGTATTTAGGTTTGTTGCAAAATCCAGATTAATTTTTAAAAGTTAATAGACTTATAGTGCCACCTAGAGGGTGTTTGGCTAACTACGTTGACCGTACCATCTGCGTGGCTGGAACGTTGTTGTAGAATGAAAATCTCAGTGATTTGCACACTCTGAAGAGTGCGGATGTATTCAAAGCAAGATTTAAGCTCATATAGTTCAGGAGGTGTTATGATTCATAAATGGTTTTTCCACATAACGCCGCTTTTTAAAATAAATTATTATTCATACTACAAAAAGAAAGTTTGCCATTACTGCATTAATCACAAGTCAATTCAGATCAAGAAGATCTTGCCACAAATTGGACACATTGTCAGATATGGGAAAAAAATACAATTTAAGTGCATTCTGCAGGGTATGTATATTCATAAGTAGTAGACCGATGGAGAGATTAAGACAAAATAGATAATTAGATAAGATCAATAGGATCTGAAGGAGCTGAATAATTAAGACTGTAGGCAATTCACTGCCTAAGATCGTAGGGATTGAAGAAATTAATATTTCTTTTTTCTGACGCTCGAAAAGTTCATGTAGAACTTAGCTCCGAAACATTGAATATCAAAATCTTTTGCAGTGGAATCCTAGTTCTCTCTAGGATTAAACTTCTCCAGTTTTCGGTTGAGATTGCCATTTAAGAGCATTTGTCTTGACCTATCAAATGGTCAATTGCTTTGAATATATTTTGCAAAATACACATTATAATAATTGTTTTATTATTTTTACATACTTTTCCTCATAGTTTCCTTCCCTTTCCCTCTATAGTAGGTGTTGCTTGTGTTGGATTTATTCTTACGGTCATAATTCCTAGACATTGTCATACGTCTGCGATTTGATCTCGTCATCTGGAAATTGTAAAATTTCACTATAAATATGTAATGGTCAATAGCTTGATATAAAAGTTTCACTATAAATATGTAATGGTCAATAGCTTGATATAAAAGTTTCACTATAAATATGTAATGGTCAATAGCTTGATATAAAGGTTTCACTATAAATATGTAATGGTTAATAGCTTGATATAAAAGTTTCACTATAAATATGTAATGGTCAATAGCTTGATACAAAAGTTTCACTAAAAATATGTAATGGTCAATAGCTTGATATAAAAGTTTCACTATAAATATGTAATGGTCAATAGCTTGATATAAAAGTTTCACTATAAATATGTAATGGTCAATAGCTTGATATAAAAGTTTCACTATAAATATGTAATGGTCAATAGCTTGATACAAAAATTTCACTATAAATATGTAATGGTCAATAGCTTGATATAAAAGTTTCACTATAAATATGTAATGGTCAATAGCTTGATACAAAAGTTTCACTAAAAATATGTAATGGTCAATAGCTTGATATAAAAGTTTCACTATAAATATGTAATGGTCAATAGCTTGATATAAAAGTTTCACTATAAATATGTAATGGTCAATAGCTTGATATAAAAGTTTCACTATAAATATGTAATGGTCAATAGCTTGATACAAAAATTTCACTATAAATATGTAATGGTCAATAGCTTGATATAAAAGTTTCACTATAAATATGTAATGGTCAATAGCTTGATATAAAAGTTTCACTATAAATATGTAATGGTCAATAGCTTGATATAAAAGTTTCACTATAAATATGTAATGGTCAATAGCTTGATATAAAAGTTTGAATATAAATATGAGCTGATCGGTAGCCTAAAGGAAAGAGTCCTGGACTTTTAATAGAGAGACCCGGGGTGCAATTCCACTCCAATTGAGATGCCTAATTGGTCTTGTTATCTGCAAGTTGTGGCAAAAAAATACAGCATAAAACAATTTTACACCTCTTCTTTTAACACAGTTTTTATAATCAAATACAGGGGTTCCCTAACTTATTTGGGCCGCGCCCCCTTTCCTACCAAAACATATTTTCGCGCCTCCCCCCCCGATTTTTTTTAAGTTTATTGGATTACGAGAATTTTATATATTATTACTAATATATAAAATTCTCGTAATGCAATTTGAAACAAGTGTTCCTTTCTACTATTGTTTGCTAATTCGCAGAGAGACGTCTTTCCACTTATAAGGTCATTATCAATCTGACTTGTAAGTCAAAAGACGTCTCTCTGCGTATAGTAGAAAGGAACACTTGTTTCAAATTGCATTATTATGGAATTCTACTACGTGTGCACCGACACAATTAATAAAATTCTCGTGTCACGGTGTTTGTTATCATACTCCTCCAAAATGGCTGGACCGATTTTGATGAAATTTTGTGTGCTTATCGGATAGGTCTGAGAATCGACCAACATCTTTTTTTCATAACAATTAAAGTTAAGGGTGGTCCACCCCAAATTTTTTAATTTAATTTTTTTATGGTGAGGCATTAAAAATTACATACAGCCCTAAATTTTTACCCTTCTACCATTTATTATGTTTATGGCAAATAAATAATGAATATGGCAAAACAACGTTTGCCGGGTCAGCTAGTTTACTATAAGAACTGATAAAAGCACACAAAAGATTACACGAAACAAGAACTGTACCTTGCTAGTATGTCTTTGGTGTGGTCTGTGTTGATGTCTGGAATCAGAGTCCTCTCCGTCACTAGAACTGTGTGAGTCTGTCAACATCATATGCTGTTGTTGCTGTCTGAGGATGTGACTGGAGATGACACTATTGTGAGTGCTATTACTACTGCTTGCCACTCCTCCTCCACCACCGACACCAACGTCATGTCTACGTGTACTCCCAGATGACACTCCACTAATACCCGTAGCTCTCCTTGATAACGTCCGAGACGTGCGCACTCTGCTGCTTGGTATGTTTGACTTTTGTTTTCGCCTGAAAAAAAAAATTGATTTAAGGGAGAAAAATAAGTTGGCTTTACGGCGGCATATATAGTAATGGTGATTGCGTTCTGAATGATGTACAGAAAAATCT
Organism: Athripsodes cinereus; assembly: GCA_947579605.1. NCBI lineage: Eukaryota > Metazoa > Arthropoda > Insecta > Trichoptera > Leptoceridae > Athripsodes > Athripsodes cinereus. The sequence continues at coordinate 23,707,468 of OX388321.1, read as the reverse complement.
AAATACGAAATGCGCATTTAAGTTAATTTTAATAAGTACATTGAAACAGCGACGTTAAGTGAGTTGTATGCAGATTAGAATTTTTGTATGTTGATATTCTTGTTGCTATGGGTTGCTAAGAACATCGGCGGTCTTTTGTCTAATATGGAACAAAAGGCGGTGTAACTAAACGCCACAATGGATAAATGTGTGGGTATCAATTACATCAGTTCTAAATTGTCTCCTTGATGGCAAATTATGAAAATAATAATCGTAATTATCAATCTATTTATACCGTCATGGCATCTACCACAAATGAGGTAGCCAGAAGACTTAACTGTATGTAATAAAAATACGGGTCATCCTCCATGTGTTTAAATTGGGTGAAATACCTTATTACTGAACTGAAGACATTTAATTGTTTTTTTATGTGTTTTTTTAAGAATTTCTGCTTTCAGCTCTGATGCATAGCTTTTCTTGAGTCACTAGTCTTATACATATTTAAATCAAATATACCTTGAATCAGATCTCTTTTGTGCCAAGCGAGCCAGTTTAGACTGTCTTGTAGCCATGCGTTGACATCGCTGACTTCTCACTCCATTAGTTGCTGGAAAAAACAAAATTATACAGTTATCAAATCTACAAAAAAAATCAATCTTAATTCACACAACTAACGTAGAATATCCTTTATTTTTTATTGTACTGAACAGTCAACTTATGAATATTTCTTGAGCGAAATTATGCAGAGTGTTTGACAGAACATTATCCAAAAATAAAAGTTTATCTTATTTTTGAGACTTTATTTTGAAAGAAAAAAATGTTTCAATTTATTTTGTTAAATAAGGTGTGATATGCACTCCAACCTACAAGATCCATCGTACTTTTACGTCTGATGTTGTCCAGTTAAAGCAGGTTCTTTAGTTCTAAGCATCTTATGAAGTTTAGAATTTTGTAGAGATCTAGAGTGAGGAAAGATTCCACTTCTACCCAGTGCCTTGATTCTTGTGAGTCCCATGACAATACAGTCTGCCGTGAGTTGCCGAGGGGTCTAACTACAGAATCTGCAGATACTATTTTATTTGTTTCATGTAAAGTTTCAAACGGTTTCCTCTTCACATGCTTACTGTTGACCAACTTTCTGTCATAATCAAATAAATTAAAAATCTAATAAAAATAACCACACTCACTTCTTTTTGGTGGTAATGGCAAAAAATCAACCAAAAGTTGATCACTATCCGACGAATCTTCAGAATCTTTATGTCTATTGTTCTGTGTGGATGTGTTGAGTGAGGCAGCCTGTCTTCTCGTGGTGACTCCATGCGCCTCTACGCTCCCATCGGAGGCGCTATGGAAGTCCGTGTCATCGGCAGACCAGCCCTCAATCTCACGCTGCACAAGAGAGTCAAAGAACGCCATCATTCTGGGATCTTCTAAGGTGGACTGGTCTGTGTAATTGTGTGATATGTACTGCAACAAAAAAAAAGATTTAACATTATTTGTTCAGATGAGTACTTCCACCAAAGAATTGTTCTCCCACTCTTTTCCACAAATTTTCTAGTGTCCCGTATGGCAAGAAAGGGTGCGGCAACGCAACTCTATGGACTAGAAACATTCTGTGGTTTGGGACATACGTTTTTCCAAGAGGAAATTAAAAAGAAAGGGAGACAAGAAAGAAATGAATTATGGAAAAATCTCCCTAGGCTTAGGCAAGCCAAGGAACTACTCGGAGGATGTAACTTTGGAAGAGTCAAAGTATGCACTAACCTAAGTAAAACAAGTCTCAAAGCAATAACAGCAATAACTTCCTAACGGGTCACTGCAGGCTCAAGGAACACCTACGCAAACTGGGACTTGAAGAAGACGGTACTTGTAGATTTTGTGAAGAAGAGGCCGTGACTCCTCGACATCTCCTAGCGGAATGCAATGCAAAGTCCTAGGTAGACACTGGGTAGAAGTGGAATCTCTCCACAACTTGGACCCCCTCAAGATCCTAGACTTCATAAGATGTCTGGGACTTGAGGGTGTGCTTTGACGGGCAACACCGGGAAAGCCGAGTAGGGGGAGTACAATAGATCTTATAGGTCGCGGTGCATATTTCACCCCAATTAATAAAATAAAATAAAAAAATAGTGTCCCGTATATGGCAGGTGTTCAAAAAAATAAGAACATTTTACAACTAAAATTCAGCGATGAAGTATCCTGTGATTTTTGTTGCCATGGAGAGGACAGCTTGCATGTTTATTATATGCAGCTGGTCTGTTGACTACTCCATATGTGGGATATGCCGTGATGGTATAGTGGTAGTTGTAGTAATATTTAACACTAAAAAACAATAGCACGAGAGACACGTCTTTCCATTTCTAAAGTGATTATCAATCTAAATGGTTTACAACTATCCCCCTGAATACGTAGGTATATAAGATAAAATATTAATTCGGCAATGATCTTAGATAAGGTAAGACGTCTCTCTCGCTTTGTTTAATCTATAGTAGAACAAAACTCTTGTTTTAATTTATCTAATTATAGAACTCTACTACTTCCTAACCAACATTACAAATAATTATTTATGTACATATATTTAATTACCTGTCCACTGTGATAGACCAAGGAGACATACTCCTCGTGTGAATAGACTGTACGAGGATTATCATTACCAGCATGCTCGTCCAGTAGGGCTCCTCTAGAGCCAGGCACCTCTAGGGGGGACCATGTCTGGAAATATCACAAAAAATTTAAGTAAAATTAAACAAGATCAATTGATATTTTAAATTTGCAACAGAGTGTGTTTTGGTTCCATGAAAACTTCTGAAATATCAGTTAATAAATTTAAATATATCATTGGTATAGGCTTAGTTTTACTATCTAGCTGGATCTCGTATAGTAAGTTAATTTACATTGAAACCGTAAAGATGTAATGCAGGGGCAGGCAGACTTTTACCATTGGCGGTTTGCAACAATAAAATAAAGGTCTTTGATTCCTAGAATTTTATGATTTCCCTTACACTCTGAATTTCTCCCCATATAGTTGCCAAATATCCATTATATGTTTGATTAAAACTTCAGAGAAGACAAACGAGGATATAGTATGTACTTTACCTTGATAATTTTCTCAACACCTGAGGAAGCCAGCACACAGTACTTATTATTGTAGCGGACTTGATTCACAATGGATCGGTGTCCTGACAGAACCATGTGGGTCTGTGGAATCGTCTGGGATTCTGGAAACAACATAGTGAAATAATGCTCACATATTTGTGAAACTTTAAATTTAGTTAAAGCTAATAATAATTAAATGCTGGTAATAATGTTGAATGTTAGGTGGTACGAGCATCCCACACCTGATGCTGTGCGTCAACGCATTCAGCAAAGATCTGTAATAAAGGAGAGAAGATGGAGTTATGTTTTATTGAGAATGTCCAATGATCATCATCTCACACTTAACACTTCTAGAAATCAGCTTCTTACATTCAGAATGTCTCTGCATGAATTGAGTCACCTTTTTCCACGACATTCCTAGTGCTCTGATTCGTTGTCATAAGAACGATGTATTGTGAAAGAGGGATGTCCGCGCAATCCAAACCCTTTTGGACAAAATAACAGTGCTCTTTTTTGCCAACTATTATTGGACATCATCAAAACATGGGCCAATCAGAATCATGGTCTCTCCTGTGTAACAGAGAATACAGATCTTTGCTGTGTGCGCTGGTCCAAAGTATCATACTATCTAACATCCAAATCTTCCTAAACTTTTTTTTCGAAATTTAGTATTTTCCGCTCTTGAGCCTTAGTTAGGTGCCAAGACTCACAACTTTATAGGATAATAACAGGCATTAAACAGGTGGCATTTCATCCTGACACTGTGTCCAGATGCTCTCCAAATTCTCTCTATGTAATTGAGAGCCCCACTGGCAGCTCTTATGCATATTGGTTTTCCCGATCAGAAATCACCTTCTGGCGTTATAGATGTTCCCAGTTATTCAAACTATAATAATAGTCAGACAAAAACACTGTTCATTCATCCACACAGTTCCAAATGATATTCCTACGGGGCATTGCAAAATGTGTCATATAGGCCATGACAAACGTTGTGGAAATAAAATGCAAGCTATCATTTCATTTTCATCTTAATGACTCGATTACAAAATACACATTCTGTTAGGTATAGGAGTTTGTTTGCAGATTATCCAATTTGCAAGAAATCAAAATGTGTTTCAAAAAAAGAATAGACAAGAGACGTAAAAAGTCTTACCTTTATCTTCTTCAGGCACTTTCCAAATGTACAAATTGAAATCATCAGATCCCGAGACAACATATTGATCTCTATCTCCAGCGAAGCAGCAAGACTTCATGGTGCAAGAGTTGTAGTAATCAGGATGATAGAAGTTGGCTATGGCCTCCTGTTTGTCCACGGCGTACAGTACGGGGAGCAGGCGTCTTCGTAGAGCTAAGATTTTGGTCCCCAGGGCGTTGAAGCAGACACTCATGCAGTTTTGCAAGTGAGCCTTTTGATTTGCTTCACCGTAACGCATCACAGGACTGAAAATAGTTAAAAAAATTAGTCTCACTCATTTCAATTCTGAAGATAACATAAAAGTATGCAAATTAACATTTCTAAATACCTATATATTAATACAAGAAAAATTGTAGGCTGTTCAATTTCTTTTCACACAAAAAGTGACCGCGGCACACCGAATATAGGTGTGCCGCGGTCAAATACAATGTATTTGAAATTTTACAATTTTTCATTATGTATTTAATACACAATGACAAATTATTTGTGAAAAACATTGTATAGAATAATTATTATATTAAAAAAATAATAATTAATAAATAATTATCATAGAAAAATTCATTGCAAAATTTGTGTATCAATTTAATACCTATATATTTGAGCTTTTGGTGTGCCGTGGATTTCTAGGAAGAATTTTGGTGTGCCGCGGAGTTCTAGGAAGAATTTTGGTGTGCCGTACATGAGAAAAGGTTGCGGAGCACTGTTCTACAGGACTCATGAATACACAAAGAAAACAAAGAATATAACTCTCGACATTCCTTTAGTAAAATAATGTGAAGTAGAGTTTTTGAATGTCATGTAAAAGGCAGGTGTTCAAAAAAAAGCAAGGTCATTTAACATCTTAAGTTCAGCAGTGAGGTTTGCCACCCATTTTGATTTGTCTTAATTTTTTGTGGCACAGAAAAGACGACTCGCATGTTTGTTACATGTGGCTGGTGTCATGGTATTATAATTTTGGTACTAGTGTCGCCATCTCTTGAAATCCGGTGAAGCACTGGCCGCCCTGTCCAGAGATAACGTAGATTCCTTTTTGATCTTAAGATAAAGCAGATTCCTTCTTGATCCTTTTCCTTTCGAGTCAGCCATTTTGGAATTAGTTGCCCCGTGCCGGCCTTACAAAACAGGCGGCGCGGGCACTCAAAAAAAATAATCTATCTTCCTTTTTTCCTTTATAAAACTGTGAGTGTCGCATTGTGTTGAATTCTGTATAAAAATGTGAATTGTTTTGTGTATTCAAAAAAAGGTTAACCTGTTTTCATCAATAAACTAATCGTGCTGCATCATCCTTGTTTTTTTTCTTACAAACAGTCTCATATTTTTACCCAATGACACATCCTGGGAGAGTTTCTGTGATCTGCCGATATTGTGCTAGCTGGAGGAAAACTGGTTACACTGGTCTGCTGGCTACCTCACTTGTGGGATATTTCGTGATGGTATAACGGTGTTGGACTTTAAAAATAATGAAAAGTTTTTGGATTTGAATCCTCTCACAGCAGAACTATCCACCTTCACAACACAAGCATATTGCTTACTGTGATAATGCATTTGGGGTTATTTAAAACCCAGATTCATCTTTTATAAAAAAGTACACTTTTTCCGCATAATACTAACGTTTTATTTTTCCTGAGGTCCCATAGTGTGACCCCATTTACTGCACTTGCGGCAGCTATGAGTTTTTCCTGAGTTGGATGGAAAGTGACACCGTGATACGGCTTACGACTGCGAGACACCACTAGAGATTCTGCAAGTAAATAGCACAAAGGTACAGTTTTATATTTAAAAAAAAATATTACATCTCACAATCCAGACTATGTGCCAATTAATTCAGAAAAGATCTGTAGTTTCTGTAATACACAAGAGAAGATAGTTCTGGCTGGATCATGTTTTGAGAATGTTCCATTATAGATGGCCAAAGTGAGCAGTGTTTATTGCCTGTAAGTAAATACCTAAAAATAAATTTAACACAAAAAATTGATGTGGAGTGTTCACCTTCCACAGACTGTCTGGTGTCGAAGAGTAGGAGTCTACCATCATTTCCAGCAGTGGCCAGGATTTTGCTGTTGGTGGGATCCAAAGAGAGACTGCTGACAGCCTTCTGGTGAGGCAGTAGCTCCACAACACGTTTCCTGAAAGGAAGCAATAAAATTAGTTTGGAATTGGATCAAATTTTGAATTGTATCAAATCAACAAGCACATATATTTCTGAGTTTGGTCAAAACATGTCGATTATAGCCATTTGTATTAAGTGCAAGAAAAATAATGTCTTGACTGATAAACTCACTCATTGTGTACAAATAAAACATTAAATATCTATACTCTATATCTGTTTTGCACACAATGATGTTTATTAATTTTGCAAACGTATAAAATAATCACATTAAATTATATCCTCTTGAGGGGTAAAGGGAGATGAAACTTTGCCAAATAAACCTACCATCTTCGTTTCCATCACATTCATATAGTTTTTCATCTAAAATCATATGTGAAAACTAAAACACTGTTTAATTTTCACACATTATTTTGTATTTAGTCAATTGACAATGACAAAATACTAATTGCCGAGCGCTTTCGGCTTGCGGCATCTTCAGGGCTAGTTTCCAAAGCATTCAGGTTACGACTGTTACCTTCTGAGTGTAATACCATTACATTGTCAGAATGGAATGAGTGATCCTGTTCAATGCAATGGTCAGCCATCTCAGAAAGACCAGATAATCCTCTAAATGCTTTATTGTTTATTCAAGTCAATTGATACTTTTGGATATTGTAACATTAGAATGTAACATTGAAACGGTGAGCAAATTGAAATAGAAATTCGTACTATGAATGCGTGTTTTGGTCAGTAACGTCATCGCGAATAATAATAATAATCTTTCTTGCTGATGCAATATGAAATCATTTCTTTTATGCGTGATAATTTGTCAATTATCAATTAGTCGTAAGCGACACCTGTTTTGATTGGCGGATGGTAGTATGAACTGTTGAAATCCACCAATGACGACCCAACTCATAGAAGCGAAACAAACTATGCATTTTTGTCAAGAAAGGTTATAAATACTCCTCGCACGCCACCTACCTTGCTTTTGCCTTCTTGCCCTGGTCGTAATAGAATCTCTCATCATGTAGGAGCAATATCAGTATTGTTTCCGGCGTTATGCCGTTTCGCGGGTAACACCAGATTACCATTAAATACAATCAATAGTTTCGTTAAAAGTGGAACTTACAAATAGTGAATTAATGCATAAACTATCTTTAACGTGTAGTGGTAAATTCGTAAAACATGTCCCATATCGAGTTCGCGCCAAAATCATTGACGCCATGATGTAACATAATATTCAGGAATAGAATATATAAATATTCTCACCCATACTACAAAGTTAAATGAATTAGTATCCGTTGAATCCTATGATATCTTGCAAGTGACAACTTATCGCCCGGTTTCTCTGTGATGGATGTAGGAACAAGCTCTTCTCTTTGATGGCGATATCTTATGGTTTCCACCCCCGCTGAGTGGTACAATATGTGCAACAGCTTCGTGGATCTGCCCACCTACACATCGTGTCTTAATACTTTCTTTGAAAATCCCATAAGGATCAACATTTATCATAGATAAATGTTACATCAACCACGTACGTATTCTAACACCCACACCATAACAGAAATCGGCATCATCAATACTACGAATTACTACAAATGTATGTAAGTTATTTATGCTATTCATAATTGTTAATGTGTACCAATAATCGCTATTTGTATTTGTTAAACTTTAACCTTGATTTTAAAATATAAGAGTGTGTGACGATGGATGATTGTGAGATTACATTTCAGTATTTATTCTTCCCAATTGATAAATATACACTTTGCCAAATGTAACTTATGTGACCATACAGAAAATAAATTGTAAAAACTACCACACAGTATTTTGAACCCAAATATCTATTTACCCCTAGACAAAATATTATTCACGAGCATACATATTTACTTGCTTATATACTGGAACCTATATACATGCTTATATATTTGAATTTATATACTTGCCTATGTACTTGAATATTTAAATAATACATAACGAGCAAACTGGAAGAACTGTTTGTATAAAATATGATTATTCATTGGAATAATATTTCAAGACAATATAATACCTTCATAGTACCATGCTATTGCTAATTTTGTTTATTACATTACATTTACATGGGTTCGAGTCCCGTGTTTGATCTGATGAATACAATGAGGAAATATCATAACATCTATAAATTTATAAGAAATAATATATACCTACTCCGGTATATTGGTCGCAGAAAGGACAATAAGATGGACCAACTCTACTCAATGTAAGTATCTGTGTATTCTTTGAAGAAAGGTAAATGTTACTAATAGTTAATGAGAATCAACCCTAGACATCTTAACATTTCATTTATTTCCTTTGCATAACATGTAATTGCTTCCATGTAATCCATTTAATTATTATAATCTTACACCTGGACGCTCCATAATACAATTATGGGCTTCCAATATATAAATTGATTATAACCGTTGTTTTTGCTTTTTTTTTAAATTTTAGTGACAATACTGTCATTGTAACCATTTACTGTGGCTAACTGCTTCATTATTTGTAAGCATGATGATTTCAGTTGTCACTAAAATTTGTTATACGTGGTTAAGCAATTTGATAACAAGATACTACTCATGTTTTCATAACAAGATGGTAAAATAAAGTGGCTTATAACGTCATACTTGGAGTATAATTATAACAAAAATGTAGAGAATTATAACTATTGAAAAAATACCCAGTATTTAAGCCTTACGTCTGTGTGTCGTGCACAATGACTTGGTAATCATTTCCTCCAGAATAGATGTGTGAGATGTCAGGTGTGAGCGTGAGACAGAATATATTGGAGAGGTGTTGTGAGACCATTTGCTGAGGCTCTCCATGTTCCAATAAGGCATCTCCAAATTTCCATAGCATCACACGACGATCATCCCCACCTAAAATAAACCAATTTATTTTAAATAAAATGTAAAACACACATTAGAGTTTGTTTGACATGTGCTGTGAGATTCTTGAATCCGTGGAGTCCCATTTATTTATGATAAATTTTGCAGCAAATGTTAAAATTAACTTTCCTATGGGTTGTCACTGTATTTTTTTTTCATTTAAAAGCTCTGTTGACTTCCAAAAGATTCTAGAGTTAGCCAAACTTTAAAACATAAAATTAAGTGTCCTACAAATCAGTTTCTCATTGTTATTTCTGGACAATGAGGTTGCTGCGGGTTATGAGTGCACAATCCTGATTAACTTGCTTGTTCCGGCAAGCACGCGCAGTCACATTGTCTGTTTTGGCTGTCTTTTATGCATGTTGGATTGGTGTTTTGTTGTTTTCATTTTTTGTATAACTTTTGTAATAAATGACAAACTTGTGGGCTTGGTATTATGAGTGCAGTTTGAGTAGGATGATGCATTGTCTTTGCTTTGTGATTTTGTGTATTATTTCTGTTCATAAGCATTTTCAAATGTTTTGTAATAATGATGAATAAATAAACAAATGAAGTAGAGATGAGAGCCTCGGATACATGTAGGTGCCCACATACAATATTTCAAAAAGCTGTAGAGAGACGGAATGATTGTTCTTAATTTTTAGTGCTCTCTCCCTATACATGAGATATCTCTATTAGGGAGGTATAATATTGTAATAATGATTTCAATTGTATACTAAATTGTGTAATTGTTTTTGTCTTTTTTCATTATTATTAATATACACCTATTTATCTTTGGACTTCTCCCATGTAGAAGTAACAGTTTACTATTTGGTCTCCAAAATAGAATTGACTAGATTTTTTTTGTAAGGTGATGAACCAAGTAATCCATGTAGAATTATTCTGGACAGCGACTTGTTTCTGCTGTTGTGTGCCAAGAGGAGCGTTGAAAGGGGAAATATGAAGATTATGACTTTTTCTGTAAGTTTTCTTCAATTCATTTAATAAAACGATTAAGAATATAAAATATTTCCGATTAAAGTAGTAGTTTGTTTAGTTGTCTGTAATAATGTCGCATACGTATGGGACAATGGAATAATGATATAGCTTTATTCTAATTATCTCGCATGCATTTGCATTTATCGCTCGTATTTGCGCAGAAGGAAAAATTTATAAAAACATGAAACATTACTATATTTTATTTCTCGTGCGACACATGCAATTGACACTTGATGCATCGGAAGAAAATGGCCAAAACGATATCAAAATAATGCAATCAAAATTTAATAAAACACATCATAACAACGTTGTTTTAACCTACCGGACACAAGATACTCTCCATTCTTGGAGAATTCTATTGCATTTACACATCCATAATGACAGAATAGATCTTTTCTGAAAAGATTTTTGGCCACTTTGAGGCGTTCATCGTATAACTTGCTTTGTATATTATATAAATCTCCCAGCTGTCTCTTCAATATGTATTGTAGAGGATTGCCGGGGGACATACGAGACATGGCTACAACGAATGATTATCTTGAATCAATCCACAATAATGATATTTCACGATTTTACACAAGACAAAAGATTAATAATTTCAGTGTAATCGCGTTGCGTTTGTTGCGCGACCCCGATCAGCTGGAATTATTTATTTTGTACACATTAATCTTGCCATATCAAAATTTTATTTCGCTATGATTGCATGCCAATTTTGTAATAAAAAAATAGTAGTATCTATAAATCAATAAAAAAATAAACGCTATTTTAATGGGATTTTAAAAAAAAAAGGAAAAACCTTTCACAGTAATTTTTTGTTCATTAAATATCTGTGTAATTTTTATACAGCGTACACGTTTCAATTCAACTAATTGCACATCTACGCACATATAACAAAAAGTAATTTCAATTGTCTTTGATAAAAAAAGCATAAAAAATAGCTGGAAGTGTAACAAGAAAAACAAGTGTTTTGCGTTTTAATTGGAATATTTCGATAATTATGTCAAAAAAATTAAAATGTACGCAACATCATACAAGTTTTAGTGTTGTAAGTCCCTAAAAGTACATTTTCGTTACCAAATATGACGATTTATTTCATGGTGTAATGTTTCGTAACATCTAAAAAAGACCAAAAATTATAAATTTCGTAAAATAAATCTAAAAAAATAAATGAAAAATAATGAAATCAATACATAAGAAGAGCAAATTTCTCCAAACTGTAATAATTTTGAGATGTAAATGATGATATTTTGCGCAAAAATTGTAAAATTTATATTATGGTAGCATTATTTAACAGCTGTTAGAAAACCAAAGATGTAATATAATGGGACCGTGCACTGCGTCAAAAAAATAAGTCACCTGAGACAAGAAAGAATGTAATATACGAACCGTGGTTGTTGCGTCCCTCATAACCATGGTTCTGAATCACTCGCAGACGGGTGGAGGAGTTTGAGAAAAACATAGAATATAATAATTGTGATTGTTTATAAAAGGTTTCTGTTAAAAACGAACTAGAGAATTTATTATCTTGGGGTATCTGCTATGTTCACTTCACTGAATTCTATTACAAAAATTGTTGAGGAAGGCAGTTCGTTATTTATCATAAACATAATATCCATTACAATTGTTCAAATAATTTATTTGCTATCTAAGCCTTGTGATAAATTCCATCATTTCTTAGAATTTTTGTTTAACCTATGGGATTTTTTTAGGATGTATCTGGGTTTTTGTTATAAACCCAAAATACAATCTTATGCACCTTTCACAGTAAACTATTAAAAGCTTGTGTTGTGAAATGGGAGTTTGCCGGCACCTGGAATCGAACCACGGACCCCTTTGTTCACAAGGCCGAGACTCTACCTCCAGGCTACCGACGAATGCAACACATCATGATACAATATACATGATTAATCTTTGAGTTTTGAATTTTTGATGGACTAGTCCAGAGAATCCCTAGACTTGCTAATTACAGTAGTTGTGAAATAATTCCATAAGGACCTTATTTAAGGTTTTTACACCAGCACCATTTATGTCCATCTTTGATTATTATTTGACTATTATCATTTGAACTAGCAATGGGGTTTAAAATGGGTTGTAAAAAATATAAGCAGACTTAAATAATACTTCATTTTTATTACAAAAATAGTACATAAATACAAAATATAAATAACAATACAAAAAGTTTTTTATAAATTCCATTCTCTCCCTGCACAAAAAGAAAATCATTTTTAAACTACAATAAGCACATCATATCTATTTCATCAAACAATTTTTCTATACAAACTGAATCTTGGTTTGTGATAAACTTAATGCATCAAAAAAGATATATGATACTAAGAAGATGACAATGTAGAAAAACTTAGTTTAATTTTATTTTCTTTTACTGTACAATGTGAAGTAGTTTAAAATGGAATAAGAATTTATTATTTTATCTATCGAACACTAGTTCTGGCATTTAATTTCTTTTGAGATTTTTAATTTTTCTATTCTCAATCATCAGTAACCATTCCAGATTCCATCTGAGATCTGTAGACATGTTCGTAGCCAAACTTCATGATGTATCTGAAGACATTATCATTGATTAGGTTGGCTAGCTCAGGAGAGTTCATCAGGTCGTCTAGAGGGATCAGATAGTCATCCAAATTACATTCTGGAAGAAAGTAATAAACAAATTAATATTTGTGCCACAATTTTGCAGAGAAAGTGTTGGTGTAGGGATCCCAGATGTTGATACAATCTGGCCGAGTTTATGAAGTGAGAGGGTTTTATATTTACATATTTATTAATTTAATTTTAGACAAACGGTCAATACTAAGTAAAAATAGAACAATATTACATTGATTATGGACCAAAAAAAGTCCCCCTATATTAGTAATGTAAAATTAACTAACATTAAACATACAGAAACAAAACTAATTTTATAAAAAAAAATAGGTTTAAAAAGAAATTTAAGACACGTGAATAGATTCACATATTGCTCCCTTGAGGGATGGGCCAAGAGGACGAAACATCAATCCAACTTGTCTATATACACTACTTTTCTTCCTTTACATTCATTCAGTTTACTATAAAAGCATACAGGTTTCTCTTATTTAATATATGGTTAAGTCACATAGTTCACAGTCTTCTGAGTTACCTGACACTCTTTCAGCCAACCAAGCTTTGTTCGTCATCCGTTTACCATTCATTCATTCCATATGCACAACCTAGTTAAATCTATTTACATACATTCTACTTACAAAACTGGTTTCACTACTGCTCACCTTTTTGTCTTCCTTTCAACATCCACTCGCTCCACATATCCAAGCCATCTCAACTTATTAACATACATAGTACTCCTAAAATATGTCTTGCATCGGCTTATTTTCCTTATTTTCACATCATCGCTCATGTTTAGATTAATAGAATAAATAAATAATTAGACATTTTAAATTCAGCAATGAGGTTTGCCGCCCATCCTGAATGTCTTGATTTTATATTGGCACGGAGAGGACAGCTTGCATGTTTATTATATACAGCTGATTTGCTGGCTACCCCACTTGTGGGATATGCCGTGATGGTACAGTCGTAGCAGTAGTAAATAATAAAAAAAAATTTACCTAACAAATGCACAGCATCTACAACTTTAAAGAATAGTTTATTCTGTATGGTATGCATGGGCTCCTCAGCATCTTTTGGCTTCCAGCGGTCTGCGAGCACGGTGGCGCACCATACTCTACGTCTCAGCTCCGCTACCTCACATCTGACCGCTTGCTCGTCCATTACTTCACCAATCACCAGCGAGCACAGCTCTAAAGCTCGTACATAATCGTATTCAGTCAATTCATCTCCTTGGTATGTTATGTACATCTGAAATAAAAAATTATTAAAACACGTAATATGATATGTGCTTGCACCATACATTCGACAGAGTCGTCGTTTTTATCAAATTATCTTATTTTCGGGTTATACGAATAAATCAAAGTGGTTGTACAGAAGAATGCTGCGTATCTCATGGACTGATCGAGTGTCCGACGAAAGGGTGCTAAATATAATGAAAAAAGATAGAGAACTGCTAACCACTGTCAAAAGACGAAAAGCCACATACTTTGGTCACGTATTCCGTGGTGGAAAATATACCCTTCTACAGTTTACAGTAGAGGAAAAGATAGAGGGCAGACGGGGTTTGGGGCGTAAAAGAGCATCATGGCTCAAGAATCTGCAGCAGTGGTTTGGAATACTGGATGCAGCAACCCTCAACAGACTGACCCAGGATCGTTTCAAGAGATGGTCGCCAACCTCCGTTAGGAGCGGCACGAGAAGGAGAATAATAAATCATGATATCTTTTGGTTTATACCATCACTCCAACAAATGGGGTAGCCAGCGAATCAACTGTGTGTAATAAATATATAGGTCATCATGAAAATGCTAGTTAGTATTGTAGTGCCTCAAAATATGACATGTGGTACATGTTTGTGGGTATCAGTCTACATTCTTATATTTTTTTATTTTTAAAGGACAGCGCCCGCCACATACCTCGTGCCGTGCCTGGAGATATGTATCTCCATAACGACACACACATGCACAAACAGGATTTAATGTTGCATTAAAGCGAGAAATGCTGCCCCGAGGGAGCACTCTAGATTTAGTAGCCACACACCAAAAATGTTGGTGCAAAAAGGTAAGGGAAGAAATGGGAATATGCCTTCCTCTCTATGCAGTATCGTTAGCTACTTGAAGGTGAAATTGGGCTACCAAAGAAAGTAAAGAAGTTTTTGAAGGTGAAAAAATTTTCCTTGTGGCCACCAAGTCTGCATGTCCTACAAGTCCAGAGGATGGACCAACTCTACTAAATGATACTACCACTGAGAGGGAGATTAAAGAGAGTTGTAGTATAAAAGATTCTCCCATAAAAATGGGCAGTTTTGACTTGTCAGTCATTCAAGTCTGATGCCCAGGGGTCTGCACGTGAGGTCTATTTGGTTTGAATATACGGATAAATAGGAGTCTACGTGAATAAAACAAAAAAATATATACATCAACAATATCTCTAGGTTCCATGACTCTTAAGTTGTCTTGTGTGAGGCCGTGATGTGACAACAGGGAAGTTGGCAGATTGTGATAGTCTTTCAGCAGTAAACGCTGGTCTGCGGCAGTTAGTAGCTCATCTAGACTCTCTCCAGGGACACCAGCTTCAGCAGCGAGGGCGCTTAGTTTAGCTAGAGAGGCTTGAACCTGGAAAATTAAAATTAAATAATTTTATTCAAAGTAGACTTCAATCCGCCTACCCCACCTCGGACATGGCGTGAGGGTATAAATAGATAGATAAAACATTAGTTGAAAGATGGGAGCATTAGAAACGTTTAAGAGATGGCTCAGTTGGTACAGAACGATTCTGAATGGAAGAAGCTTTCTCTTCCAAGACACTTACCAAGCTATCGATTATTTCAATCATCACATAAATTTTGATAGAATAGTTGGAAGTATGTACAATATTAATTTATTGAAAAAACAAAAGATAATTACATTCATCCTATGAACAGATTGCTGTTCATTCTGTGCCAAGTTCACCAGCGTAGCGGCCGCACTGAGCCATCTGCCATTCCTCATCTCATGTAGCCAAAGTAGATCACTGCCTTCTTCCACATTCTTTCCGATTTCCTTAGTGGCCAGGTCCATATCATCATCCATACCACCCTCTTCTTCTGATAGAATAGCCTCGTGTACGTGGCGTGGGGAGTCTGTGACACTCTGACTAGCTTGATGATGTTTGGACAACCATTGTGACAGAGCGAAAGCGTGGTGAGGGAACGCACGGAGAAGAGCAGCTTGGCCACCGCGACCTTTGTTCATGAACCAACGGAATGCTGCATCTTGGAAACCCTGAGAAGTATAAATAAAAACTTTACTGCATATGAATACATAATATATTTTGGGCTGCTCACCATAGCATCTCTCATCATAGAAATTGAAAATTAATTGATATCAAAACATGGGCTTATTGCTCATACAAAAACAAAAAAATGAGACATTGTAAAATATATTACTCCAACTTGTAGTACCAATTGTGAATTTTATTTTTCTCTATCTTTCATTTAAAAGGTTTGTTTCACATTGTAACAAACTCCTCCCTTTTCTACAATGACTTATCCCATTTTTAGAATGTACCCTCCCACATTGAAAAAAAAACTCATTCTACTTTTAGAATGTCCCCTCCCATATTGTGAAAAAAACTTATCCTACTTCAAGAATGTCCCCTCCCATATTTGCGAAAGAAACCCATCCTACTTCTAGAATGTCCCCTCCCACATTGTAACAAACTATCCCACTTCTAGAATGACTTTACACTACCAGAATCTCTCATACCACATTGTGACAAACTCAACCCACATTATAAAAAAACTCCACCTAAATTGTAACAAACCCCTCCCACTTCAAGAGATTCCCCCCATATTGTAACAACCCCTTCCTACTTGAGTAATAGCTCCTTCCATATTTTCAATTAAAGAATTAAGTTACAGCTATAATGAACACATATCATCATGACAATCTTTTCGCCAAATGTAAACAATATTCTACACATTGCATAATACAAATTACATAAAGAAAAATTGATGATCAAACACCAAAGAATATGTTTTCACTCACCAAATCTTCAAATTTATCCATGTAATGGTACAGTTTATCTCTGTTGTTTGATTTTTCACATATGAGTACCAGCATATCAAAGTCGTGATATTTTTCAGCAAGCGAAGTGGCTTCTTCATATTCCTCATCATCCACTGTAAACAAAGAATTAAAATTATGACAAATTTCTTAGATGAATGATTTGAATTTTTGACACAATCAAGAGTTAGAAACTGGATTTACTTGTTTATGGTATTAGCACACAAGTAGTAGAATTCCATAATTGGATAAATTGAAAGAAGAGTTTCGTTTTACTATGGATTAAACTGGATTTACTTGTTAAAAAGTGTAGATGTTAATCATCTTTGAATTGAAACCATTCTAGATTAATTATTCGTATTGATTAAATTACAACTAGATATTCCCATTGATTCATAATACACTCTTTCACAATACACCGTTCTTATGACAACGACATCAGAGCGCAGAGAATGAAGTGGGAAGAGGTGACACAATTGGCACAGAGACGCTCTGAATGTAGGAGGCTGGTTTCTGCCCTGTGCTCCCAAGAGGAGCATTGAGGGTGATGATGATTTCCATTGATTGGACATGTCGTGATGGTACAGATAGATGGATAGAGATAATTTCACTTACCAAAAGGTTGAATGATATCCGTCCTTAACTGTTGATAATCCTTCATAGCAACCTGTCTTCTCTTAGTATTATGTGGGAATGCCTGAGCCCTCTCCAACGTCATCTGCAATATAGCATTTCCGAGTGATGCAGCTTGTGTTCTCAGTTCTCCTTTCACCTCAGGTCCAGCCCGTCTAGCTCTATTGATGCTGAGACTTTGCTGGCCTCGTAAGGCTTCGAGAAGACTACCAGATCTGGGGCACGATGTCCAGGTTGTATGCTCCAATCGCAGCCTCTCAACTGATGGAATCACCGTGTAGAACTCGGCATGTTGATTGCGGTACTTCAGGACTTCTTGAATGACAGCCTGAAAAAAATAATTACTAATGACTCCTAGTCACGCAACACATTACGTTAAGACTAGTAAATAGTTTCTATGATACGGACACTGTAAAAGGTGGAATAGTCATTAAAAGCGATATGCATTGTTATAACCTACTGTAAAATTAATAAAATAAGTAAAATAATAAAAAAAAATACATAAATTTTCTCACCATTAGCACATGATTGACTTTGATGATGAGCTGCGATAGTGCCGGAGGTTCACATCCCGCTTCCTCCTGTTGCTTGCACCACATACAGGCACGTACCATAGCTCTCTGCACTCCACTAACATTCTTATAGAACAAGTCTGATGGCGATAGTGCTGTGCTGTTGGGGATATTGTCCTCTTCCTCTTCACTCAAACTATCCATTACCTGGAAAAGAATATGAGTTGATAAACAATATAGATTTTTTATTCAATTTTGATTCAGCAATGAAGTACACCTCCTGTCCTAAGTATCTTATATTTATTAAACTCAAAGGACAGTCTGCGTGTCCATTACATGCAATTAACCCACTGGCTACCCCAATTGTGAAAGATGCCAGGAGATATGCATAGTGATAACATAAATCCAGCAATAAAGAGAAATTTGATATTTTCAACCGACGGTACTTGGTGGAAATTCATGTTGAATTAATAATAAAAACACTTATTTATAGTATGTCCACAGTGACTTTTTATTGGGTGCGAGCTGGCTTTCAAGAGCTTCCGCTCTCATCATCAGGCTGGCGAAAAGTAAAGAAATTACAAGTTGGTAACAAATATAAATATGTAGTATGTTATTGGATAGCAAAACAAAAGTGGTGGTTAAGACAGTGGTAACAAAGAATTGAAATAGAGTACTCTAATTCAAAGAGAAATTTATAAAAATAAAGGATATTAATTTCATTAGAACGGAAATCAATAAAAAATGGAAGGGATATATGAAATATGGAAGGAGCATTTAATAAACCTGCTGTATAGCTGTATCCACAACATGCTGATGCTGAGGCTGCTGTTGTAATGCTCTCAGAGCTATGGCAGCAACCACCTTCTCAGCCAACTCCCTTAACAGTAATGTAGTAGGAGCAGGCTGGCCTCCTTTGATCGGTGTGACCCCGCCAATCCTACTCCAAAGTCCAGCCGCTCTGCAGAACTCCAAGAGGAGACTCAAGGCTCGTCTCTTGTCCTGAAGTTGTGGGGAGATTTGCAGAGATGCTGAACTGCCCAGGGCAGCTCCAGTGTTACCAGCTGATGCCTGGTTCCATCTTAAAAATATGTAAAATATTTTTAAATATAACATTTCAAAAGTTGGCTGGAAGAAATTGCTTGACGATAAACCTGCCTTTCATTGTCTGTTTAGAAGGTAAACCAATATTTTTTATGCATATCAATTTTTAAGAAACTTCAGCAATGGAACATGATAGTAATGTTGGAAATAACAAACCTAGGATCGCTAGCTGGAATATCATTGACCAGATCCGTAGCAATAGTGAGTAAAGATCTGTCTAGCAGGGAATCAATCTCCGGACCTTCATCATCTGAATCTGAGCTGGGTGCTGGGAACAGGGTTGAGAGAATTTGTCTGAAAAAAAAAACAAATATCAGTACAAAATAGGTTAACTAATAGGAGAAATGATTGGAACTAATGAAATCGTTGAAGAGCATGTTTATCAGGAGTCAGAACAAGCATTTGCGAGGACGCAGTTTGAAATAAGTTAAGGACAGATTCACCTAGAATCTTCGAAGGCACTACCTTGGGAATCGAGTTATGGACGAGTGGAACGAGTCGCCTGTTGCATTGATTATTGCAGAGGAACATCATTACATTCAAGAACGGATTTGTCATTTTACAGAAGCATCCAAATGTGTGGATACCAGAATCATCAGCTACAAGCTGCCTGCTTGATAGCAAATAGTTTAATTAATTATAATAATAAAATTTTATTCTTGAAAATGAACCAATCCTTATTTTAGTTCTGACAAGAGTGTAAAATAATGCCGTTATTTCTCATACTCATTAATGGAAAGTCTGATATACCTAAGTGCTAAATGGTGAAAAAAGAAAAAGAAGGCAACCTGGATGCAGCATGTTCTTTTCTTACGTGATGCAAGAAGGCTGCTTTGAGCTGTTCTGGAGCTGGTGCACCGGATGTGGCTACAGTGCGAGGATCAAGCTCGTATAGAGAAAGCTGCCCGTCAAATGCTGCAGAAGGATGCGGGGAGCCCATCGGACTGTCCATGAGTGATCTAGAAAAAGAATAACAGAAAATTAATAAAAGATTTTTATACTAATGACAAATAAAAGTTAGGGGAATTATTACTGACATAGTATCTTAGAAACCTAAAATTACTCATTCATTCATACCATCATGACATTTCTCACACATGGAGTAGCCAGCGGATTAACTGCGTGTCAAAAATATAGGTACAAGTCATTCTCTCTGTACCAATAAAAGTTTAAGATTTTCAGGATGGATGGCGTATCTCACCCCTGAACTGAATGTATTAAATATTTTGTAGAAGTTGTTTTCCAAATATCCACCTTTTATGTGAATCTTGAAAACTTGGGAAAGAGAGTGGGAGACCTATTTTTCTTAAGAGCTCCACAGGACAACATTATTTGTAATTTTTAAGATATAATGTTATAATTTTGGATTCAAATAATCACAGAAGAAACGGGGCAGAAATAAAAAATGTGCACTCACGTGTCGTTCAGAGCCACATCATTGTGTATGATGGAAATGACGCCATGTGTCTTTGAGAAGAAGAGGGGTGTATTGCAGAAGAGACCTCCTCCTAGCACCTGATCTCCTGAACTGCCCAACTCGATGATGTCAAATTTATCATTGGGTGTAACACCTGAGAAATGGAAAGTAGTCAAAAGATTTAAATGCAGAGATATTTACAAAGATTATATTTGTAGTGCATCGGCCATGCTCAAGTAAAATATTGTTTTATACCTAACAATTTCAAAATTCTATTATTTTTATTATGGAATAAATATACAGTAAAACAAACTTGATTCCCTCAAATTTGAGCAGAGCTCGTGCTTCAAGGGAGTTTCATTGTTGTAACAATATAACCATTAGCTACAAGTAAATTCATTCATTAATTGCTCTCAACGCTCCTCTCGGGAGCACAGGGTAGAAAACAGCCTCCTACATTCAGAGCGTCTTTGCACCAACCGCGTCACCTCTTCCCACAACATTCAAGTAAATAGGTATGAAATAACTGGGGCTGTGGAAGGAAGGTCTGGAGGGGGCCGAGTACCAGCAAAATAGAGCAACCAAATAAAGCTCACCGCATGGGGGCCGGCATACGGCATAACATTTTAAAGATAACATGAAGTAACATTGAGATTTACATCAAAAAAAAAATCTGCTAGAACTGAACTTACTAGACACCACAATGATCTTATCCTTGTGAATGAGATATGCATGTGTAGAGGTAGCCAGCAGTCTCACAGAACCCTGGGGGCCACACTCTACGTTGCCAGACAGGGGCACCATGCCTAGCAAGTGTCCTATGCCACCGGAATTCTCTTCGACGCTCATGTGCGCTGGAACAGACAATAGAGAAAATGACAATGAAAATAGCGATTGATTATTTTATGATACTTTGTAATGATAGATGTTGGAACCAATGCATGGTGAACAATAAAAAAATAAATAATACATAATGGACAACTCATACACAAATCAAGTTAAGATATAAAACTTATATTATGGGTACTAATGTGACGTAACACATACACACAATACTCCAAACACATATAGATATAACACCCAGACCCTCCCTTCAAAACTCTGGGCTTTGTAAAACACCAAACAAACTAAATAGGGGGAGTACAATAGATCTTATGTGGTGTTCACATTTGGCGAATATCGTCAGACAAATTTCGTTTGCATTAATAACAAAATTTGCCGGATGCCCATTGATCGTCACCTGTTCACACGGTCCACCAATATAGATGCGATTTGTAAGATGCGCTTTGATTTTGACGTTGTTTTCAAAATGGCAGACATCGGGATGAAGATTGTGAAATGCTTATTATTAACGTTAAACTAGAGGTTATAAGGCGCCTTTTAATTATGGAAACAAATGCCACAAACCAACAACAGAGATAACAACTGTCCCAAATACGGAAACATCATTAAATTTATAGGTTATAAAGTTTTTACCATAGATACGGATGCTGAGCGTATTTACGCATGCGACTTAAAGTTGACCACCTTGCAACTTAAAAAGTTGGAAGGTGGTCAACTTGAGACGATATCGTTTCTACTGGTTTTTATCGTTTCAGATTAAATGCCAATTTGTTCACAAGAATCAAATGGCTGACGATATTTTGGTGTCCTGGCGATATTCGCCGAATGTGAACACCACATTATAGGTTGCAGTGCACCATGTACCCCATTTCACAGACAAAGAAACACACAATTTGATAAAGGTAGTTTTCTATTTTATTCCGACCGAGATTTGAACCAAGTAGTGGAGAGGTAATATAATGATTGCCATACCAAGGGCATATTTCACTTGTGTAGGTCTCATTGTGTTGACAGCGCTGACCAGCATGAGAACGCCTTCGTTCCAGGTCTGAATGTCTAATACTATTACATCCAATAATCCCGGATCACCTGCAAAACAAAACCATAAAAAAATATATTTAATAATTAGCACACATTGATCCCAATTTTTTTACATAATAATATATTTATACATATTAAATAAACAATCAGTATACATAGGTGCAATTTATTTCAACTAACCTAAATATATTTCAATTACTGGAACAATTATTTGTCAATTTATCAGTTAAAAAAATCTCTAAAAAAATGCGATTCAAGCACTCTGCGAGACCTCTGACGCAAAAGAGTTTTCGGTCCTCTCTGGGTCATGTTTTGTTAATGTCTAATAAATGTTGACAATAAAAAAAATACTGTTCTTCTTTTAAATACACAAGATTTTAGACCGCCCTGAAGATATTGAATATTTCAGAATAGATTGTTAGTATGATAAAACCAATTTTATTAACAATGAATAATAGGATAAAAAATATGAAAAATATTGAAGAATTGACTAAATTAGTACAAAATTACAAGTAGGAGAATTTGTTTCTGACCTTTGTTCCCAAGAGGAGCATTAAAGGGTGATAGAAAAAGAAATATAAATATACCAGGCGGGAATGTATGTAAATGCAGGAAAGCATCTCTCAGTAAAGGTTGCAGATCCACTTCTCCAGCCAGCGATTCCGGACTGCCCAGTTTCCATAGCTGAGCTCTGAGTCCTGCCACCACACACACTCTTCCATTGGTCTTTTGTTGGGAGCCGGGGGATGCAATAGTGTCTTCGTATGGAGATGAGCCCAGTGGAGCTATTCCAACTAATTTCTGTAATAATATAAATAAATATTTCAGTCAACATGTGTATACATGTATATATATTTTTTATTTATTTTATTTATTTATTTATACATCACTATTACAAAACGTCATAAAACACACATGGACAGAAACAATACACACAATCACAAATCAAAGACAATGCATTATCCTACTCAACCCGCACTCATCATCCAACCCCTTGCTATATAATACCAAGCCCACAAGTTTGTCATTTATTACAAAAGTTATACAATATATATATATATTCGAAAAATCTTTTATCGGATTACTCCGTGTACATGGATTATTACCCAAAGGGGCATATTTCCGACGTTTCGGCTGAACACGGTCAGCCATAATCATGGATTAATATTTAAGACATAAATAGAGGTAATAATAAATATTATTACTTTGTTATTTTTACATCTACTTATAACTCCGTTACATATTACTACGTATTCTATTGTTATACTCTTTACAATAGCTAAATTCCAATTACTTATTTATATTTGTATATGTATTTATATCATTACTACGTATTCATCACTTTTATATCTTACATATTTTAGTACATATTTTCTCTTTCCATCCTTACTATTATATATTTTTTTTCCACTTTTTATTTATTATTACCTCTATTTATGTCTTAAATATTAATCCATGATTATGGCTGACCGTGTTCAGCCGAAACGTTGGAAATATGCCCCTTTGGGTAATAATCCATGTACACGGAGTAATCCGATAAAAGATTTTTCGAATATAGATCTCCGTGATAACATTTTCCACCTTCTTTTTGGTTCCACCACCTTCCACCACCATTTTACGCCTTCTATAGGCAGATTTAATTTTTATTTATTTATTTTCCAAAAATATTACATACAAAAATAACATAAAAACATTATGGAATATATTGCCCCACTAGACCAAAATCTGTTCTGGAGCAATATGTACCTGCTAAGAAAAATAAGACAATTAAATAATTAGACGAGTAATGAGGAAATCAATGCTCCTTATAATAATTTGTATCCTTTAAAGGAGTACCAACGCACCGGTGCGTGCAAGAAATATTATGGGATCTGGAGTACGCACGCACCGGTGCGTTTGATCCAGTAATATTTTGGTATTCCCGCCAAATTCGTCAATTTCATCATTGGTCCAATCTGTCGGATATACTTTACCAATCACAAGGAAAAAAATCAAAAATAGGCGTGTTTAGACCTTATTTATCGCCTATACAAAATGTCACGTGACCGCCGCTTGAAATACATACCGTCATTCGCGGTTGCAAACCATTTTGCCGCGTGCGTTCGTGCGCTATGGGTGTTATTTTATGGAGTGTTTTGTGATGTTTTTTTTTTACCTTTTGTGCTAATTCTGGACAATTTAATTAGTTTTTCGTACCTAAATAAGTTTTTATTGAAAACAAACAAAAATAAATATTTTTAATAATTATAAATATTCCTATGTTGTATATAAATATTCCTATATAATTCCTATAATTATTTATGTTGAACCCATTGTTGACAATACCGGGGCAGACATGACGTATCAAAATTGTTTTTGTTATATAACTCCGTTATTATTAATTTTTGAGAGTTGGTTCTTTATAAACATTTATTCTAGGGATCATTTTCTATAACATGCAATAAAAAAATATTCAAAAAGTGAAAGTTGAATTAATTCACTCTGCCATACACTTTTATTTTTTCTTTATTCACTCACGGACAGGTTAAGAACATTATTGGATAAATATTTATTTATAAATATATTTGTATTATCAACAAAAATGTTTGTAGTTCATAGATTGTTAATTGATAATGATATGTTAAAAGCATTTTTAACCTACAGATTTATATCAGTTGAGAGAAAATTGAAAAGGAATCAACTTACAGTTTCTGAAGAATGAGAGGAAGGCATTGCCGAAAAGAATAAAGAAGAGACTCTCCTGCTGATGCCACCAAACCACCCTCCCGATCCACTCAAGGTCTTGGCTATCACTGCATGACGACCTCCTGCAAATATGATATAAGGATTTATCTTCACCATTACGACACATTTCATAATTGGGAAACCAATGAAGTAAATGCATGTAATAAATATGCAAGTCGTCATCTCGGTTTCAATAAATATTAAAGATATTCAGGACGGGATATATTACATCGCTGAGTTGAAAATGTTTTTATTTCCTAATTAATTTATTTATCATATATTATGGCGTAAACCCTTGACATATTAATAACAAACATATACACAAAAGAATCATTACGAGAACAAGTGAGGGCTCAGAATGGAAAGACTGATAAAATAGCATATTTCTATTTCAACTTTAAATCTCTTTAATTCTAATTCAGTTTTGTGAATTAATTTAATTGAGGTACACTGCAAATGTTTCACGATCGATGGACTTTATATCGTGACAGTGAGAATGGTGGAGTAAGTGATTGTTGTCCATAGACACCAAAAGTGATCAATTAAGCTAGTCTAGAGCCAATTGCCCCTTAGTTTGCATCTAACTATTATTATTAGAGATGCAACGAATATTCGGCAACTATTCAGTATTCTGCCTATTCGGCAACATTTTTACTATTCGGCCGAATACCGAATATTTAGTCAATTATTTGGTATTCTGCCGAATAGTTTAAATATGTAAAACTGGAAGGAACTAATAGCTTGTAGATTGTTGCTATTTCATTGTCAGCTGCGGATGCATAATTATTAATCTTCAAATATCTATTAATATTTGGTTATTCGGCACAAGATCTTGCATAATATATGCGGCAAATATGCTATTCGTTGCATCTATAATTATTATCCAAAACTCAATTTAAGCTTTAACCTTAGCCAATAGCCGAAATCCTAGCTTCCATTAATCAGTAATTAAAATAAATATGACTGGTTACCTGTGATAGTAGTGTGAATGAGCACCACAGTGCATGTAGTAGTAGCCAGCAGACATGAGTGCGGACAAGTGGTGTTCGAGGAGATGGTCTGTGTAAGAGTGTCACATTCCTGTCCTCGTAGTTCTGCTTCTACTTCCCAGTATCCCCCCTCCCTGCCTACACTGGGCCACCATCTGATCATACCCTCGGGAGATACTCCGATGCATGATGGAACCTAACACACAAAATATAATTTTAAGTAAAAATATAAAATTTGGGAGAGAAAATTTGTATCTTGATACCTCCAACGTAAACTATCGTATGTTGAAAAACTACAATTCTTAGTATTATAAAAAGGCGAAAGGTGTGCAAATATTCTGTGCGTATTTAAGAAATTTAAAAAGACGTGAAGTGTTACTAAATTGCAATGAAAAAATTACATTTGGTCAAGATTTACGCAGATGTAAAATGCACTCGTGACTGTTTCAGCGAATAGTATCGTAATTGAACATACTATAGTTTACGTCGTAAAATAATTATAAAAATTGAAGTTACGATAGTTTATGTGTGAAAAAATGGTACTTCCAGAGGGAATTTTGAGATTTCAATTTTAGAGATGATAGTTTTCACTAAAATATAGCAAAATATACAAAAGTCAAAATCGACATTTTGTGGGATACGATAGTTTACGTAGGAGGTATAGATCTTTTGTATATATATATATATATATACGGCATATTCACCAGCAGAAGCATCAATAGTTAGATCTTTATAGGCACAAAAATAGAAGCATACACAACTGACATGTTTATGAGTCACAAGGCGTGTTTGTTGTAGAGAAATTTGTTCCAGGCAATTTTTTTAGCAAATGATCAGATGGTGACAAAACACAAGAATGAAAAAATATGAAGAATGATATAAAAATAAAATAACACTGATATTGTATAGGTATAGATAAAAATTCTATAAATTTTTATGACTGAAAACTTATGAAAAAAAAATCTTTTTCTAACATTGCCCTTTATTTCAAAGTTTGACAGGAATGTTACTTACGTCATCAACACAATCTTTTTTAAATTTATTTTTAATTGTTAGTATTAAATATATAAATTACCTGATTGCCTTCAGTCATATAGACGAATACCAAATCAGCTTTGTGAGCGAGATCTGTCTGAGGGAGAGTGAGTTCATAACAGGTAGGTGTGATGTGATGTGAGGTGTTTGTGTGAGATGGTGTGGTGGGTGTGTGATGGGAGGGGCTTGGTCGAGGCTCCCTGTAGGGCCAAATGAGGAGACGTCTGCCACATACTACCCATCCCCACCCGTTGGGGGATAAGCGAGCTGATATGTGAGCGCTGCCTGCAATATAAAATACATTAACTTACAATTGGAATTTCTTTATGAGTATCTAATTTCTTTGGGTTAAAAATATTCAGGAGTTTGGCATCACAGCATCTCCTGAAAGTGGGGTAGCCAGTAGTCACTGCATGTTACATACACACCTGTTGCCGTAAAGACATTTGGGAAGTGTAGACCTACACCTGATCACAAATGCCTGACTGTTACAGGAGGTTTGGAATCCTCCTTTTCTTTTAAAGGCTGAATCAGATTTGGTATGAGCCTGAAACTATTTCTTCTCATATAGGAATATTCTGTTTAACGTATTGATTACTATACATTAAACCTGTGGTTCCCAAAGTTGACTGGGCTTCGACCCATCTAATAAAAAAAATCAATCTTGAGACCCACTCTTTAGCTCTTATAGAGAAAAGAGGTCATAAATATTGGTAATACTCAGATTCTCTAGTAGCGAGTCATGGAACTACTTAATGCTCAGGGCCCACTTAATATTCGCTCACTACCCATAGTTTGGGAAATACTGCATTAAACAGTAAATTGATTGGAATAAATTCTAAAAAAGAAATATTTTAATATTAAATGCAATCAATAAACAGAGGGCGCGTTCATTGGAAAGGTGCGATCTCTTCCAACTGATCCAAGTTTAGGGTATTAAACAATTGTTTTACCTGAATTTAGAATGCAAACAATTCTCGAACATGATATTTCTACACACTATGAATTCCCTCTATATCTATTACTTAGGGGGCTAGTTCAGCATTTTTAAGTTGCCCATAGCTCTATAAAATAATATTACCTGGTTACTGAATGAAGATGCAGGTATTTTAAATAACAGAGTCACTTACTATCTGCAAATGTTAAGGTTTCTGTTACTAAAACAGGGAGTGGGAGTCCAAAATTCTCAACTGTATTCTGTAATGTCTTCTGAATAACTGCCGCATTCTGTGTGAGTCTGCCTGATGCTTTAAATTTGCTGAAAGTAAAATAAATTTTTGGAACTGAAAAAAGCAAAATATCTAAAAATTGCCAGGTTAGAGAATTGAGCAATATTGAAATGAAAACTTCTGTGATAAAACTTGAACTTCATATTGTAATTTAAAATAGTAGGTGTATATTAAAAATAAGAACAGGGTTTAAAAAATAAAATAAAAACAGATTTATATAATTGAGGTTATGTTTGTTGGGTTATGCTTTACCTTTGACTCCTGAAAGTTGAGAGAAGCGATGACCTTTTAGAGGCTAAAGAATTTCTTGTGCGAGGAGAAAATGGACTACTTAATCCACTTGGACTACCGATACTTAAATCCATGGTGAAAATTGTAGAATTTTCAAACTTTGACAGCAAAACACCGACAATTTCGTTAAACCGCGCTGTCACTGATGCGCGTGCGCAAATTTTAATAACCATAGAGGTGGGATACTTCCAATCATAGACAAATAATTTATTTTAAAAAGCATCTTAGAATTTTATATTAAAATGTATACGAATTTACTGCTTATCATCAAATTATTTATATTTTTTATAAAAATTTATAATGTCCTATTTCTTCTCCTTCAAAAATATTAAAGCTTTGAACTATTACGAATTGAATTTAGAAAAACAAGAGTGCAGTAGCAATTTTAATCTTGATATAATTATGTAGTGATGTAACGAATGTGTGATTTTGGATATTCGCGAATGCGAATGCGAATATTTGTTGCCGACATTCGCGAATGCGAATAGCGAATATTGACTTGCTAAAATTTCTGGAATTGCTCAAACATTAAAATTTTTACCCCCTCCCCCGTCGCCGATTTTTGAAAGTGGTATAGGAATTTAAAATATTTGAAAACTCTTCGGTTTTCTTAAAGAATATTTTCTTGCAGTACCTTTTCCTACAATGTACCGGGTAAGTTTCCGGTACTTTTACCGAATATCCGATACTTTATTACGAAAATAATATTCGCAAAACATTCGCATATTTTTTGCGAATACGAATGCGAATACTTAAAAAATATACAAATATTCGCGAATACGAATATTCGTTACATCACTAATATGTATACGCCAAAAATTTCTACCACCTCTGTCGAATTTTCATTTTTGTATATGAATTCAAAATGTGTAACCTTTTCTTATTTGTTCAACAATTTTAGAACCACCTTATATAGGTAGGTATTCTATTTTCTGTCTTCTAGAGCTATGCTATGACAGCTACCCATTTCGATGCCAATTTCCCATTTATGTGAATACTGCTTTTAACTACTTTCCTAATATTTTCGATATCCTAATAGGGTGGGAGGGAAGGGAGGGCAACTTCCCCAGTATGGACTACCCCTGGATACACCCATGTGTGAATGATAGACACTGTAAACGGAAATCTTCGCAGGCTTCTTTATAACGATATGTAGAGATGTGCAAAATACTTTCAAAAAAGTATTTAAATACAAAATACAAATACTTTTGAATTTTTGTATTTCAAATACAAAATACTAAATACTTTTTCAAAATGGTATTTTAATACAAAATACGTATTTTCAAAATACTTTTTTAAAATACCTTTTTAAAATACTTTTTACAAATAGTCGAACAAGGTGTAAGACAAAAGTATTTAATATTTAAACCATTGATGAATGAAAAAGAAATTAAAAACTGGACAAAAGTATACATAAATGGAGAAAGGGTTGACATGATTCGATATAGCATTGCATGCAGACAATTGATGAATGCCATTGATGAATGAAAAACTGGACAAGAGTATACATAAATGGAGAAAGGGTTGACATGATTCGATATACATAGCATTGCTTGCAGACAATGAGGATGAGCCTTAGGAAGAACTGTCAAAATAGAAAAAAAAAATTAATTAAGTCATGACAAAATGTACGGTTGTTAGAAGAGATAAGCCGAAAATTGTCATAAATGGATTGAGTATCATCAAGCAGGTAAGAGAATTCCTGACTTGGGCTGCAAAATAAATCAGAATGGATAATCCAAATCTGAAATCGTATGGACTACTGTAACATTATATTATATACAGGACTGCTCCAGACTCTTCCTTATCGTCTTCAGATGGTTTTTAACCCTTAGCAGGAATCGCTATTTTAGGCAACGTAACTGGAATCGGGGGTCAAAAATGACGCCAACAGAGTTGTTAGGTATCATATTCACACCATCAACATATTTTTAATTTTTCGTTTAATTTATTATTAAACGAAATACCTCTAAATTTGCAGAAAGAAGAAACAAAGTCGCGGCGTCATCTGCCTGGAATAGATTGCCTTCAGACAAAATTGAAAATGCTACCATTCAGGAGAAATCACAGCGCCCTTGAAATGGCCATGGATCATTAAACGGCGTCATGTATAATTTTTTCAATCATCATTATTATGTGTGTATATCTCAAACATGGAGTACTCTAATGGAAACGTTGTATTTGTAAAGTAGCATTCACATTGCTTCACTTTGGATGATCATCCAGAGTGTCAGGGTCAAACCTGTTCATCGAAAGTGAATACGTCTGTTCACATTTGTTCATCCTATGCTTTCACTGCCATGTCTACTTTCTCACTCATGTTGTATGTAGTTTGACGTATTTTCGTATAAAAATAATAAAACAAATTCAAAAAATGAAAAATAGCACTTAAAATAAATTAATATAGCTCTCGACTGCATAATATTTTGTACATGATTCTGACATTCAATACAAATTCATAAAGAATAAAACAAAATAATAAGATGAAACTTGTTTTTTTTTGTTATTTTCGTATAAAAATAATAAAACAAATTCAAAAAATGAAAAATAGCACTTAAAATAAATTAATATAGCTCTCGACTGCATAATATTTTGTACATGATTCTGACATTCAATACAAATTCATAAAGAATAAAACAAAATAATAAGATGAAACTTGTTTATGGTCGTTTCAGTGAAAGGACCTTTCATCAAAATTATGACGAGTGGTAATCTCTTTCCTCCGTCATCGCTAGTGATCACTATCGATGAAACGCCTGTTCACACTTGTTCATCTTGGAGGATCATCCGGAGTGATCACTGAAAGTGAACGTATGTGAACGACCCTTTATTCAACAAATTGGCAAAAAAAGCTTGCGTACGCGCATATCAATTAATGGCAGAATTTTGTTTCAAACAATAAAAAGGTATTTTGTAAAAGTATTTTGTGTAAAATACAAAATACTCAAAAAAAGTATTTAAAATAAAATACAAAATACTTTTTACAAAAAGGTATTTGAAATACAAAATACAAATACGTATTTTGTATTTGTATTTTAAATACTTTTATTTCAAATACGTCACATCTCTGATAATATGATGGACAAGGGTGAAAATAAAAAGAAATTTAATATTCATATTTATTTTTTTATAATACATTTATTAAACTTAGTTTAATTTAACAGATACAGTTATAATAATAATTATAATAAAGTATAATTATGAATACGTCATCACAGTTAAAATTAAACTTATATTTTAAATTCTCATACTCGTAGGTAATTTGTAGTAATACCATAATATTTATAATATATAGTCGTTATTAATTAATAATATTTTATAAATAATTATAAATAGTATGTAGAAATATGTACAATAGATTTCACATTTATTTATGTAGATAATTTATATTTACTTTGCATGATTAGATTATAAGTACATTTTTAATAATTTCTAATTACCAGCTGAATGCATACTACAGGTGTGAATTGTTATTTATTTATCTTTGGTATCAAATTTAAAATTAGAATGTGGAACGTTTATGATGTATCTGTCGTTGATTGTCCACACAATGGTTTCTAGAATGTTTTATAAGACATAATTTGATAAAAAAAACATAAAAATTATTTGTCAGCAAAATACTTGAAAGGTTTTATATTTATTATTGAAAAATGAACCTGCATTTCATATATTTGTTTTATTTATTTCGCTATGGAATTCTACTACCTAAACACCGACACAGTGAATCATATATTTTTGTTATTTTACTTTTACAGTATGCACTCAGCTAGAACCTATTCTATTTTTAAAAATTCTATGAACTGTCATTCCTGGAAATTTCTGTTTTCCATTTACACATTTATTTCTGAAAGAATAATGCTCAATAAACAATCAGATCTGTCGCTGTCGACAGAAAATAAGACAGAAAACCATATAACTTTTACGACAAAAGTAATAGGAATATTGAGCAAAGAAAATACAGCAACATTTAAGTAAATATTTTGACAAACTTAATAGCGTATACATTTTTTTAAATTGCATAGTATGTATAGATATTAAATGCTATTTTTTTACACATCGATAATTTAAGATTTTATATTATTAGCTATATTTACAAAATGTACACCGAATTTGAGGAAATTATTTGTATATTATCTATGAGAATATTAAATTTTTAAATATTTTAGATATATATCCTAAAAATATTTACATAGTACATTGAGTGATAGATAGTTAGGATGTGAAAAATGACAGTGAAAAATCATTTTTAATTTTTGAAAAAAGACATGACAGTAATTTGCAGGTTAGACAGTTTTAGGTTAGGACAGGTTTAGCGGATATGAATGCAGATTTGCGATTGTAAAGGAGTTCATAATTCATAAAACCGAACTTACATTACAAAAGAAGTTTCAAGCATGATGAAATAAGTTTCGAGAAATTGATTTCGCAATGAAAAAATTTTATGTATCGACCGCGTACTAGGTATGCAGTTTGGGTTTTTGTTGTTTTATGTATGTAGATGTAGCTTATTGGCATTTGTTTAAATGGAATGTTTCATAAATTTTATTCATTGTAAAATTATGCATTTAAAACATTTTCAATGATTTATCACTGTCATAAATTCATGTCGGAAATTTGATAGGATGATAATCAGTTCCAGGTTTATTTAAGTAAATAGATAGTAATCATTTTGTTGTATATAATATTTCTATAAAATTTGTGTCATAATTCTAAAATATGTATAACTGGCCATTGTGAAATAAAATAAAATATGAAAAACATATCTAAATTATAATTTACTAATAAAATATAAAATAATATTCAGATAATCTCTTCATTTACATTTCATTTTTAGAATGCAGTTGATTATTCAAATTCGCTGTTTAGGGAAAGTGGAAAAAATAGAATCCTGGGAATTTTCAAATTTATTTATTTATTTATTTATCCATTCATTTATTCATTTATACATCACTATTACAAAATTGGTTTATCTCTTGCGTAATTTTATTTATTTTATCGATTTTTTTATGGAGAGTAAGAAAATTATTTTGAAAATAGTTATGATGCCTTTTATTTACCTATTCAAAAAATAAAAGTTTTTTATATTTATGGTCACATTGATCCTAGATAATTGAACTAGAGAAAGCAGCATACCTTTGTTGCCACTTGATGGTTGCGGATTTTCCTTTTCTGATAAGACTTTAGTGTAGGCAAAGAAAATACGAACATTTCTGTATTCACAGCAAAAAAACTATAAAAAATGGAACGGTGTGCTTTTGCATTTGAACCCCTTATTTAGAAAACCGTGTAGTAGAAGTATATAATGAATAGTCGAACAAAATGTTCATAATGAAATATTTAGGTACATTGGTATAAGAAGACATTATAATATTTCCTATAAATAAATAATAAAATACATTGAGTGAGATAATTTTTGTAAATTAATTCACGAAGTAAAATAAAATATAATGTTACACTGGTAAGTCTTTGTTCCAACTTCGTACACTAGATTATTTCATTATTGACAGCTTTATGTAATAATGTTTGTTAATTAAGCATTCATTTTCATTATTGTATTCATCCAAACTTTTAATTAAATATTCTTCATTCAAACTAATTCAATAAATAATACAATATTGGAAATCACTAATAATTTGTGAACAGGCCTTTATATTGTATAGAAATAAAATCACAGCTGAAAGAGATTTTAGATCTGGTTTTGGAATGTTTAATTTGTTAACTTTAAAGAATTACTTCTTGCGTAAATTGAAAAATATTCTATACCAATAATAGAGGAATTTTTTAATTTTTGCAGCTGATTTTCTTTGATTTTATGAGAGAAAGATATGAGGTGCATTAATGCATAAAAAATATTAACATATTCTTTATTTACTCACTTATACGAAGATATTTCCGGAAAACGGCGATTGTTTACGAGATACTTAATGTGCTTTTGTGGTAATTTTACACAAAAAAATGCGCACATCAAATATAACAATATTGTCACTAAACATTTAATTGTAGACAGGTTGAAGGCTCGGAACACAAATTAAAGTTAATTTTGATTGCTTCTGGGCACACAAATGTAACACTCAAAAAAAAAAAAACGTATTGTATAATCTTTGACATATTATTTTACATAATTTAATTTAAATATAAATAACATAAAATCAATTTAATTAGTAGGTACAACATAATATCAAAAGATATTTAAAACCTAATAATAAAATAATCCTTAGCACACCCTACAAAGTAATACTTATGTATGCGTAGTAGTTTTTTGTTAGGTTAAGTTTCATAATCTAAATACAACTTTCTTGTATCCGATTTGAAGTAGTAACTATTTCTGGCCTCAGTCTGTGCGTTGTCAATGTGGATGTGACGTTGATACCTGAAGTCAGTGGACTGCAGACGTTGACCCCTTTATTGACCCTACCGAGGCTGTGGTAACTCTGGAATACAAACAGCAAAAACTTAGTATTTTGAAGAGTTTTGTTGGAAACTGTCCACTTATTGTTGTTTATTATAAGTCGATGTCTATCGCAAACTATTGGAGTGGAAAGTAAGAAAATATTGTTGAAATGAGGAATATTTTGTGAATATATTTTTTAGTTCTTAATTACATATTATTCTGAGGTTACATAAATGGTTATGTAAATAATTAAACATATGAAATCCTAAATAGTATGGCTTAGGAAAGATTATATCACATTACTTAGTAGTTTTCAAGATTGCGAAAGAGTTGCTTTAGTTGCTCGGCAATTTAACGTGGGATTAAGTATTTCTACCGTAAATGATTATGTTGTGAGTTTATGTTCTGTCTGAGGAACTACCGAGTAATGTGAAGTTGCTTTTTTTATTTTCACGTGTTAAATGAGGGATTAACGAAAAAATCAGAGATTTTTAAATGAATAATGGTGTGAAATAAATGGACGGAAATAGGATATAGAAGTTCGTTTGACAGGAATTGCTTTTAACATATATAGTAGAATCACAATTTGCAATACTCACATTTGTAGGAGTAATTTTAAGATCCTTTGGTTTGAAGTGGTAGACCCCTCCATCAGGGTCCGATCTCTCCTCTTCGCTAGCCTTGCTGATAAGGCGCTGAGAGGGAGTCCTCTGGAGACTCATGTAACCTTTTGGAACGGGTCTCCTCTCTAGAATTTGAAATAAAAATAACATGAATTTAACGTAGAAATAAAAAAAAAACAAATATTGCTCAGTGCTCAGAGCTCAGAGATCAGAGCTCAGTACCTACTTATATAGGGAAATACAAAACGTGAGGATTGTGTTAGATGTTAACTAAAGGTTTTTCTAATAAAAACTTTTAATAACTTATAAATAATTAAAACATTGTTATATTATTTATAGTATAATATTACAATATTATTTTAGTTATTAAATATGAATTTTCACAGTGTTAACACAAACACCCTTCAACAATTAAAATTTTTTAATTCATTTTTATGGTTTTCTAAATTTAGTTGAAGAAACCTCTCTTATGCAGGAGAGCCGATGGTCCTGGTTGGGTCATGTTTTGAGAACGCCAATGATAATTGTTCCGTTATTTCGCTCACAAGCTCGAATGTTCCTCTTTCACAGCATGACAATGGTATCAGAGCGCTAGGAATGTCGCGGGAAGAGATGAATCAACTGATATAGATGGAAAAGTTTGCTTTCTGCCCAGTGTTCCGAGAAAAGCGTTAAGGGACCAAGAGAGAGAGAGAGAGAGTTGAATAAATTGTGTTGCTTCAGGCCAAATTCAGACCAAAAACATATTTTAGAATTTGATAAATTAAAATCATTTCATGGTTTTTCTTTTTGTATTAGAAAATTGAAAACAATAAAATATACTTAACTATCATTGACGCTGTAGTTTGAATGATGGCCCATAAGCCACAATCGCGTTCTAAGATAAGGCTATTCAAAGTTTTTTATATTGTGTTCAGACAGTCAAACCTTTATATTTTTATTTTGAAAAATAAAACATACAAATTATGAATTTTACCAGAATACTAACACTGATATTGAAATTCAAAAAAAAAAAAAATTACTCAAACCCTTCAAACATACAAAAAAGTATCTCAATAAAAAAAGGTTTGGATTCGGGGTTGGATTCAGGGTTTGGAGGAAAATGTGTTTCTGCGTTTTCTGAAAAAAAGGTTCATGCGTAGGTAGATGCCTTTTTGTACAACTACCGTTTCAAATATAAAAATACAATATTTTTATTACCATGTTGGTTCGGTATAATGTCAGGATCCGTATCTTCATTGTCCTGGCCAATTGTAGAAGAGGGATGCAACAGAGGTAGTGCCCCAGCTCCCACACAGGACGGGAAGTCCAAAGGGGACGGGGGCCTAGGGGAGCCGCCTCCCATACTAAGGGCACTGCTGCCAATATTCTCTACGCAGATGCTCTCTCCTGATCTGTGGGCACCGTCCATAGGTCTGAAATAAATAAATAAATATTAGTTCGTACAATAATTATTATTGTGTTTTTACGATCATAATGTCTTGGTCTTTATACCAACACATTTCCTTCAAGTGGGTAGCCAGTAGATTATCTGCTTGTAATGAACATTTAGATTGTCCTCTCCGTGTTAAAAAAATAACAAGACTACCAGAATGGGTGGCACACCTCATCGCTAAATTAAATATATGCTAAATGCCTGTACCGGATTTCACAGTCACCCGAAAACTTACGGAAAATATCGGAAAACTTATTTTTATGCAGGTGATTGTGGTGATATGCAGGTGTGTGATGATAAGTGGAAATAATTGAAAATTTAAATAAATTCTCAATTGAAAATATTACCTTTGGTGTGAATGGTTTAGATTTTGTACAATATAGTTCTTTTATTTTCAGATAGTACACAGATGTGTGCCTACTTAAACAAAAAAAGGAAAACTTTGTTTTTTATTTTATCTATGACAATTTTTAAATAACAGACAATGGAACAAAATAACCCATGGACCTAAATAGAGTAATGGACAGACACTTTGGTAAACATTTTGTAGCTGCGCGGGGAGGGGAATGACGACCATTTTGTAAGAAATAAATTTTGTTCGGTGCGTCGCATTTGGGCTGCGTTCAGACAGTCACCGAGTGATCAGTCGACGACGCATATTTTGAAAGTACCTATACAATGCCAGTACGCATTCATAGTGTTCATGTACTGTATGTTACTATGTTTTCAAAATGTGTAACAAAATAAGAATTATAGTCTCAGAAAATATACTCGATTTCTGCGTAATTGTCATTTATAATTTCTGACGCTGATTCAGTGAATTCGTTTGGATAAATTTAGGATATAAACTTGTAACAAGTATTTGGGAAGTATACAAGCTCAGAAAGTTAGATAATGGAATAATTAAAAAAAAAAGTATAAAGCAATTAGTTATAAACTAATCAAGTAGTTATTACTTTAACTGTTAATTTTAAAGATACCTATTAAAATAATTTATTCCTTCGTTAGAGACAAAAATATTTTTATCATTTAAAAGAAACACAAAAGTACTTGAATGCTACTATAAAAAGGCGCCAGTCAAATAATAAATAAATATTTATTTATTTATAATTTACGTCTTTTACAGGTTGACAAATTTAAGAAATTATAACAAAAAGTAAATCCAAAAAAAAAAATTTTTAAAAGTTATAAAAGCAATAAAAATAATAATAAAAAGACGTAAAAAATAATGGCGCCATTACGATAACATTGGGTCATAAAACGCTCTAAGTTATTCACGATTATCCGGATTACATTCACCACTCACTGCAACTTCATGGTCGTTCAGGTCAAACGACGCCGAGTGACATTTATGCTCCCATGAACCAACCCTTGTATGTTTAGTTGTTTTAAAAATGTTTCAAGTTTTTGCACATCAGTTGAATTTTTCATATCGGTTTTTGTTTTTATATCTAGAAGAATAGGAATCATCTTATGATTAACATGGTGATGTGCGCTATAAATGGTTGTAGAGTTGGGAATAACGGCTCTTTGAAAATAATGGAACGTAAGCGACTGTTATTTATTTATATTCTGTTATTAGAAAAGCTACCGTTATCATCCCCCCCCATAAAAAAAAAAGAAAAAAAAAAAAAAAAAAAAAATTACCTGGTTGTGTTCAACATTTTTTTATCTGGCGACGAACAATAATAAGATACGCAAGGTTAAACGAGCAAATAAAAAAGAAGTCATTTTAGATCTTAAACTCAGCGATGAGGTTTGTCCCCCATCCTGTCTTATTTTTTTGTCTGGCAACTTTTCTAATAATAATATAAATAGTTATAATTAAAAGATTAAAATAATCTCTTTTAAATTACATCAATAATAAAATTAATATAGTAAAAGATTTTTTACTACATTAATTAGATTAAAAGTTTTTAATTTAATTTTATGAAAAATAAACATGTAATATCATGTGGAGATAGTCCTTTGACCACTCAGGTGATAAAAAGGTTATGAATAATTTATTATCTACCCGTATCTCGAACTCATAATACTTTTGTGTCAATCAACAGATGTCCGTAGTAGTACCGTTTTGAGGCGAAAAAAAGAACGCGTTCCTTTTCAAATAATACCTAAATATTATTTTCCATACTAAATTGTATCACCGCGTGATTTGGAACGTCATTGGTAATACCTAACCGGTCGTCCATAGTAAAATGTATGGCGGTGTGATAAGTAACACTATTATTAATATTTAAGTGATTTCCCATACAAAATTTGATATCTGTGATAATTCACGTCGTTCGGAACGAAGTAGCGGGTCGTCGTCAGAAATCACTCGATAATAGGGTGATGTGATATATCGATATTCTGCTACCAAGCTTCATAAAAATAATTTAATATATCATGCGTTCCTCGTTATAACGACCAACTCTAAATGGTTGTGGTTATAAATCCAATCCGACTTTCGCAGGAAACAGGATTGTCATATTTTCGGTAAGTTGTTTTGTATTGTAGTTTTTATCTTAATATATTGCGATTTTAAAGTCGTTTATATTATAATTCGTATACTTATAAATGATCATAATAATGTTATAAACGTTCTGTATAATTATCTGTCCTTATTCTCCTATATCTACACATGTAACTTGTTTTCCATTCTGTCATCTGACAATACAAAGAACCTACAATCTGATGTTTGGTTTGTTTACCCGTTAGAATGAAATGTTTCATGCATATAAATCTGATCAGGTTAGTGATATTATCGCATGTTTATAAACAAAATCATTTTTTGTAGTTTTCCAAAGGATCCAGAAAGGAGAAACTGGACATTATCCAATATTTGACACCAAGTAAACGTAGTGTTTTGTGTTCAAAAACATCTCGTTTTTCTGCGAGGTTGGAGAAAAACGTCATTCTTACGAAATATCCTGAGTTTCCCGCTCATTTGCAAGTTCGTGTGTTTTATATTATTCATTTAGATATATCCTTCAATTGTCATTCATTCTCTCCATATTGTGTGTATATGAAAACAAAGTTTAAAAATAAATACTGAATGATTTAGAAATGACTCCATTTTATTTACTCATCCTATTCCCTATTTCATCAAATATATGAAAACATTAAGTTATGTGGCATTGTAATTATTTTAAGAAGTAAATATAATGTTTTCTGATACTGTGTGAATAATTTCCATACATTGCCCATACAAATGTTAAATAAAGTATTTCCTACAAAATGGCCACCGTCGATTTCCCTTCCTCACTTTTTGGCTTCGCTGTCATTCATACAAATTACTATAAACGTTCCATCCCCTACCTACATACATCCATGAAATAACCGGATAATTCGAATGATTTTGACATTTCCAATCCGATGAGAATGTGACGGTTGTCGTTTTATTATTTTGTAGTATTAAATAAAGTGAATCGTTCAAATAAATCTCAAAATGATAATATTTTTAAAATACGACAGTAATCCGAATAAAAAAACAAACAAAAACGACGATTATCATAAATTTTTATTCACGGAGACAGTAACATATTCAAAAAGCGATCATAATTTGTCAGATGTAAACGTGGAATCGATCTCATTCATGGCGAATCCCAACTGTCCAATTGGATTGTTGGTGAATTATATTAGAGAAAAGTGTTTATTGGACGATACGCAGAAATTTCATTTGCGCGAATTTGCAACAATGAAGACTTTGGACATTCTTACACTTCCAGGAACAAAGAATGGATCTGATGTTTTTGAAAATCGTAAAACTTATAGAGTTGTCGTGGCTACAGAAAAGGAAAATAACGTTGTTTTGAAATAAAGTGAATTTTAACGAATAAATTATGTCTTTGTTGTATTTGAATAGATCGCGTCCAAACTGCTTGACGATTGCAGCGAATGAACGATTTAGATGTTTTTTTTGGATGAACTCTATGAAAAGTGTTAGGTATATAATTTGAATTCTGTATGTTATCACTAATAGTTGCATCTCCCAAGCAGAAATATCAACATCGGCATTAATCATTAAGCGATATACTCTTTCTTATCCGTGGATGTTTCAGAAATATTGTAGGAATTCCTATGCCATCCACACTCATCGTACAAAATCTTATATTTTTGTGAGAGGTCTCAGAGATCGCCTAAATGGCTCCCCCTGACAAAATTTCTCGCAATAAATTACAACCCTTAATGATCCCAAAATACAGAAACAGGCAGAAATATCTACAGCAAAATGATTTAATGGGGTAGTTGTTAGTAGTTTTTTAGTGTTTGAAATTACCTGAGTGGTGCATGTTTGGCTGGCAGAGGTGCAGCAGCTGATCCATGTCTCCTATAGAGGGCAGCCAATACCACGCAGACCACGGCGGCCAGAAGGGCAGCTGTCACCATCAGACCTGCTAGAACAGGACTAAGAGGGATGCTGCCACCGGTCGCTGAAAATGAGGAAAAAATATTAATTTCAGATAGAAAAAAATGATGTAAAAATCTAATTGCAGTATTCTATTTTAAAAATTTGCCTCATACAAAAAATAATATTTTTCTTTTGTCCACAAAGTTTCGAATGACACCCTTTCACGATACATCATTTCGTCGCACCCTCTTATCTAAAGGAAAATTTGTCTTCTTGCAATCACACGGTTTATCACTTCGTTCAGCAACAAATAATCTTCTATCCATCCCACCTCATCACTCTAGTTTTTACACGGATTCATTTACCACTGTTCATGGTGCGAGGCGTTGGAACAGACTCTCACATAAGGTTCGTACTTCTTCAACATTATATTCATTTCGTAAACAAAAAAACTGTCTCTAGTCTCCATACACATTTTTCGATTTCTTTTTTTACTTTTTTACACTTTTGCGTAATAATTACGCCGAGCAGATCCTCTCCTTTTCCTCTTTTCCCTTTCCTTTCCTATTCTTGTTGCATGTGTGCTTTTTATATTTTATCTTATTTATATTATATATTGCATTTGTAGTTTTTTTAGCATCTTGTTTGGGGTTTGTTTTTATATACCTACTTTTATCTATATGTATTTTCTATTATTTTATTTTATTTTTTCGGGTTGGCTGGAAGAAATCGCATATGCGATAAGCTCGCCTTTTGGTAATTTATTGGAACAAAAACTTGTACACTGTATATATTGATGACAATAAAGTTTTATTTATTTATTTATTATCATTTCTATAAAAATGTCATCAGAGCATTAGAAATATCATTAGAGGTGACATGATTGGTGCAGAGACGCTCCGAATGGAGGGGGTTGGTTTCTGCATCATATTTTGGAGAAGATGGATGAAAGAAAAGATGGAAAATATTACAATTTCTTTTTTTCTTTATGTTCACTATTGTGCTGGAAAATGAAAAAAAAAAACTTATAAGAAATTAAAACTCACAAACAAATTTCGCTTGTCCTTTGAATACAACAGTCTCTATCGAAGTAGGATCACTTTTCCCTTTGGCGTTAATGGCAAACATATTCAATCTGTAGCTGGCTCCAGGTTCCAGACCCTCAATCTCAAAAGAAGGGGGTGTTTTCAGGCTGCTGACGTTGTAACGAAGCTGGAAAAAGAAGCATGGGGTAATGAAAAATATTGAAAAGGATGCGGGATTGAGCATCGGTTCTATTGAATGAGATAATTTGA
Organism: Athripsodes cinereus; assembly: GCA_947579605.1. Classification (NCBI taxonomy): domain Eukaryota; kingdom Metazoa; phylum Arthropoda; class Insecta; order Trichoptera; family Leptoceridae; genus Athripsodes; species Athripsodes cinereus. The sequence continues at coordinate 23,664,690 of OX388321.1, read as the reverse complement.
CTAATACGTTGAGCATGTCCCATAATTTCTATTAATTCATAAAATAATACACAGTAACTTTTGATATTTTTTGAAAATACAAATCTACACTGGATGAAGTTCTTCTACATTTCAATTTTCAATACACTTTTTGAATAAAGTCATACATCATCGTATTTGAAGAATTGAATTTGGAAGGGTGAATTATTTGAAAGGAAATTGTAATACAATAGCTGTCGAAAAACCGCTCTAAAAGGAAATTCATATACCTTATAAAAGTCACATGTCTTTTAAATCGAAATGTTTTGTTTTTGTTAAAGTAACTAAGTACATTTAGAAACAAACGATTTTATAAAACAGTGCAGCGGAGAAACATAATATAAAGTCGGTAATAAATTGTGATTAAAGTCGTGAATACAGTCCAATAAAATACTTTTTGCAAGATGCAAAGCAGAGTATTTTACTCTAGCGAAGACATGAGTTATTACTTCACACTCCAATAGTGACTAATCACTGGTATTTAAAAAAAAAAATCTATCGTCCACCGGGTTTACAACAGCCAGGACTACCCTTTTCCCATTTCTATGATTGATGGGAGATGGTTGTAATCTGAAGATCTGATTCTATGAAATAATAAAGCGATGTCTGTTGCCTCCAATTTGGAGTGAAATGATTTAGGCTGGACAAAGTAAATTATTATGATAACGATTTTAAGCGTCATTAAGACTCAGGATGAATCATGGAAAGTGAAAAGTGTGAAGTGACGTATTACTGAAAACGATTACATCCCATCATATTATTTTTGATGGAAAGTCAAAAAAGAACAGCTTTGATCTTTTCACTTTGGATGATCATCTAGAATGAAATAATGTGAATGGCTCTTTAAAGCGATTATTGAAAAATGAATGATGATGATGACTTTTGAAGTGTGTCTTCATTACCTTTAGTCCAGGTAGCTCCAGAAGTTCCATGAGGAATGTCTGTGGAAGACCACCATCGAAACCCTCCAGGCATTCGACTCGGAGACCATCAGCGCTTTGATTCGCTAGTGTACAGTTGGAGAGAGGGAAAGGACGACCTAAAAAAAAACAGGAAAATGTAAATAAAAAAGTACATACCTAATGTGCAAGCAATATAATTAATCAAAAACATATTTTTGTCAATTTTTCTCAATATTTTTTTCACAAGAATAATATATGAAGGAATAGAAAATGACAGAATTTAAAAAATATAATATAGACGAAATCAGCATTTTTTTTTCTCTCTTTTTTTTCTGGCGTTGCACCCAATAGTTGAGTGATGCTGACGAAATCAGCATTAAAATGGTAAAATTTTGAAGTTGTGACTGTTGTCTCGTGTTTATCAAAATACGTGTAGGCTGTAGGGTGAATACAAGGCTGTTCTCTCCGTGTCAACTAAAAACTAATATATTCAGGACGGGTGGCAAACCTCATCGCTGAATTTAAGCTCATGTAGAAAGTCTTTATTTTTTCGAACACCTGCCATTTACAGGACTCGAGTGACAGGCCAATTCTTTTCTGGGTGCACCACTTTTTTAGTGTTTCCTTCTCAAAATCATTTGTATGCAATGTGATTTTAAATTTTATTTATATTAAACGTTATTTAACAGTGACTGCTATTTTTGATCAAACACATATATACCTACGGAACGTACGTGTGGGTAGGTATATCTTCAAATACTGTTTAAATTATTAAGACATCTGAAGCACTAGTTTGCTTGTTGTTTCAGTTTGCAGTTACTTGCAACATCTACATATCTATAGTTATATGGTGGTTCCGATGTTGTATACGTACGAAACCGGTTTTACCGTTGTGGTTTCGTGGTTTTACTATGATAATACATACATAGGTACACTTTTAAACTTGTAGGGTAAATATTTCAAAACTAGGCTAGTAGGGTTACTCTTACGACTAAGTAGGTACGATCTTAATCTCGTTTTGATTTTAAACTATACGATGTACGAAGTTACTATAATCAAAAACACGTGGATGCCAATCGCGTGGTAGGTACCTGAGGATAGCCGTTTTCAGTATTTACGTGAGTATTATGGTTGTATTATGGGATATAACTTCGAGAATGTACCCGAAGTTGGTGTGTACATAAATATTTTTGTGATATTTATAAACTTTTATGAAATATATGTATCTTTTAATTTCATAAAAAAATCAGCCGTGTGATAATTTATTATAAATCCCTGGAGAAAACACATTATTTTCCAATAAATTCATATCATTTAGTTATCATGATTAAAGTATCAGGGGCCATGGCCAATCACTGCACTATATACCCTTATATTTTAAACTAGATGTTACAGTTGGTAAAATATGCTTCACCCATACATTCTGAAAATAATAATATTTATATTAGGGATGCAAAATTAACTCAATGAGTTCATGTTTTATGCATGTTTATAAGGCGAATAGAGTATTATATTATGGAGGTTTGTGGTTTTGATAAACTGATATTTTAAGAGATTTTCAAGTTTTCTCTCAGTGTGCGGAAAGCGAAACTAAGTCGATTATTTTGCACCGCATTTTAAACACAATTTGTTTATTATTTTACAAAATGGACCTGTTTTAGCGTTGAGGTATTGTGTTAGAAATGCATAACTTTATATAAGTCACATGTCATAACAAACTTATAAAAATATTGATACGAAAATTTGACAGTGTTATCAGAACGTGACTGATGACGGGCTCTGTGACGTCATCGAAACGTTTATTACGATAGTGATCTATATAGCGTAGTATCAATGCCGCAAAGAGGACGGAGATGTGATGTTACACGACTGAATTTTTCTCGGAGTAAGTACCTACTGTTTTTGCGGAAATATTTTTTTTATGAATTTTAAATAGTGTTTTATGAAAATTAGGATGCAGATATAATAATAATAATAATAATAGTTTATTAAACACAATATCATTTTACAATAATCGAACAATAACACAATACATTTATTTTCCTAATACAATTACTCCCCAAAATTGAGCGTAGCTCGTGCTTTGGGGAGAAAGAATATATTATATGAAATATAATATATTCTTCGAGGACTAGGAGATGAGCACCACTGTACTACATATATTGTGGAGCTTTTATAAGCTATTTTTGATTTTGATAAGCAGATTTATATCTGTACTAGTTCTGCAGCAGGTTTTGAAACCAGGATATTCAGATTGAAAGTCTGAGACACAACTGCATGACTACTGACTGTCTCAAAAAGAGAAAAAAACATTTATTTTTCTTACCTGCTGCCACAAGTTGGTATAGACAAGGAGCTCTCTGATGTCCCACAGCGTTGACACCCCAACAAGCCAAAGTTCCATAGTCCATATCACCAGCTGGAGTATAGTTCAACTTGGAGATCAGTCCATCACTATTGTACAGCCGCGGTGGGACCTCGTTCTGTTCACCAGAGTTGTTGAAGGTCCAGTGGAAGCTGACCAGAGGAGGATTGGCATCCACTTCGCATCTCAATGCCACTTGTTCGTTTTTTAATGCACCGTAGAGTTGTTCACTTGAGTCTTTGCAGACAGGAACATCTGAAATAAACATATTATCATTATTATTTTAAAAACACGGTTTTTGTGGATAAAAAACTTTCGTGGAATCCCCAGCAAAGCATAGATCTTTCACTTTTTGCTGTGATTTTTCGAGTAACACGTAAAAAGCTGGTGTCCGTAAAACATCAAATATAAGACTGAGATAGGACTGGGATGGGTTGCATTCTCTAAACTGAAATGTATATTTAGAAATAATGAAGTCCCCATAAGTCTAAAGAGAAAGCTATATGTTCGTGTGTCTTGCCGGTGATTACATTATGGGCTGCAGACTATGATGCTAACACTCGCGAGCAAACGGAAACTGAGGTGTGTACATTTAGTCTCTAAGCATCAGCTTGAGAGACTAAATAAGAAACGAAATCATCCGACAAAAGACAAAAGTTATCGACATTGTAGATAAAGTGTCCAAGCTGAAATGGCAACGGGCTGGTCATGTGGCAAGGTGAGAGGATGGCAGGTGGACTTCCAGAATTCTTGTATGGAGGTCGTGGGTCGTGGGAGGACAAAAGAAGTGTTGGAAGACCCCAAAAAAGATGGGTCGAAGATATTGTCCAGGTGATGGGAAAACAGTGGTGTCGTGTTGCTCGAGATCGAAAATTGTGGAAAAGTTTTGAAGAGGCCTATATTCAGCAGTGGAGAGAAGAAGGCTAGCAGTAAGTACATTTTCACTTCAGTGATAAGATATGCCACTCATCCTGAATGTAATTGCACGCACCTTTCAGCCTTTTTATGAATGGAGCTTATTTTTATCCGAACAGTTTGTACGAGCTTCACGGAATAGAGAGATATGATTTACACGGAAGCATCATCATCAGCATCATCATCATCGCCCTCAACGGTCCTCTCTGGAACACAGGGCAGAAACACGCCTTCTCCATTCAAAGCGTCTCTGTGCCAATTCCGTCACCTCTTCCTACGACATTCCCTGTGCTCTGATGTCGTTGTCATAGGAACGGGGTATTGTGAAAAAGGGACGCCTGGGCCGACGGAACCCTTGCGAACGGAAGAATAGTGCTCGTTTTGGCTAACTATCATTGGGCATTCTCAGAATATGACCCAGCCAGGACCATCTGTTATCTTACACGGGCAGCACTAGGCGGAAAGTAAAGCACTATTTTACGTTGGTTGTATCTACTTCTAGAAATAAAACAAACGATAAAAATGGGCAATAAATGTTTCGGCGTATGCCATATATTACCTACACTAGAAATATTATTTAACGTAGAATTTATTATTATATTGTGAAAACAGTTACTTTATTTTCCGATCTTTTGTTTATGGCAATACCATTGTTTTACACTCAATAAAATATTAACAGGGTTGCCAGTTTTCAAATAATACTTTTAATATTTAAAACTTACAATTCAGCGATGAAGTATACCATCCATCTTGAGTATCTTATTATTTTTTTATTGTTACGGACAAATAACTATAAAAAATACACGGCTCCCTTTATATATTAAATATTTAGTAAGTGAAAAAAATAATGTACCTATTTTCTATTTCACAAATAAATATTTTGAATTGTTTGACAATAGACCATTAAAGGTCACGTGGTCTTGTCTATGGGTTTGCTTTTGCTTGGGGGGCAAACAGTCAGATTGCGCAAATCATCCTTGTAGGATGTTATGCCATAAGAGAAAAAAAAGAAAGTCAGACGACAAAATAATAACAAAATCGACACTGACAGTTTTTTTGATCATTAGGTATTCTTTAGGCGTTCCACCTAATATTACACCGTAATCGTGTGTTGTGTTGGGATGCCTGATGCCCCTCAATGATTTTTCTGTGACGTCATCCTTTAATGGTCTATTGAATGGAACAAAGACAACATAATGCCTCAAACAGTGCGATTACTATTTAGTATAATATTCATTTTCTGTGTTTTCTTAAAGCATAATAATATAAAAATGTTTTATTTTTATTTTATTTTTTTATTTATTGTACAATAAACCTCAAAACAGCAATCTGGATTGCTGGCATCAGAGGTAAAAACCATTTACAGACATCAAGCAAACAAAACAAAATATAAACATAAGTAATACATTTGACATTTAAAAATAAATAATATATACACATATATATGAATATAAGCATGCACATGACACAACACTACACCACTTCAAACTTTCTGGACATTAACACCGTTTTCTTTCACTAGCTTACTAATTTTGTTTTTAAAAGTTTTTACATTGCTACATTCTTTTACATTGTTAGGTAAACTATTATAGGCTTTAATTGCAGAGTACAGGAAACCATCACGAACTCTATTTGTTCTTGGTGTATCATTTCTAATATGACCTGCACTTCTTGTATTATATCCATGTACACTATTATTGAACGTCAGCGTCAGATTTGATTTCAACTTGCCTTCTTTAATTTTATGTATAGCTTTGGATTTTTCCATATTTATTAACTGTTCTAGGGTCATCTCTCCTGTAATTCTATATAGGTCAGCTGTCTTTGTCAGTTTATTTAGACCATGTATATTTTTGAGTGACTTATTCATAATCCTTTGCATTGAATCTCTGACTTGCATACTACAGTGTGACCAGACCACCAATCCATATGTAATGTGAGGCACAATGAAGGCATGATACATCATACGTTTCGTTCGCAAATCAAACATGTCAGCCCTTTTCATAATTCCAGCTAATGGAGAAATTTTATTTATTTTTTTCTTTACATGGATGGACCGATCAAGTTTTTCATCAATCTCAAGACCTAAATATTTTACGTTGTCAACTTGTTTAATTTCTGTCTTGTCAATTTTTATATTAAATTTAATCTTCTCTTTATTCTTTTGTCTAAACATCATATAGTTTGTCTTATCTAAGTTAATAGTCAGATATTTATACTTTAACCATCCAGTATACAATTCTAGATCACTGTTAATCACAGACTCCATTTGATTCTTGTTACTGCCACTATATATCAGTAATGTGTCGTCTGCATAGATGAAATATTTTCCTTTTAGATTAAGATATGTTAGATCATTAATATATAACAGATACAAAAGTGGTCCGAGTATTGATCCTTGCGGAACGCCTATCTCCATTAAGCTTGCATTACTCAGTTTATCTCCATTTTTTGTAATACATTGCCTACGATGTAGATAACTTTTAATTAAGTCATAAGCTTTACCTCTTATTCCCATGCTACGAAGCGTATTCATTAAATTTGAGTGTTCTACCGTGTCAAAGGCTTTAGACAAATCAATGAATAAAGCCACAACGTACTTTCCCTGATCAAGTTCTTTATTAATATAAGTCAGTGCATCAATGAGAGCTGAGTTAGTACCACTGTTTTTTAGGAAACCATATTGGTTCTTGTCAAATCCATCATGCTTATATACGAAGTCAGCTAATCTACTATGCAGTAGTTTTTCTATTACTTTACTAAAGCTATTTAAAATGCTTATTGGTCTATAATTACCGCATTCATTTCTTGATCCATTTTTATAGATCGGAGTAATCAGCGCTGTTTTCAAACAATCTGGAAACACACCTGTTTCAAAAACATTATTTATTATATTCGTTAATACTTTGGGTATAATATTTATGAGATTTTTTAGATCCGTAGAGGTGATTCCATCCTGTCCTGATGAGTTACTGGTTTTGAGCTGCTTAATCACAGTTTTAATTTCAAATTCATCCGTTGGTTTCAGAAAAATACTATTTTTGGGCGAATCACATCTGCCAAACTCTTCGATTACACATGAGTTGGCTTTATCACTTTATACCTTATTATATAATTTTTTACCAATCAATTGGAAGTACTCATTCATCATATTAGCTATTGTTTGTTCATCTTTTTCAGTCTCATGATCAGTAGACAATTCATCTATTTTATTTTTGTTATTTATGTTTGCATTATATATCACTTGATTAATTATTCTCCACATTTTCTTACCATCTCCTCCAGCTTGATTAACCTTGTTAAGTATGTATAACTTTTTTGCCTTTCGGATTTCTCCCGTAATAAGGTTTTTGTATCTTTTAAATTTGTCAATATCTTGTCTAGTTGCAGAATCTAATTTACATTTTGTGTATAAATCATTACGAGCTTTAATTAATTCTAATATATGTGGTGTCAACCATTCATTATTTCTTCTAACCTTATATGATTTTGTAGTAGTAGCAATTTTCTTAGCATCACATATGATATTAATAAGTCCACTCATGTCAATGTCACTTTGCTTATCAATATCTTCCAAAACTTTGTTACAAAATGTATCTCGACTAATTTTCTTATAACTTTTTATACCCATCTCATGCTTTACTTTGGGAATATTAGTAACACAGATCTTAATCATTTTGTGATCAAATCCTGGCCAATCTAATAGATCAATACTATGTTCATTATTTAGTTTATCATCCAATATGTGGTCAATAATCGTTCTTGTGGAAGTCGTCACTCTAGTTGCCTGGTCAGGGTGTATCTTATTAATAATCTTAAAATTATTTGCAAATAGAATTGACTTGTATATAAATGTAGTATTGTTATTCTCTAATAAGTCAATATTAGCATCACCAATCACTAACATTCCATTATATTTAGATAAAAAATCGTCAAATACATCCCAGAATTCATTTAGAGGGTCTTTTATAGGTGATCTATAGAAAGTAAAAATCTTTTGTTGAGTATTTTCATTAATAATAATTTCTATACTTAACATATTGCATTTGTTATTGCTGCAAAGTATTCTATGCGAGATATTGTTTTTTATATAGACAGCTGTCCCACCTCCTCTTGTTTCCATATTTCTACAATTGAAAATGCCAGCATAACCAGGCAAATTATAATAATCGACTTCTGTGGGGAACAACCAAGTTTCACAAATTATTATTACATCGGGGGAATATTTCTCTATTATGATCTCCAATTCATGCAATTTATTTCTAATACTCCTGGCATTAAAGTATATCATCGTCAGGCCATCATTCCTTGAATTGCGACCTCTGTCCTTTGGATATTGAAACGAGCAACGATTTGTTTTGTCATAATTTCTATAAAAAACCTTGTTCCGTGCCACCACTTGTAGTGATGTCACATCGTCTCATTAGCTGTTCACATTTTGATGACACCTCAGGGCGCACCTGAACACTTATAATATTTCTGACCTTCTTGTGTATTACATTATAGGCAATTATTTCAGAGATAGTTGTTCTATTTTCCATACTAACATTGATTATATCACAGTATCTACATGCTCTTGTTTAGTTGAACAAATATTCATTTATGTTATATATAATATTCCTTTCATAATCATTATGTCCTGTGTTATAACTCAATGTTGTAATGTACAGTTGAATTTCCCTCTTTTCAGCTTTTTCTACAATTGCCTTAATGTTCTGTTTATACTGATATTCTCTTCTCCAATTATTTCCGTTACCAGCTGCCAGTACTATCACATCTTCACTCTTTGCCTTATCAATATTAAAACAGACACTTGAATACAAATCACTAATTCTTGCATTCGGATAACTATTGCAATGCACCCTGTAGTTTACTCTATTGTTTAAATTCAATCCTAGTCCCCTGGCACATTCATCGCCTTCTATTATTAAACATGGTTCAGATTTATTTAATTTTCTTCCACTATCCTCTAAATAGTGTCGTTTATTTTCATAATCAATTATAAGATTTTTGTCCTTCTTATGTGGTGATCTATTATTTGGTACATCTTTTTGCTTTTCCATATAGTTTTTATTTTCTAGTTGCCCATAAATTTCATCATAGGAGCTTCGTAAAATTTTGTTTGTATTAAGGGCGTCTTCCAATTTACACTGTAATATTTTTTCATTTTCTAGTAGTTCCAGAATTATCTTTTCCTGTTTGTCTTTTGTATAACTTACATCTTCCAATATTTCTTTTATGTGCAAGTTTTTTTTCTTGATAATAGATTCAAGGTTTTCATTCACCTCTTTGTAATTCTGCAGGTCTGCTTGAAGCTTTTCTAATAATTTAACTTTCTTTTTAAGAATAAATGTCTCTTTATTCTTCAATTTAAGCTCATTCTTTTTATCTCTCAACTCTATATTTGTTCTCTCAGCTTCAGCCTCCAACTCTTGAATCTTCTCACGATATGTTTTCTCCACATTAGGTTCACTATCTTCCAGAGTTAAGTCAAGTGAGGTATCGTACATAGTAATATAGGCAGTGTTCATTGTTTTATTATGGCTTCTTGTTCTGATTTGTGACATATTAGTAATTTATTTATAACTTTATCAGTAATTGAAATCTTATTGAAATATATCTTCCCTCTCTTTTTCATTAAAAATAACACAGTAGATAGTTTTTTACTAAAATTTTTGTTGATATTGTTTTAAAGAAGTTGACTCCACCATATAGTAAAACTTGCTTTAACAAATGAAATTTTACATTGACAGCGAAAAATTTGGTAAATATTCACAGCAAACACATTTCTCAAGATGATGAAACACTTTTTCTTAACTTCATACACTTTTTTATTATTTTATTTAATTTTTAATTGCTCAGCAAAATAAAAAAAACACCTTTCACATGACAGAGTATTGTCACCCCGAGAGCGAGAGTTGTAAAAATAAAAATAGAGTAGTGTAGGGTGTAGGTAATTAGGTACCTACCATAATTACCAAATGGCGATTTCTCGAATATAAGACATTTCTACTTGTTGAGTTCTGGAACTGCACAGTCGATATACAGTCGATTCCGCTTAATTGGGACACCGCTTAATTGGGACAGCCGCTTATTTGGGACAAATCTCAAAGAACAGAAACCAAACCAAGAAACCAATAGTAAATTTATATGTTTAATTGCGACAACATTCCGCTTAATTGGGACATTAAATTTAAAATTTCAGATTTGGTAGAAGTGAAATGTTACAAAAACAGAAGACAGAACACTTGACTCATTTTTTCATTGAATTAAACTGTATGTACCTACCCATTTATTATTTTAATTAGGAATTTATTTTTTTCTTAAAAGTTTATATTAAGTAGGTACACATTTGTAATTTATATGATAATTTATACTACCAATATGTAATTTACAGTTTCCAAGAGTTTATACAATAAAATTATTGAGAAAAAATATGCATTGTATAATTTTATGTGGTTAATGGCCTTAGTAGCCAAAACTAAATACACGAATTAAAAAAAAAATGTGAAATTCGCTTAATTGGGACAGCCGCTTAATTGGGACAAAATGCCAAAGTCCCGATGTGTCCCAATTAAGCGGAATCGACTGTATTCAACCATAGTCGGCCGGTGTGGCGCGGAGGTAACGCTCTTGCCTTTGAGTCACGAGGTCCCGGGTTTGATTCCCGGCCAGGGCAAAGTGAAGAATGACCTTTTTCAAATTGTCCTGGGTCTGGGTGTTACATGTATATGTGTGTAGTGCATTGTATATGTGTGTATCGTCGCGTTAGTACCCATGATACAAGATTCATCTTAGTTTGGGACTAGCTCGATCTGTGTGTGAATTGTCTATGTATGTATGTATAAAAAAAAAAATGTATAGGTATAACAAATATTATGATTGTTATAGGTTTAAGAGTATAATCAAGATTTTGAAGTACGGGTCATGTGTAAGTATATTGGTTTACTTGTCGTCTATCCCACAAGGGATTTGGTGCGATGGGATAGACAGATAGGTTCCGATTCGTGAAAAAATATATTTATCAATAATATTTCAAAATATCTGTATTTTTCTCATTCTTTTTATATCTCTCTCTTTCCCGCTATGTGTAAGTCGACGAAATTTATTATCAAAAAGCCCGCGAGGGTTAAGAAGATCCCATACTTACAAGATTGGATACAACGCACAGATTTCAAAAAATAAACCGAAATCATAAAATAACCTAGTTTTCCAACATAGCAAAACGTAGAGACTTAGATAACGCGTCTGAATTGATGTTATTTGATTTCGTTTATTGCATAAGTAGTGACTTTATTCCTTTTTATAAAATTACAATTTAGGAAATGCGGTTTTTCGCACGCCCGGGGATGCGAATGACAAATACGTGAAATAAATCAAAGAGAGAATGGGTCACCTCTGGGGGAACACAGTGGAGTTTTGTGATAACGTTCTACATTTCAAAATATTGTTACTGTATTTCCCAGTGAGCATTTTCATTATACATACTTAAACGTTTATTACCACATACTTCATAATTTTTATCATGTTTTGTACGAAAAATTGGACTTTGCAGATTTTGAAAGACTGTTAATTTACCCTTCTATCTACCCATGCTATAACGGCGTCTCCCACGTGTGGGGTAGCCAGCCAGTAAGTAGACTGATTGTAATTGCTCTCATCATGTCAATAAAAATGAGACATTCAGGATTGGTGGCAAACCTTATTGTTGAATTAAAGATGTTTAATTGCTGATGTTTTATGGACACTTGCTTTTGACAGAATCACTTATCCCATCACAAATGGGGTACCCAGCAGACCGTAACTGCTTGCAATAAAAGCCTATACAAAATTGAATATCAATGATGGTCTAATAGGTGAAATGCCTTTGCTTACATCTGATAATGAGAGCCACAGGATTGCTGGTTCCTTTCCCTTCAGAGTTGGCTGCCATGCAAGTATAATCTCCAGCTGTCTTCCTATTCAGGTTCTGCAGTACAAGACTATGATCACTCAGGATAATTCCAGCTGTGATGTTGTGGTGCATCTCTTCTCCCTGAAACAAGAAATGAAAGAAATTTGTAAAGATAGTATTTATTTACTTATTTATTTTATTATTCACTGTACATTGAATACATTATTTCAAATCAATACAAAGTGTCATAAAAATATCAGTTATTTAATGTACAGAGGGCGAGTTGATCGCTGGAATGCAGTGGCGGATACAGATGGGGGGGGGGCTATTGATAATGTCTTGTATATGTATAATCTGTTTAAATAAAATGGCATTTGTCTTGTATATGTGTATAATTTTAGCGCCCCCCCTTGAGATTTTACTGAATCCACTACTGCTGGAATGCGATGTCTTCCAACTAACCCGGCTAAAACGCGTGACAGAAATGGCAAAAAAAAAACAGAAATGAGCGTTCATAGTTACTAACTGGGCTACGAAATGTGAGCAACGTTTGAAAATATGGTATGTTAGGCCTTCATTAAAGGGCGTCCGAAGAATTCTTATATAAACGATGACGTTAAGATTAGCATGAACAAAGTCATAGATTAGTAAAACCATAGACAAGATGAGTCTGTGTATGTGGTATACTAGGTAAGTACTCGTGTTTAGATGAATAAAGAGCTGATATAGGAAGGTGGCTGTTTTGGTACAGTGAGTAGGTTAGCCGAGAGGGTGTTAGTTCTCCTGAGAGTTTATGACATGTTTTACTATTCCGGTACCTCCATACTACTACTAAACTGTATTATATTTGCACGGTGTAATGCAACAATGTGTTAAGTCATATCAATTGATGAAAATGTGAATCTTCAGTCTGAAATTGGTTCGCTGGCTACTCCTTTTGTAGGATATGCCATGATAGTATTGTTGTAGTAGTATTTCAACTGTAAACTGAGATAATCGAGGAAATCGTTCTAAAATAATGATACATAGAAACATACATACATATTTGGGTTAGTTGGAAGAGATCGCGCCATTGCGATAAATTTGCCCTCTGTATATATTGAATGTATCTAACTTGAATGTTAACCTTTTATGTAATTGTTTGAAATCAATGTAAAGTAAAGAAGGAATAAATAAATAAATAAATAAAATACAACAAGAACCGTCGCGTCGGTCCTTTCCGTGGAGCACTCAGCAAATAATAATTGGTCTCCCACTCTTTACCGTAAGCTTTCGAGTGTCCTGTAAAATGCAGGTGTTCGAAAAATGAAGAATTTTACATCTTACATTCAAAGATGAGTTTCGCCACCCATCTTGGATGAATTAATTTTTAGTTTGCATGGGGAGAACTGCTTGCATATTTGTAACATGTTGCTGATTTGCTGGCTACCCCACTTATGTAATAAAGTTATTAACATAATTTACTCTATTCTATTGTAATTGTTGTTTGTTTATTTTATCTGTTGTGTTTAGTTATGTATGTTTTGTAGAGCACATGAGGGTAATATAGGGATCTTCACTGGTTTGCTTATTGCTAAATATGTTATAGACCATTGTATTTTTTTGTATCAACTTTATGTATCCTGTAAAATTGAAATAAATAAATAAATAAATAAATAAAAGTAAGTACTAATTACTTAGTACTTATATCTGAAGTATGCCTGTGTAGATTTATTACGTTGGAGTGAATGCCACAGACTTAGACATAATTATATATTATGATTGTGCATATTTTTGCATCTATGTAGTATGCACTGAATATTTATTTTGATTATATTATTTTATAATGTGTAATATAACCATCAATTTCTAAAGTTTGTTATATATTTTAAACTTGTGATATTTTTTGTAAGTACCTATTGTTTTTATTCTTGTGTTTATATGTAAAATTGTATAGAGTGTAGAGAAATAATATGTATTGATGAAAATTGTATTAGTAAAGTTTATTTTGTTATTAAAAAAAGACAACAGCCGTTTATAGTTTAATAAATAAATAAAAGTGGCAGTAGTAACACATTGTTGCTCAATACCATCCATATTATAATATAGTGTCTACGCGCATACTTATTTACTTCTATACTATGTAAGTAATAGAACGGTTCAATAGAGCTAGGTAGGTACCTGAGTACATTTATTATTATACATATTAATATAATAATATGCTATGCATGTCCTGAAATTATATAGCATTATATAATTGACGTTTCATTTAACCGGTTAAGCGGATCGGCGGTTAAAATAGAAAAACCAAATAGCCTCTTATTATATTAATATAATTATATACTATGCATGTCCTGAAATTATATAACATTATATAATTTACGTTCGATTTAACCGGTTGAGCGGATCGGCGGTTAAAATGGAAAAACCAGATAGCATCTTATTTAATTATTAGGGAATTCGTTTTGTTACTTATATAGTGGTAAAATTTTGTAATGTTTACACCGCATAGTATGAATATCTATGTATGTGTGTATGGGATCGATATTTTTTAATATTTAATTGAACAAATATTTTTATTGTTTTTAATTGATTAATTAAGATTCTCTTTTTGATATTTGTTTTTATGTAGGTACTGTAATGTATCTTATCATAAGAAGAAATATTGACAATGTCTTATGAGACGAAAGACGTTTCTCTCAATGAAGAACACAAAGTAGAAGAAAATGTGTCGACGGCTCAGTTCCCCACATTAACAAGTCGAAATTTTCATTTTTTTTTATTTAATTGGTTATATATGTAATCAACTTCACTCTATTAATTCCACAAACAAATAACTTTAGAAACACAGGATCCCTTTATATATTAATTATTAAGTTAATGAAAAAAAAATGTACCTACATATTTTCAATTCCACAAATAAATATTTTGAATTGTTTAACTATTGAACGGAACAAAGACAACATAATGCTTCGTTGACATTTCGACTTGTTGAGCTGTGGAACTGGATCGTCGATTTTTTTTTTTTTAATTTCGTTATGAAATTCTTCTACCTAAACACCAACACAGTGAATAGAGGAAGTATGTGTTATTTTTTTCTCAGTCAAACCGTATTTGGTTTGACTGAGTGGTTGTAGTTTTGGGTTAGTTGGAAGATATCGCAACTCTGCGATAAACTCGCCCATTGTACAGATTTTTTCATGCATGTTATATAATTCCTGTTATCATATTCTGCACAATAAAGTTTATTATTATTATTATTATTATTATTTGGCCTTGTCAAAATATTAACACAGTTTGAAAAAAAAATATCGATTAACCGCGGCTACGGTTAATCGGATGGGCGGTTAATAAAATAGTTTGGAAATTTTGCGAATAATAATAATAATTGTCAGAGACATGTACTGTAATAATTATTGTATGGTTTAATATAATAGACAAGGATTCTCGCGCATTATATTCCTGTTTGTTGTTTATGTTATACATAATATACACACTCACACATAGTATCTACCTGTTTATTATCAGTGGCGTGCTTTCCATACATGCAAAAAAGCGCATGCCTACAATGGTGCAATGGTGGGCTTTCCAAATATTTAGTATTTCGGATGAATCAAAAAGTTAGCCATAAGGAAAAACTTTTTCGCCTTCAGGAACTTCTGTACTTTGTTTGGTAGCCTAATATCCCGTTTAAGTAACTAACGATACTGCATAGAGAGGATGGCATATTCCCATTTATTCCCTTCTATTTTCACACCAACATTTTTTTTGTGTGTCCGCTAAATCTAGACTCCTCTCTCGGGGCAGCATTTCTCGCTTTAATGCGACATTAAATCCTGTTTGTGCTTGTGTGTGTCGTTATGGAGATACATATCTCCAGGTACGGCACGAGGCATATGGCGGGCGCTGCCCTTTTAAAAAAAAAAAAAAATTGACTTTTTAGTATACACACTATATTTTTTTAAGTTTTGTAGACAATATTGTTCAGTCTCTTTATGATAATGATCAATACTAAACTAACAAATCAACGTAATAAGCTATTATGGAGTAAATACAGTGGGAGTGGTAGAGGGCGGGACAATGGAGATTGGAGATTTTGAAGTAAGTGGGAATATTCTAAGAATTGGCGAATGATTAGATATTGTTATTTTTTGACTAAGTCGTTTACACTTTTAATATTTTTATGAATTTCTGTCGTTTCTCTTAAAATTAATCTTCTTTAATTATTATCGTTGAAATGTTATATTTCATAAGAGTCATAGAGGTTTATACTATAGTTTCTTCAATTAAATGGTTGCCAAATTCTGAGAATCCCATTGATGGAAATAAATTGTTAATGAAAATTACTGAAATTTTATATAACCAACTGAAAAACTAACTTTATCTAAAGTTAGGAATTTGAAAAGGAGGGTAGATATTTTCTTAAATTAGTAAAATACCAAATAATAAATTTAACATCATGAACGCGTGTTTTATTTAAAAAATCTAGTCCCGCCACTGCTGTGTGTGTAGGTGACAAACTGTATTAAAATTTTGTGTAGGTGTGTTTTGTCTATGGCATCAGGTAGGTACTTGCTCACAAAGCTATGCAAATTATAACTTAACGTAGGTACTTAGGTATTTTGAAAATAATACTTGAATTTCTTAATAAATATCGGTACTGGTAAACTCTAGAGATTTACAATACTTTTTAGTCGCGTATACTTACAATTAAAATAACTTCTTTATTTTTTTGTTCTATAGTTGCTAATGTCGGAATCGTGTAAGTAAATCGAAACAGGTTCTCCAATTACTAGAAATTAAATCCTAGAAAAAAGGTATGAAATTACTCTGAATGCAAGTCTCATGTTTATTGCACAGAGAAGTTGTTGTTTGATATTATATTTGAAGTAATAAGAATATAATTGAAAGACCATTTATATAAATTATTGCCACATCACTAAAATTCATACGTACTATCAAAGTACAATCCGTAACCAAAGATAAAAGAAAATAAAAAAATGTACCTATATAGAAAATTGCAGTAAGATAGAGTAAAAAATAAATTATTACACAAACAAACAAAAAAATACAGTAAGATAGAGTAAGAAATAAGTTATTACATAAACTAACGGCCTCTAAGGACTTTTATCTGTTAAAAAATGCCACGATGGTACATAAAAATCGATAAGATAGGTACTCGAATTTCCAGAAATTCAGGTATCACTACAGTTATACCTTTTATTATTAATAATAATACTATATTTGCAGTCCTTCGTTTGCTCATTAACGGCTGTGGACACGCCACGTACTTCTACTAATACTGTTTGTACTGTTTTGCACTGGCAATGTAATTAAGGGAAACTAACAACAGATAGACAACACAACACAACACAACAATTACCAGTTAACAGCTATAAACAGACATGAGTTGCCAGTTATCAAACTATTGACATTAAGCGGATTTATTGTTATATTTATTATGAATTGAATATAATATATATTATACAGTATTAATATATTAAGTATATAGAATATAACATATTCAATTAGAAATTGTTTAAATATTATTTAAACAATTTATTATAATAATAATAATCTGGACAATTTATTGAGCGCCGTTTTGTGGTACAAACCACCGCAAGGGCGCATTTTCAGTTTTTTTTAAATTTATTTATTGTTATTTATCAAATTTTAATATATTTTATGAGTTTAATTTAACTATTAAAAATAATTAATGTATTTCTAACTGTAACAAATTTGAAATAATATGAAACAATTATGTGAGTTCTAATTGTAGGTATTATTATTATTGTCACAAATTTTATCCACTAGTTCATTTGTTTTTAAATTTGTAATTTTTAATTAGTTTGAAAGTAATTTAACACTTGAAAAACAATTATCCTTATTAAACTATTGAAACTAAAAACACTGTATTAAAATTTTGTTATTTTGAATCATTATTAGACAATATTTTAATTTTTAAAAATGAGACGTCAGAGGTTTCAGGTATTAGCCACTACGGGCGCCATTCACCGACAATTATTGTCACTATAATTAGAATAGGTACAACTCTTATAACTAACGATTAATTTATCCTCTGAAAATGTCAAACTGAGCTTTTGACGAAAGCGCTCGAGTCCTTTAAAAAAATAAGTGAAAAATTAACTTTGTTTAGAAATATTGAAGACCTTGGCGGAAAAACAAGAATTGTCCAAAATTTTATGAAATCGTTTTATTGCATTAATATGATCTAGTGCACACCCTCTACTGGTGGTTTAATTTATAAACATGGGAAAACAACACATGTCCTTCAAATCGCGCAAAAGGCGTCGGAAGTTCTCAAAAGAGATGGACCAACTACATTGTTTAGGTGTTGCGAAGCCAACGGTGTTGAGGTGCTCATGATAAAAACCAATGTAAAAGTTTTGAAAAGGTTTTTTATCAAGCAATGGGGAGAAGTCGGCTGATATGTAAATTTATTTTATGATTTTTATCTTATGATTTGGTGGAAAAACGACAAATGTGCACAATTTTTTGGAAAAACAGCAAATGTCACATCATTATTTTCTGTTCTATTTTCAATTTTAACAAAGAAATTAACAAAAATGAAACTTGCTTTAGCTATTCATTGCATCACCTACATTTTACAGCAATAACAGCAAAGAAAATCGCATTTTATTAGAAGTTAGGACGTTTTAATGCTCTCCTGTAAAATTTACTATATGTGACATTTGTTGTTTTTCTGCCAAGGTCTTCAATTGTAATCATGAATTTTCACTCTATGAATGTACAAAAATTATAATTACTGAATAATTTGGTTTTAAATGAGAACTTGATTCCACCTTTTCTTCGAAACATCGATTCAGCAATTCAACCATCAATTTCAAAAGAGCACGAGCCACGCTCAATTCTGGGACGGGTACTTTGATCAAATGAATTGATAATATATAATATGTTTTGTTATTTTTATTGGTATTATGCCGTATTTTATTGTATTGTATTATTTTATATGGATTCTTATGCATTGTGCTTTTTTTTATCTACTTGTGTATTCATTTTGTAATTTATTTTATTATTTTGTAATTTATATTATTATTTTAATAAACGGAATTATTATTATTAAAAAAAAAAATCATGTTTTTTTTATTTTTATTGGCACAGAGAGAACATTTTGTGTATTTATTATAATATTTTGCTGTTGATGCACTGGCAACTCCACTTGTGTGAGATGCTTGGCAGTATACGAATGTAATAATTTGGGTTAGGTCGAAGGGATCACTCCTTTGTGATAAACTGACTCACTGTATATTAATTATTTAAGTTGAATGTACATCTTCTTTTAAATAGTTTGTAATCAATATATCTACAGTAAATAATTAATCAAAAAATAAATAAAAACGAAGTATTTTGCACATCAACAGCGTTTAATTAGTAGGTATATTTTAGTCGAGTTATATTAGATTTATAACAGAAATCAGTAAAAAATTGTATGATTTCTGTTTTGATCGGCGGTTGATTGGCTAACTTTATTTATATTTATTGAATAAATAAAGTAAAAGAAAATATAAAAAAAACCATTCAAAGTAAAACCTTCGCTCATAAATAAATATAAACGTCACAATTAGCCTCCATTTTATCGAACATATATCCTTCAGATTCAAATTTGGAATATTATTATGATATTCAATGTTGCTATACCTATGGTATGTAGATCTCCATTACTGATTTTTCCCGCCATTTCATTTATTATTGCCAGCCCAATAAATTATTATAATAAAATATAAATATATCGATGCCTCATTTGAAATTCCGTGTGTATGTATGTATTGCTTTATATGAATAATATCATATTATCAGAAATCACAGGATGTTATTTATTTGTACTAGATTCCAACCCGGCCTTGTTCAAGCAATAAACATCAAATTGACAAATTAACAATACTTTGTACTTGTAGGTAACACAAGACGTACTTTCCCGAGAAACGGAAATATAATTTAAAAACTGGCAACATTACGATGCAAATATTTTTGATAATGGCAAAAGGCAATAATACTAAGCTAATAATATTGTCATGGAAATGATCTTTGATCCAAAAACATATTTTTGACATAGGTAATGATTTAATGCAAAATGTTTGTCATTTCTTATTGCATACTCTTTGAGTTTTTATTGTCATTATTCTAACATTTTATGCAAATATAAATTATGTAGGTACATCATACATCAAGATACTAACATATTTTTCTTAAATAAGTTTCTTCATTTTGACATATTTAAATTTTTTCTCTTTATAATTAGTAGGTATAGAATGAAACCAAAAAATTGTATTTTAAATAATATACCTAATAAATAAGACAAATATAATGTTTTTAGTCCTAAATGTGCCAAAAAGAGGAAACAAAAAGGACATACATATAAACATATTTATAGATGAACTAAAATATTTATGCGGTGATCATCAGAAATCACAGGCTGTTATTTATTATTTATAGTACACCGTTATTATTAGTATCACATTTTATAAAATCACTACACATAAATATCATTTTACTTGTTCACATTATAATAATAATATTTATCTATGTAGGGGAAGTTGTATACCCTAGGGACACTTTTTTTCAAAGTTGTAGTATTTGTTTATAACAGGATAAATCTGACATATTATGATTAACATCGAGACACTTACTAAACTTCTTTATAATTAAGAGGTCAAAACGAGTTTATCTGTAGTTGAATTGAATATACAAGTAAAATAAAAAAAGTGTCCCTAGGTAGAACCAAGAGAACCTCGTATGTACCTAGGGACAAGTACTGACGTACCTAGGGACAACATATGTACCTAGGGACAGTTAGCTATTTTCACCATTTTCTTGGAAAATTAAATATGTATTTTGTAATAAAATAAATACAAAATGTAATCGACAATTTATTTTTAATATACACATAAAAATAAAATACGGAGAGGTTTCATTAACTGAAAAAAATTAGGTATAAAATATTAAAGAAATCCTTATCATATTATATACATAATTATATCTTATAAACATATATAAATTTAATAAAGAAACAACTAAAAATATCTACTTCCTAAGAAAATTCAACAACGTTAATAAAGGTAAAATGGTCTTTTTTTTATTTAAAAAAAAATATATCTGGGTTTTGTTTATTATAAACCCAAATACAGCCTTATACACCTTTCACAGTAAGCTACTAAAAGCTTGTGTCGTGAAAGGGTAGTTTGCCGGCACCTGGTATCGATCCTCCAGACTACCAACGAACTTTACGAGGAATACTTTAGAAACATCACATCGCGATGTTGGATATTTACTACGCGTCATTTATGGAAATAATAATAAAAAAATATTATAATCGAAATTTTAAAACGATGAATGTTAATTACATTTTATAGCATCGCACATACAAAAAAATATATAGCACGAAGAGGACAAACTGTGTGTTCATTGCATGCAGTCGTCCACTCACCACTGGCTACCCCACTCGTGGTAAATGCCGTGATAGTATGAAAAAGTATGTAAAATGATGTACCTAGGGACGTCCCAAGGTACAATTCCACTGAGTGTCCCTTAGTACAACATGAGACTAGTTTTGTCAAAAACTGTCACATGTTTTTTATTTACATATTTGAATCGTTTAAAACTACAAGAAAATGATAACAATTGCAAACATCACAATATAATTCAATCGTAGAGTATTTAAGAGTGGAAATGTACTTACTGTTTACTTGGAAAGATCCACCAAGATATTTACTTTAGTGAGGAAAAAGTAACAATTTTCAAACGTGTCACTATAATCGCGCCAAATGCAATATGAATAATGTAACCATATGAAACGCAATGTAGCCACTCTAAAAAATATTTTTTCTTAATTTTCATACGCATGGCTAAATTATTATGTCACTGTCCCTAGGTACAAACTGTCCCTAGGGTATACAACTTCCCCTACATACTGTTACACATGATGTTTTATTGGTCCGATAAATTTTTCATACGGGCAACATTTTTCCCCTTTTGAATAATATTTTAAATTCGTTCCATTCGTTTATTTTTATTTTATATTAGTTCGTTTTTCAAATATATATGAGGTATATTTGAATGTAGGAATGAATATTCTTTGATCCTAACCAAACCCGAGTGGATAAAATATGTTTTACTAGCCGGTCGCGTTGTCAAGATGGAAAAATGGATGTTATTTTTAAAAAAAAATTTTTTTTCGAAATTTCTCTAAAAATACATGTCCACCGTACGATAATATATTTGTGTGATATATCCGACGAAAAAAAACGTTCATTTTGAAAATTAAAATAGAAAGAGTTGATTAGGTATGCTGTGCATTGACTGCATATAATAAACACACCAACCGTTCTCTCCTTGTCAATAAAAATGAGACATTCAGAAATGGTGGTATAAGTATTAATAACTCTATTTTTTTTCCTATTTTTTTGGCGATTTGTATCATTTACGATCTACTATATTTTCTGTCGAGTAAATTTTCTCAAATATAAATATCGAGTTTGGTGTTCTTTAGCATCAAAATATTATCAATATTGAGAGAAGTATTGAATAATATTTTATTTATTTAGGTTGAACGGAGCTTTGGAAGTTGCGATGTTTTTATCAAATTTATGTGTCCGACAAAATGTTTTGCAAGAGTTGCGGCCAGTTACTCTACATACTTATGATATTAAATATAATATGTCGTAGATTAATTCAGAAAACACAAGGACCTAGACTGTTTTGAAAACACTAATAAAATGACTAATTACTTAGAACTTGTTTTAAGTACAAGTTCAACAAGGGAATGTGTCTATTAGGAGGTAAATAAACATCCCTAACTTAACAAATAGCCAAAAGGTGATTAACAACTTAATTATATTTTCAAATATCTGTATTAAATCACAATTCCTAGATTTTTATAATTATTATTTGAATGATTAGTTATTTTTACATATATTTGAGTAAAATTGCTTGCATCAATGCACCTGCATCTGAAGCAGTGTAGTTCTTGCATATGCCTATATATAACTCTATGCCTCGCTGAGCTTTGTCCCGTCGACGAAACTCTGAGGCGACCACTGCGATCAGCTTCCACCGCTGTCAACAAACTTGTTGAACCCATCAGGGCAAACACTTCCAAATTCGCAGAGAGGAGCTTCAGCGTTGCGAGGCAAACTGCCTGGAACCGATTACCAGAGGATTTAAGACAGAACCAACCCACTGCAAAATTCAGGAGTAAGCTACAAACATCGCTTTTCAAGAAAAGCCACGGCGCCCTTGAGATGGTCACGGATCATTAAACGACGCCAAATACAAATTGTCTTTATTATTATTATTAACTATATTCTAACAGTCAAGACTCGCATCCAAATTTAAATCATTTATCGGATAATTTTTATTTATTTATTTATTCTTTTTGCACATCATCATTACATAACAGTATAAACAAAATAATATAAAACTTTAAAAACTAGGACGATGTGCAGTGGCGAGATTATCACTATAAAGTGATTTCATCCATCTAACCACGACACATTGACATGAAACTAGTAAAAAACAAATTTACTAACAAAAAAAACATACAAAATATCAAAACACAACAAAAGAAAAAAAAAACAAAATTTAAAATAATATATTTAATATATTTGACACACACCCAACATGTGGTAGGGATTATGGATCAGAGGAGGGGGGGGGGGGGGCTAGGGAACGGATACTGAGTTAGAAGATAGCATTTTTTCCTTCACATAAGATTTAAAGACATTGAACGATTGTGAAACTCTATGCGAAGAAGGAAGATTATTCCAACAACGAGCACCATAAACTGAGAATGATTTCGAGAAATAATTGGTACTGTGTGTAGGAATAAATAATTGTCATTATTTCACAAGTATCCTAGGATTTTTGTTAAATGGCAGATATTTAAATTAGCTTGTGACTTTTGAATGACGTACCTATACTAGCAAATGTACTAGGTGGTATAGTATGTTAGCGATACTTTATATAATATATCTAATACCTACATATACACAAGACTGTTGTATATGCTATGGAAGGATTGTATATATAATATCTATATGATAATAATTTCTCAAAACAGCCATTACATAAATGGAAGGCAGTTTGGACTTTTCAGATTTATGCGAGATATATTATTATCATTATTACCCATGTTATAAGTAGCATATCAAAGAAATGTCAGTGACGGATCATAATATTTTTTTAAAGGCTGCTATTTATATGATGATGGAATAAATATAAATAAATTTAAAAAAATTAAATTTTTTATACGCAAAAAGCTATTTTTTTAAATTCATTTAATATGGATACACACAAAGTAACGGATTAAAATAAATACATATATTTATAAGTCCTTTTTAAAAATATGTTGTAAATAAACCCTATATTGTAATTTTACGATTTTGTTTATATTACCTGCATTAACTAAATAATACTGAGATTAGAAGGATATGCGACACGGAGGACATAGTGAGATGGAGTAGGAAAAGGAGACGATTCTGGAGAGACCATATAGACAGGATGGCTGAAAACAGGATCACCCACATTGCTGCAAAGAAGACACCGGCTGGCTCACGTTTGCGAGGAAGACCACCAAAGAGATGGAAAGATAGCTGGTCCTCAGGGTCACAAGAGGAAATCACTTCCGAAACAACAGATCGATGATCTATCACACGAGGAAGAAGAAGAACTAAATAATAATTTCTAGACATATTGATATTATTTTATAGTATTTATGTTATTAAGTATTTTATGATTTGAGCTTTTTGCTACCGCAGTTTCGATGGAGTATCTACCATTAAAGAGCGATTATCTATGAGTCGATTTTACTATATGTATTTATTGTTATGAGTTTTCCAAATGTTGTTACTCTCCAGCGAATATTATGAAACGACACTGGTAAGGAAATTTTCTTTGGATGAATTTATTTGTATAAGGTACCTATTCGCAGTGTTATATAGGTACAAATTTTATCGTTTGTATAATATAGGGGTGTTAATAATAAAATATACAAATATTAATGTAGGATATGCAGGTATATTATAAAAAAGGATTTTTGGTTATTTATAGATACACAATAAAACATAGACGAGTCGAATTTAAGTCAAAGGTGATGATTTACATACTATTAGATTTAGGGAAATGAAAATAAATAAGCGATAACTTAAGAGCAATTCACTTTCTTTCCCTCAGGATGATCGTCCAAAGTGAAAGAGCTGACGCCGTTCATCGAAAGTGAACACGTCTGTTTACACTTTTTATCGAATTGACTAGTTTTTGTCAAAAAAAATATTTAAAAGATATTAAAAATAAAAACAAAATGTAATACTTATGTAAGCACACAACAACGCATCCTTTTTGTTTATGACTTTAACATTTGACACTAATTCACAGAGAATAGGGACAAAATAAATAGGAAAAAACTTATTTCTGGTCGTTTCAGTGGAAGGAGCTTTTGTCAAAAATTCTATGTTGGATGGTAATCGCCACAATCCGTCAAAATTTTAAAAAGTAAGCCATGCACCGATTAGTTTGACAAAATTAGTGTCATTTGAGCTTCCTGAAAGACAACAACGAAGAAGGGGACTGCGTCCTATAACTCCTATACCTTCTCGTCTCACTTCCAGTAACGGTGCAGGACAACAAAGCACACATTGGAAGATGTCTACCACAGCTGTAAGCGAAATGTCGGAGATTTTCAGCCCACCAGACTAAAGCTATACAGTCCGGATTAAATAAGTACAAAGTATTTTATCGGTATTAATTTTGTAAAACTCCATATCCATTAATTAATTGATTATTAATCAATCGGTTACGGCAATCCTAGTGATGTGAGAAGAGAAAATTCTCCAAAGAAATTTCTCGAGAATCGCGAAATTTCTCCTAGAATTTCTCCTCTGATGGAAGAGAAATTTCTCTCCATAATTTTTCTTAGTGGTATTATGATCTTTCGCCCAGTACTTTTCGCAGCCAACCTGATTGATCCAAACTTTGTGGGGATGAGTAAGGCCCAAATCAGAGGTTTTTAACACTTTTCTCCATGTACGTACCTGCAATTTTTTTTTAAACTTAAATATGGGCATGTGGGGTGTCAAACATCAAGATTTTACATCAGTTATTAGCACTTTTTTCTATGTAGGTACTTAATTTTTTTTTGTTTCCATAATTAATTGGTGATAAATTGTCTCAACATTTGTACATTGTTATTGATTGATTGAATAAAGTATTTATTATTATTATACTGTTAAATAAAAAATAAAAGAAATTCTCGGAAAATTCTCTACTTCGAGAAATTAACCGAGAAATATCTCGGTAAATTTCTCCAAAAAATATTTCTTGAGAATTCCACAACACTAGGCAATCCACCCGATTCGAGTGAATTGTGATATCCATTAATTACAAAAAAAAAAGATTTTTAGTTTTACTGATAAATTAAGTACAGTAATTTAAATTTTGTAAAGGTTCCAAACCACAGGTTAAGTTTGAAAACAACATCGCATGTCGAAACCTAGGTAACTGTTATTAAGTTACTAGTAAAACTTAAAATCATATTTTTATTTCTAATTAAAAGTTAGCACATTTAACGTCGGCCGTGAAAGCCTAAGATCTTACAAAATATTATGTACTACCCACAGTTTTGAACTATAAATTTATGTCAAAGACAACAAGACATGAAGAATGTGCGTGTCGGCCATTTGGATTTATTTGGCTAAAAGTTTCAATACATCAAGTTACTACTTTCTATATACTAGAGATGAAATTGATACCCGGCATTTATGTATTATCCGGATTATTAAGTTTAGTTATCTATCCGAGCGAATACCGGGTCTTCTTATTTTTCTCCTCGATCAATTATTATTAATCCCACATGATGGTGGGTTCTGTCTTCTTTGTTTTTCTTCGTCACGTGATTCTGTTCAGTGTGGCGTTCTGTGTGATCGCAGTCACGAGTCTGTGGTGTATTTGTGTTTATATCAAATTAAAATTGACTGATTATTCGCCCACCGGTTAACATTATATATTCATTTATTTGTTGTTATTGTCATTGTCCGTAGGTCCTTACTAAGTAGGCACTTGGACTCATCATCACCCTCAACGCTCCTCTCGGGAGCACAGGGCAGAAGCCAGCCTCCTCCATTCAGAGTGTCTCTGTGCCAATCGCGTCATCTCTTCTTACGACATTCCCTGTACTCTGATGTCATTGTCATAGGAACGGTGTACTTGGACTCATCACGCATATAGTATTCATCACATATTTCATATATGTTAAAAATAAAACAGTTCATAAAACAATTAAAGTAAAATAAAATTTATACCATCATGGCATTTACCACAAGTGAGGTAGTCAGCACTCTGTTTTCAACCTGTAAGCCGTCCTCTCTTTGCCAATAAAAGTTTAGATATTCAGGATGGGAGGCATACCTCATAGCTATATTAAAGATGTAAAATGTCTTAAAAGGTGATGTCTTACTAATACCTGCCTTTTACAGGACATTTGAAAGCTTACTGAGAAGAAAAGACCTATTCTTCGCCGGAGACCCCATGGATCACATTATACGGTTTACAATATCCAGTATTCGTTTAAACTATCAGGTACATGATTATGTTTCTTCACTACTGCTGACCCATTTATTTGCACGGATCATGTTAGCGTGTAAAATGTTATTTCAAAACAATTTATTGATTTTAAAAAGGAAAATTCGATTAAACATACCACTCCATAGACAAAGCGCGCGAATACCATTATCCGCTTGTAGTTTTTATTTTGTTTACGTACTTTATCCTGGTAGCAACACTACCTGTGTGTGTGTGTGTGTGTGTGAGCCATGATCGGCCCATAGATAATAAATTTTCAATTTAATGTCAAAGCGTTTAATATGGCAACACTGTATCGGTTCAGTGGACGCGGGAAAAACTCAATTGGGAGGTAAAAATAATAATGAATTGATTGATGCAACACAAGGGATGATAAATTTTCGATGATTTAATCGTCCACTAACAAAATAATTTAGACGATGTTGATCTGGGTGATTTTAATTCATTCATCTATCCCATCTAGTGTTGTGGAATTCTCAAGAAATAATTTTTGGAGAAATTTACCGAGAAAATTCTCGGTAAATTTCTCGAAGTAGAGAATTTTCCGAGATTTTTTTTTATTTTTTATTTAACAGTATAATAACAATAAATACTTTATTCAATCAATCAATAACAATGTACAAATGTATAGACAATTTATCACAAAAACGGCTACAATTAATTATGGAAACAAAAAAATGTTAGGTATCTACATGGAAAAAAGTGCTAATAACTGATGAAAAATCTTGATGTTTGACACCCCACATGCCCATATTTAAGTTAAAAAAATTTGCAGGTACGTACATGGAAAAAAGTGTTAATAACCTCTTATTTGGGCCTTAATAAGCCCCACAAATTTTTGGATCAATCAGGTTGGCTGCGAAGTATACTGGGCGAAAAGTCATAATACCACTAAGAAAAATTATGGAGAGAAATTTCTCTTCCATCAGAGGAGAAATTCTCGGAGAAATTTCTCGTTCTCGAGAATTTTTTTTGGAGAATTTTCTCTTCTCACATCACTAATCCCATCACAGCATGTTTGATCCCTGATTATAGCTACACGTATTAAGCATACTAATTTTTATTGTGCTTTAGAAAATATGACATTCAGGATGAGTGACTCAACTATTGCAGATTTGAAAAAGTATTATAAAGTAATTCATGTGATATTTTATGAATACCCGCCGAATATCCAATGTCCACATAGTTTCCGAAATAAAATAGGTGACCCATTTTTTAAACGAATTTTGGATCTTTGTTTTTTGTACATATTTGTTAAAAAAAATCTGCTTTGATCCCATTGGATGATACATCTTGTATTTTTATTAAATACCTATTTATCAGAATACAAAATGTGATATCCTAAATTTATGATTAGAATATTGATTTTTTTCTGTTTATTCAATTGGGCTCAGAGCACGACACACAGATGACATTATCAATCACACATCTTATTAGAGAATCATGTTTACACAATGTAACATTGTGCAAAATTTAACTGGAAGAAGTGAGCAAGACATCCCAACGCTAACGAATGGGTTCTAGGCTGGTTAAGTGACCATTTTTGGTGTCTATGAACAACGTTCACATATTCCGTCATTCTTACTGGCATGAAACACAAATCGAGAAACATTTAATGCAAACCATAGAAGCAATAATTTTTTGAGATCTCATATTTCAGATCTCGAATGAATCTCATATCTCAGATCTTGTGCCGAAACAACTAACTTCAATACTTTTTCGGCTACTAGTTCGCCCAGTCAGCAGCAACTCTTAAATTCATCTTGAAAGTGGCTTGTAATTTTTTTATATTTATATTTTGTAATTTAATATAATAAAGATACAACATAATTATTGTACTTAAATCAGCCCATCTCTGATTTAATCGTTCTTGTTTAACCGCCATTACAGTACAAAAGACAAAAAGAAAAAAATAAAAGCAAAACAAATATAGATATCATTCCTGTCTACCGTGGCTCCTGGACAAACAGGATACGTCCACGGACCTCACTTTCTCCAAAAAATTATATGTGGCAAGGCATCGGTCTAATGGCGAGTTCTGAGCAGCATTAGTATTTTTTCACTTAAAAAGAAAGTCGAGGTGTGTCTCGTTTGTTAAAAAAGTTAATGTTTGTTAAAAAAAATGTCTTTAAAAATACGATTTTATAATATGCAATAGAAGTTAACATTCCTATTTTTAACCGTTGCATTGCGTATATCATGTTTACGGTATATATTTTATACGCTGTAATCTGGTATCGGTCCATCATACTAGTGATATACCTATTAAATGTTATTAAATTTGAATATCGTTAATCAAAAAATTGTTTTCGTTATTATTAGTTACCGCGTTGAGTCTCCTGTAAAGAATAGGTTTCTCAATCTTTGCTGTAAGTTAACAAGTACATAGTGTTCTGTAAAAGACAGATAACTTTCCGTTAAAACGTCACGTTTAACATATTTAACGGATGATAACATTTATTTAAATAAAAAAAAAAAGTTAATTTTTCACCTCAATTTATTGAGATACCTCGAGTACTTTTGTCAATAATTATAACGATTGACATTCTAATAAATTCAAGTGAAAAATTAACTGTGTTTTTAAATAAAAATAAATACTTTCATCAGTATGAATTTTCGGAGTTGAGGTATGTCTATTTTATTTATTTTAGTTGCCCTTAGACCCTTATTATGCAGGCGCTTGGACTTGTCATGTACTTAATGTTCATCAAAAAATTCAAATGTCAAATAAAAATAAAAAGTTAAATCATGATATTATTTGTGCAGTCGAGAATGTAAAAAATACGGATCGACAACGTCAAATATTCAATTAATTACACAAATAGAACAATTATGCTATGAAAAAGAAATAAAACATTTCTATTCATTTAGCATTTCGTCAATTATTGTATAGAAGGATTTATCAACTAAATACCAATTCACCATTCTCCGGAAGACCAACACATCATCACATTTTGTTGTATCTGGAAGTTAGTTGACAAGTCTTACACTAAGACATAAAAGCTAAAGTCCAACCTTTTCTAAAAATCTTACTTCACCCATTCTTAATATCTTAGGCATTAAGAGGACAACACGTTTATTGTATACAGTTGATTCTCTGGTTACCCCACTAAAGAGAAATGCCGTGATAGTATGAATGAATGAAAAAATGTAAATTTAAAAGTTAATATTCAGTTAATAATAATATTAATCGCTGATTAACAAAAATATAACAAGATTAATCTCAGCTTTCATACGTGTAAATATTATGTATTATACTTGCAGATAGAAGAATTACAGTTTTTATTTTCCGTAGAAAATATAAATGCAAAATCGTTTTACATTTATACGTATTTCAAAATATAATTAATGATCTGCAATTTGTAGTTTTCAATGAATATGTATGTATGCAATCCGATATTATGAATAAAACCGTCCCCAGGTGGTTCTGTATTTTGACAAATTTGCATTAAACCCTCGATGTATGTACTAACAACGTAGGTACATACAAAGTTGAACTTTGTTGAATTTGTCATGATAACTTTGCACAAGTATGTACAATGTTTCAGTTTCAGTAGAAGAAGATAAAATTCACGTGTTTCAAATTTTACCTGGGTTAGTTATAAATGTTCTATTCAGCGATGAAATAAGTCATTCATACTGGAGGTCTTAATATTTGAATATGGCCTTACTCTTCTATGTTGAAGAAGCCATAACCAGATATAATTACAACTCAGTTCTGAATAGGGTTCAGCGTGCGCGGAATGAGTATGCACACGTGGTGGACTTGTATAGTGTGGGTTTGGCCAGATATAAAATATAGTTTGAGAAGAGCAATAATTTCGTTGTCATAAACCCAAATACAACCTAATACACCTTTCAGAGTAAGTTCGAGTTCGTCAGTAGCCTGGAGGTAGAGTCTCGGCCTTATGAACATGAGGTCCGGGGTTCGATCCCAGGTGCCGGCAAACTCCCCTTTCACGACACAAGCTTTTAGCTTACTGTGAAAGGTGTATAAGGTTGTATTTGGGTTTATAACAAAACCCAGATATATCTTTAAAAAAAAAAAAGTTAAAAGCTTGTGTCGTAAAAGTGGAGTTTTGCCGGCACCTGGGTTCGAACCACGGATCCCCGGTTCACGAGGCCGAGGCTCTACTTCCAGAATACCGACGAACTCTTGTGTATCTAATATATGTATCTGGTTAAATATATTCTGTATTTAAAAATCTTTCGATGTAACTTTTCTATTTTTGAAGAGGTAACACTATGAAAGCTCATTTTTAAAATTTAGCTAATAAAAATAAAAATATAACACTGTATAACTTTCACTATT
The DNA here is from genome assembly GCA_947579605.1 of Athripsodes cinereus. NCBI lineage: Eukaryota > Metazoa > Arthropoda > Insecta > Trichoptera > Leptoceridae > Athripsodes > Athripsodes cinereus. The sequence goes on along the minus strand of OX388321.1, from coordinate 23,632,693 downwards.
TAATATTTTGCTTAAAAGCTTTTCGGACATACGTCCATCTTCAGTAATAAGATATTTATTACTGAAGATGGACGTATGTCCGAAAAGCTTTTAAGCAAAATATTAAATAGTGAAAGTTATACAGTGTTATATTTTTATTTTTCTTTCGATGTAGGTAGTTGTTTTTATGAATGAATTAATAACTAAATATTTCATTGCCGCAAAGAGGACAGTTTCCATGTTTATAACGTTCAGCTGGTCTGCTGGCTACTCCATTTGCGGCATATGCCGTAATGGCGTAGATAAAGAGGGACGCCCTAATCTAATACGACATCAGTTTAGCTTTTGAAATATAAATTTTGAGGCGTTATTGATTACATTAATGTTATGCTATACCTACATATATTTAATCTATGTTGATAATTATCAATGTACATATCGTTCCTCTTCTGACTAACAATCGTATCTGCCTAAATTTAAATTGTTCAGGAGAGCTTTTTTTGTGTTTTGCCGTACATTTTTTCTCATCTTCTAGTTATATGATAAAGTGTAAATATATTACAATATTTTATTTGTACTTACCTATTCTTATATATCTCAGAATCATTTTTGTGATGAAATTTTGAGGAATTAGTAGATACAACACATTTTATTTAGAATAATTCGTAAATACGACAGCAAATCAGAAAGCTTTTCCAGGATAACGGTAACAGTTACAGGTGTGATCTTCAGTGAGAACATGCAGGGCACATATAAGTACACATTGGTGATCATAGCTCGTTTTCGCCAAAAATGACAGATACGACAGTTAGTCAGAAGAGGGACGATATGTATGTATGTACATATATGTTATTTCATTAGAAAACACATGAACGCTTTCTAAACTTTTCAAAAGCCCTAACCCAGTTTGAAAACATTCTGAAATTATTATTAATTATAGGGTACATACTAATATTAACAATATAACATGTTCAACATTATTGAGGTAGAAATTTTTGATTCCTAGGCCTTGAGCATTATTTCCATTAAATAATTTCGAAAATTTCTTACTAATTAATTAAAAAAGTGCGACAAGTTAATTTAATTTATACATTTTCGGTATCATTGCGACACGTCTCAAAAATGGAAAACATTCTGAAATTATAATTACTTAATTAAAGGGTACATAATATTAACAATATAACGTGTTCAACATTATTGAGGTAGAAATTTTTGATTACTAGTCCTTGAGCATTATATCCATGATAATTTCGAAAATTTCTTATCATTACAACACGCCTCACAAGTGGAGTAACCGGTAACTCTAATGCATGTAGTGAGCGTAAATATCCTATTCACTTCATAAAAATGTGACATTTAAGATAAGTCGCGTATCCCATCACCATTGATTTGAAGTTGTATTGAAACTGAATTGAATATCATACAAGATGATTTTAGAATATCTTCCCTTTACAGGGCAGCAATCGAAAACTCACAAAAGAGAGTGAACAATTTATTCTATTCTAAACAAAACTAGAATGATTTTTATTTTATTTTACGTTTTAAAAATGTTCATGTAAGTATAATAAACGAAATTATCAGACGGCAGTGTGTTTGACTTCCAAGCGGAAGCTCCGTGATTCAGATCCCGCTTCGGAAATATTTCAACTAAATGGTATTGAAGTCAATACATTCGACCAACGGTTCTTGGTGAAAGTCAATTTCGGGAAAATAGCCATGAACAAATTAAAGTTGAGAAGGTATTGTTGCACGCAGCACAGTGGTGTAACGTGTTGATGCAGGGAGGGCATAAATATTATTCTAAACACAAAATATCCCACCTACAGTAATAAATTATGGTTTAACAATTTGTCTCTACCTACTGGATGCGTGTGTGTTTATATCCATTATTAAAAGTGTTAATGTGTGTGTAGGTATGTGTATAGCTATAATAATAATAATATAATATAACTAGTAAAACTATAATAGGTATAAGCTCCATGTTTTCATTTCAAAACACAAAAGTCAAGATGTGAAACAAATTTATTAATAAATAATGTGTTGAAGGTTTTGGTTTCATGAAATAAGGCAACATGACTCTTGATAATACTGTGGTAAAATTATAGGTTTTGCATCCATTTCAGATTTTTGAACATATAAATAATATATTATATTTCACCACATTTTAGCCAATCTCTCACTGGCTCAATTATCTACTTGTAACGAATACATACAAGTGGTTTTTTACGTTTCATATTAAAGCTGGTTGGCCTAATTAAAAACGGGATTTTGAACGAATATCTGAAAAACTTAAATGAAAAAAAATGAATGCTTATTAAAATATAATCATATTGTTGAATTAATCCATTTTTCACAAATGAAGCTGAGAGATAGTGTAGATTTGAACCTCAAATCAGAATATTTATCTTTGGAAGCCATGGAGCATCAGTCAAAGAACAGGACTCCTTTTATCTTTTCGCAGTTGCGAAAGATAGGTGTTCGAAAAAAAAACACATCTTAAATTCGGCGACGATATTTGCGACGGAGTACAGCTTGCATAAATTTTACATGCAGCTGGTCTGTTGGCTATCCCACTTGTGGGATATGCTGTGATGGTACAGTAAGTGGAAGTAGCAAGTATTTTTAATCCTGGATCCGGCAAATTTTGAGACGAAGAAGAAGAAAATCAAATTAGCATTTTATCCAGTATTAACTGTACAGCTCAGTTCTGATTGTGCGACTATTGTATGCCTGCGCCCTAGACGAATATTTTTATCTTTCGAACTAAATGCTACGCCTCTGACTATGACAAAAATGAGTAAATTTGACTTATCATTTTTGTGAAATAGATTATGGATATAATAATATAGGTATAATCGGATAGCAACAACAGCGGCTTAGGAACATTAGTGTCACCGTTGTAATAACAATTATTTATGGTGAAATCATCCTTGGTGTCACATTAGCCGCCTGATATTCCCGCATGGAATGTAACATTATCAATAGTATAGAATATGATAATGAATACAGTGTTAATAATGTTTCGATACTTATCACAATGTGCCAATTGAAATATATAACAAATAGAAAATATTCCACAACAAATGGATATTTTTACAAGAATTTCCTAAAGATTTATTAATGCAAGATTTTTATCATTTATTAAAAAAAAAATGCGTTTTTAATAAAAATCGGAATGACCAATTCGCATAGAAGCTATTAGCGAGGCTTTCAATAACATGAAAAACTTGAAAAGCTCGTCAATGGTGCAAGTGCACTGAAATCGCGATAGCGTAATTTAAATTAATGTAACAAATAAACATAGTGATTCAAGTTTGAAAATGGTTTAAAGCACAGAAGACACATGTCCACATTTGACAGTTTAGAGAAAACAGGTTTTGAAAGTTTGAGATTCCAAATTAATTCACTAACTTCAAATTAATGCAGAAGGTGTTGAAAATCATAATCTTTGTTCTTTTTTAATGTCATTTATTACTTATTTTTTACTGTATTTTTAACCAGAAAGCCAAGAATTAGCATTTTTAGATGATGGTCATGGACATGTGTTTGGAAGTGTGATGGAAGTGCCACTCATGGCGACTTTTGGGATGCGTTTCTGCGTGCACAGATGACACATGTCCGTCCTAAATGGACATGTGTTTTTAAGAATCTTCATATCTTATGTGACATGTTACATCTGTGCACAAAACAAAGTGAATTTGAGGACATGTGACATTTGGTTTTTACTAAATATTTCAATAATGATATTAAGATTGTTGGTAATATTTAATCAGGACATAGATGGCGTTGCAACTGATCTTGTACATGTATTAACTCATTTTACCTAAAAAGTGGACATGTGTCTTCTGTGCTTTAAACCATCGGAATATTTTATTTAAAAACATGAACAACGTTTGAAAGACGTCTGGACTCAGCATCAGGACAAAATGTCGCCTGTTCAATGCGTGTATCATCCCAATACTTCTATATGGCTGTGAGTCTGTCTTGGCACTTAACCAAGGTTCAAGAGCGGAAGATACTAAGCTCTGAAAACAAGTGTCTTAGGAGGATTTTGGATATAAAATAATATGAACATGTCACAAATGATGCTGTGCGCCGACGCACCCTGCAGGGATCTGTAATATCCGTGATATTGGAGAGACGATGGTCTTGGCTGGGTCACGTTCTGAGAATGCCCAATGATAGTTGGCCAAAGGAACACTGTTTTTCCGCCCGCAAGGGATCCGTCGGCCCGGGCGTCCCTCTTTTACAATACACCGTTCCTATGACAACGACATCAGAGTGCAGGGAATGTCGTGGGAAGAGGTGACGTGATTGGCACAAAGACGCTCTGAATGGAGGAGGCTGGTTTTTGCCCTGTGCTCCCGAGAAGAGCGTTGAAGGAGTTGAATGAAATGAATGAACTAATTTAAAAAAAATACATTTGTAGCTAGTCGGAGCTTGGAATTCAATTAAATACTTCATTATGAGATACTAAACATTATTATATAAAAAAAAACATTATTTAATTTATCCTAAATAATCTTTAACAACACAAAGGGGTGTATTGTGTAAAATTAATTTAACGTGTTAAACGTAATAATTTTTTATTTTAACAAACGTTAAAATTAATCCCGTTTGGCAACGTTGTTAATTAATTATAGCACACGTACTCCCTAACTGAACTTAACTGGGTACGCCGCGATATGAAATAACGAGAAACAAGCCTCTCCTATCTGAACGGATTTTTTACTAACGGATTTTAACCAAAATATTTCTTATACATAGAGCAAATTATAAATATCTGCTTAGTTTTCAATTTGACGATTAAGGGCCGATCTTATATACATTTTAACAAATATCCGTTAGCATTTTGGTAAATTGCTGACGGATGGCAGTTTGTAAGCCAAACAAACCGATGGGTGTCTTATAAAAGGTATTGCTATGATTTATTGTTTTTCTATGCATAGCAACGGTCAAACACACACGCATTATTGAAGTTTTACCTCGCAGCATTGCGTAATCACGTTTGAAAATATATTTTTTTGTTTAAATTCAAGAACAATATTTCTTATGAGAAGTGAGGCATCACAAATACACTGTATATTTTAAGAGAAATAACCTTTTCTTTAGCGAACAAAAAAAATTGACTTATAAACCGACGGTTTAAGTGTCAAAACCGTTCCCAAAACAGTCGGTATACTAACCTACAGATTTTTACCGAAATATGGCTAACGGACGTTTATAAGACGCAAAAGTTACCGATTTTTTCTTTTTTCGGTATATTTCGTCGGTTATGTAACTAACGGATGTTTATAAGATCGGCCCTAAAACAAGTTACCTAGAAATTGTTTATTTATTTACTTATTCTTTTCTGTATATTAATTACAAGTAATTTTACACAGAAATATGCAACTATCGTAGAGCGTCTGACGGAGAATAGGTCTCTTATTCTTTCCCGCAATTTTCGAGAGTCCTGTTAACAAAAAAAATTTCGACAGGTGTCAACAAAATAAAGAAATTTTAAACCTTAGTTCAATAGACGAGGTTTGCCACACATCATGAATATCTTAATTTATTGTTAACCATGTCTGTACAGGGAATTCTGAGCATTCGGCGATGGAGCCAAATTTCGAATGAATCCAGTCTGTTTAGTGGGTTGACTTTTAAGGTCCATATCCAGAGGCCTGAGTCAAACACACATTTAAGCGTTACGTTTTCGTTCCGTTAGCGTTCAAATGCAGACGACGTTGCGCCAAAGTCTAAATTTTCGTAACTATAGACCATTAAAGGTCACGTGGTCTTGTCTATGGATTTGCTTTTGCTTGGGGGCAAACAGTCAGATTGCGCAAATCATCCTTGTAGGATGTTATGCCATAAGAGAAAAAAAAGAAAATGAGACGACAAAATAATAACAAAAACGACACTGACAGTTTTTTTTAATTATTAGGTATTCTTTAGGCGTTCCACCTTTTTGTTTGTTTTGTTTTTGTTCCGTTGTTGCCCTCCAAACATTTATCTGTGACGTCATCCTTTAATGGTCTATTGTGTATCTTAGCAACGAAATTGACACTTGCTTGCAACGTCGTCTGAAATTCAAACGCTAACGGAACGAAAACGTAACGTGAAAATGTGTTTTGATTCAGGCCTCAGGAGTCCTATACTCGCGAACAATTAAGTCACAGTGGATGTACTAAATTAGTGTTTCATTTATAATAATTTCTTTACAACTGTTAATCGTGTGTTGCTTGTGCGATACACTCTGTATGGTAGGAGGAGGGTATAGTATAGATAGACTATACAATGTACACATAGGTATACGTAATATACAGGGAATTTCTTTTTCTCCCTCGACTCCGTTCGTTTATAATAGAAGTACCTACCTATTGTACGTGTGTGTGTGTACCTATTATAAACAACAGTGGTAGGTTCCTGATCTGTAATGAGGGTTACCATAATATTTCCCCGAAGAATAATTACTCCTGTAATATTAAATACTGGAAAATTCTACAACTAGTGCTTGCCAAAGTCTATTTCACAGATTCCGGCGAGAAAAAATTGCGAATATCGGATCGGTTGCGAAGACCTGTCTGTTGAATGCACTGAGATACGATAAATCTATTATAAAACATATAGAAACAAATTGCTGACAGGTGCAAATATGAAATAATAATATTTTAGAAGACATCAGAATTGTGGGTGTGCCTAGCTACTGAAATTTTTGGCTGATTGGCGTTTGTTTTTGGCGCCCTTGAGACGGACTAGGTCGAATTATTTTATTTAAGAGAAAAACCCAGACTCATCTTAAAAAGCCTGCAATTTTGTAATTTTGACAATAAAGTATCTATTTTTATATTAAACTCTATTACAATTCATAAAGTTTTATATTGATTACAGGAGATTTCAATTAGGTCTAGGTACCTAGTTGGATAATCCGATTTCTTGAATGAATGAATAAATGAATGAAAAATAAATAAATATTTTTTTATGGCACAGAGAGGGTATTCTATATCTTTAGTACCTACTATGTATAAATGAGAGATGCTTGAATATTATATATACATAAATATGTGGACAGAAAAAGACAATCAAGGATAACTGAAATTTCATATTAAATATCTATGAAACCCAGTTTTTGCATGACATTTGCAAAGTGATTGTATATATTCTAACTATATTGTTTTCTATTACTTGTCACTCGAATAAAAGCACTAATTAAAAAAATTCTACAATTTAATTTTACCGCGAAAAAAATTAAATGGACTCCGTTAAAACAAAATTAAAAAGAGAACATTCCGGATTTGAAAATAATAAATTATATTGAAAGCATCTCTAAATTTCACACATGTGAAAGTAGAAACTCCCGCCAAAAACTTCCCAGTGTGGATATGTATGTGTGTGATAGTCTATGGTAAGATTGCTGAGGTAAATTTCTGTATCACCGACCTGTACTCTTTGGTGAATGATAAATAATGCCCCTTAATGAAATAATATATGTTTCTCAGAAATAATTTTTTACTTGATCTTTCTTTGTGTAGAAACTAAAGCTATTGTGTGCCTATAAAATCATTAGTAAAAATCGCCCGAATAATACATATTTACTCTACTATGCGACAAAAACCATTTCCAATCTGGACACATCGAAAATTATAAACACGTTGGAACTAATCAAAATAAATTTATAAGCATCACGATAACGTAACGTCAATTTGCTTGTGAGTGCAATATAATATTCCTTGTTGAGTCTCCGGTATAGGACAGAACTCCCACACTTTTCTGTGAGTTTTCGGGTGTCCTGTTAAAGGCAGGTGTTCGTAAAACCTTATGCATAAAACAATTCACATCAACAATTCAAAATCTGTATGTTTATTACTTGTAATTGCTCCGCTGGCTACACCATTTTTTTGGAATTTTCCGTGATGGTATACTTAGTAAAAGTAGTAATTTAATAAATATTTAATATAATGTATGATTCACTAAAAAGTAAGAAAATGTTTTGAAATGATAATATTATTTAATTCTGTTTCGGACTTTTAATAGCAAAATTTCCTTAAAATATAATATAATATGTGTTCTCTTTATTTTTTTTTATTTATATAAAAGGTTGGGTCAGTAACATATCCATTTACCTTAAAGACATGTAATAATATGTTTGTACTCTATGGTATAATTATGTACGTAGGGACCGCGGAGCAATTTGTACCAAATTCAAAAAAAGTGTTTTTAATTTAAAAACAACTGAATAGCGGCGTTTAGTTAAAAAGGTTCCGCGTTCTTTTTTTAAAATCCTCTACAGTAACATTTTCTCTATATATCTATATATTATTATTAAATGTGTGTGTATGTTCGTTTGGTTTGTATTTTTTTTATTAAAGATAAACTTTATTTGTTGGTGAGTGTAGGATTTTTTCAATTTATTTCTAGCATCGTATAATAATGACGGACCACAAAGAGAATGAGTCGATAAAAGAGAAATGTATTAATGTTCTGTTAAAAACGGATTAATTGAATGCACTTATAACGTACGTATTGGATAGAATTTTAAATAATTTATATTGAATACTTACGAAAAATATGAAATGACTTATTCTGTTTTTATACAGAATATCAGATTTCACTCGTTTTTAGATCATTTGGAATTACAACTAAATCAATTATAACTAAAAAAACCAGCATAACTTAGGATCAGCGAAATTTTAAAACATATGAAAACATAAATCTTCAGTTCAGCGATAGGGTATGCCGCTCATCCTGAATATCATAACTTTTATTGACATGGAGAGGATCACTGGCATGTTTATTACCTACAAAAAGTTGATTCGCTGGCTACCCATTTGTGGGATGAACATAATATTGTGTTTATTGAGGAAGTCCGTAGGCCGATCAGTCTGATATTTAAAAGCCTCGGATTTTCAATTGAGATCTATTCCATCCGCTGCTGACCTATTCTTCCTTTACGACACTAGCATATTGCTTAGTAAGAGGGTGGCTAGGGTGTAATTTCAAATCTAAATTATTTTTTTTCAAAATAAAATGTTCATGGGGTCTCACAAAGCCATGATTCACCAACTTTTTTTTTTTAAAAAAAAAAGATATATCTGGGTTTTTGTTATAAACCCAAATACAACCTTATACACCTTTCACAGTAAGCTAAAAGCTTGTGTCGTGAAAGGGGAGTTTGCCGGCACCTGGGATCGAACCCCGGACCCCTTGTTCAGAAGGCCGAGACTCTACCTCCAGGCTACCGACGAACTTTTCAAGACAAACTTTTCTATACATTATCATAAACATGTTAAAAAATACTTCTTCGTATGTAGCTAATATTGTCGACCGACGGTACTTGGTGGAAGTAAAATTAATAAAGATTAAACACTTGTTATGGATGTTATTGTTACAACTATTTACCATCATATTAGGTCACATATTATGTAAATTTAACAACGAAACTACCATATAAAGCTTAGAAAGGAACAAAGTCACCTCATTTGGTAGTGCCCCGGACGAGACTACCAAATGAGGTGAGGTCGTATATGGTAGTTTCGTGCTTTAAATTTGGGTATATTAAACACATATTTAACAACAATGTTTTTATTAATCTTTAATAGATGATGATGAGAGTGAAAGCTCTTGAAAGCTGACTCGCGATTAATAAAGCCATTGTAAAAGTTCTAAATATAAGTGCTTTATTTTTTAACTACTGCGTACTTTGAAAATTCATATTTGGAATGAAACAGTTCCACATTTGCGTAGTTTTAAATGATTACATTCACTTTTTTCTAAATGACCCTCATTGTGCCACATTTTTCTGGTTTTGGTACAAAACTGACATTCAATGAAGTATACAGTTTCATTGTTGCGCACTTGAAACTTTTTCCATATTTGCTTCCGCACCGCAATAGCTATCTACACTCATCGCTGCAATATAACCCTTGACTTAAGTACTTCAGCAGTTAGCAGCTATCACTCCATGACCTATATCGCATTGTTGTACTCTTTCAAGAGTATGCAGAGAGTCAACAATTGTTGCAATGTAAACAAGCGTTGCACTGCACTATTGTGGTTTCAGTGAATTACAAAACTAAAATAATAACTCTATATTGGATGCATAATATATAAGTTTATACAAATAAAAAACATTATTAATGTAAATTTTGCAGGCATTAATTTTCTACGTAATCCTCTTTTGTATTTTGTTAAATCACTTCTTTTTTGTTTTTATTATTTTCTATACTTATATGTGCATATTTATGTTAATGTTTTTTATATAAGTTTTCTTAGTTACATATATATATATATATATATATATATATATATATATATATTTTTTTTTTTAAAAGATATATCTGGGTTTTGTTATAAACCCAAATACAACCTTATACACCTTTCACACTAAGCTGAAAGCTTGTGCCGTGAAAGGGGAGTTTGCCGCATCGCCGCAAGCCGCAAAAAGCATTAAAATGTTTTTACATTATTTAGTTTTTGAGTTTATAACTTTGGGTTAATTGGAATCACTCCTCTGCGATAACTTCGCCCTTAGTAAATTGATTGTATTTAATTTGAATGTATTTCTCTATGAAATTGTTTGTAATCAATCAATGTACAGTCAAGAACCAATGAATAAATAAATAAATACAATTGTAAATTGTGACGCTCTCTGCTCCATTTCGTGGTCCTGCATGAATCTTAACAGTCCATAATGGGCACTCGAGATAAATAAGTTACACGACATCGAAATTCTTATCACATAAAAACGCAAGATTAAAATTGTACGTTGTTTTACAAACTCTTGTAAATAATTGTATAAGTGATGCTATGAACTACGTAATGAGAATCACAGTAGCATTTTATGCAATGGGAGCAGTCAGATTATGAAATCGTGGAGTGAAAAATAACTGTTATTTTGATTTAAAGCTATCTTCAATAAGAGCGCTTTGAAAGCTCCATGCAACAATTGAGTTGTAAACCTGTTTCTAGGACATTCCTAAGGTCCTAAGCATTCGTAAGTTCCATGCACCAATTGAGTACCTGTTTCTTAGTTATCGTTGTCTTAGAAACGATGTATTATGAAGTAGAGCCATCCAGGCTTTTGACAACCTTATTGATAAAAATAAAATTAATGGTCATAACACTTTTCAAATGTGTCCTTTGCGGTGATTTTACTACAGTTTGTCGTATTTAAGTTTTGTTTAAGCTGTTAAATACTTTTATGTTGAAATAAATAAATGATTACAGAAAATAATATAACAAATGGATAAATAATATAATTCGATACTTAAAGCAAATGATTATTTGACACATTCCGAATTTTATTTAAAAATTACGAAATATCGTATAATTATCTAGACACCTATTTGGTTATATACTGAATAATTTTTACCAGTTTAAACACATACCTACCTTAGTGGTATTTTTACTGATATAAAACACTGATATCAATGATTTGCATAATATTCCAATAAAATAAATGGAAATAGCAGTGATTATGATAGTGATAGCACAACTAAAAAGTGTGATAGTGGTGATACACGTTGGTGATATAATCTTATAAGGGGAGAATCAGAGAATGCATCTAAAGGTCTTTTTATTTTAATGGGCGGGAAATTGCCAATTTAGTTTCAGAGGTTAGGAAAAGTTTGCGTATAAAATTGAACCTTTTATCTTTAATGGCAAGAGAATTGAGAGGATAACCTTTTGGAAATAAGCAATAAAGGTCTCAGAGGATAATTACATAGAATTATACAATTTGTTTTCTCGTTAACGTTATCCGTGGAATGTTCCATTGATCCTATGGCTAATAGGCACTTTAGATTTGGACTATTTTATTAGCGTTGTCTGTAACATCACCTGATTCCTACAAAATGAATTACAGGTAATTAGATTTTTTCTGGGGATACCGATTTGAAAGCATTTACCTTTGAAATGATTGGTTTAACAATAAGTAGAGTAAGTATTGTACCGAAACTGTTGAACTATTTTTTTTTATGTTGTTGTTAGAAGGTTATTATTTGAGTCTTCTCGTTCTCTATTTTATTTTATTTTTATTTTCACAATCTTAGAGAATCAAACAGTGATAACATAACATATTAACAATTAGACCAGCAGAGATTCCACACTTACCAGAAATGTCTTAGTCTTAAGAAAAAAAACAAAAGTTTAAAAAAAGTTAACCTCTCCAAGTACACCTCTCCATCTCCTGCTCAAATGGAAGTGAACATAATATTGCCAAACAGTGAGAGACCATCTATCAGCGGATTTAGGATGTACTCTTTATCAATCTATACTAGGTACCAAATCGTTTCTTGTAAGTGAATTAGTCGATGGACAAACTGGACGTAATATACAAGCAGATTGATGTATTTTATGTGATAAAAATAATAAAGCACTTATTGATCTTAAACTGACATCATCTTCATTTTCATTCACTGATGAAGAATTTATAACATTGAGTAATATTGAACGAACTTTAGAGCCAGTGAAGCTTGCTGTAAATGTCTTATGCCGCGAGGACGCAACATTAGTTTCTGCAGAAACCACATTGCGTTTCATGATAAGCAAACTGGATCGACAAAATACCAGGTTAAGCCAGGAACTTGAAGTGTCGCTATCTCGCCGGATAAAATAACGCCGCACATCAATGACTGTCGTGTTGCTGTGCTTAGAAAATCTTAACAAATATCTAGAAAAAGATTTAGGATCTACAAATGTGGTGGACGTTCCATTCTTTCATCCAACCAAAGTTACATTTTGAACTGAAATGAAGTTTTCAATCGAGAGACTGTTGTCAGACGCGCAGGTACAACCTGAAACTCAAAACCAACAAGTTGATGACAATGGCGATGAAGAAGACACGCCTTTATCGAATCTATTAAATGATGAGCCTTCGTCTATACTAGAAGATGAATTAGAGCACAGTCTCCGTACAGAATGGATAGTCTAGTAATATGAAGTCAACTCCACCTAATAGCATGGAAGCTGAACGTGCTTTTTCCGCCGCTGGCTATTTATGCAACAAGATAAGATCAAATCTATAAGATGAAACTTTAGGTACTTATCATTTCTTCGAAAGTATTATCAGAAAAAAGCTATTTTTTATGCCTCTAAAAGTCGAAATTAATAAATATGTTCAATTGTTCATACAAATTATAAATCTATAAGGTGAAATGTTGTATTATATCGTTCCATATAAGAAGCTGATTATTTATACCTCTTAAACATCAATTTTCCACTTGTTAATTAGTAATATGAGTAATAAATCTGCATAATAATAAAAAATATTAAAATTTTGCCGTGGAGCACCCGGTAAAAAATTGGTCTCCCACTCTTCTCCTTAAGTTTTCGAGTGTCCTGTAAAAGGCAGGTGTTCGAAAAAATTAAGACATTTTACATCTTAAATTCAGCGATGAGGCTTGCCACCCATCCTGAATGTCTTGATTTTATATTGGCACGAAGAGGACAGTTTGCGTGTTTCTTACATGCAGCTGATCTGCTGGCTACCCCACTTGTGGGATATGCCGTGATGGTATAGTAGTAGTAGTAGTGTTTTATCATTTTGAGTCTCTAATTTATGTTTATTAGATTGGTCAAAAGGGGATCTTAATTGGTTTGTTTATTGTTGTCTTTTTATGTCTATACTAATTGTTTCAACTGTCTGATCCTTACTGAATAAATAAAATAAAAAATATTTTTCGAATAAGTCTCACACTATTTTCAGTGAGTTTTTGAGTGTCCTGTTAAAAACAGGTGTTCACAAAATATCACGGATGAAAACATTTTACATATTCAATTCAGCGATGAGGTATGTCTCCCATTCTGAATGTCTTTACTTTTATTGGTACTGAGAGCACGAATTGCGTGTAGTTGGTCCGGTGGCTACCTCACTTGTAGGAAATGTTGTGATGGCATGAATGAATGAGTATATTTTAGAAATACCGTCCTATTTTCTAAAGCACCCTCGAAAAATATCAGAAAAGAGTGAGTTACCATTTCTAATCCACTGAATATAAAATAAGACGATATTCAAAATAGCCTCATCTGAATGTAAATTAAATATTTTTTTACTGTGTACAAAAAAAAAACGAAACAAAACTGTGTACAGAGCAAAAACAGCAGTAACGGCCGGTTTCATAAAAAAAAGATAATGTCACTTTAATTCTCTAGGTCACGGGTTTTATAAAAAAATAAAGTAAATGTTCGAAAGTTTAGAGTGTAAAGTGATGATGAGTAAGGTGATGAATTTCAAATTTCATCACGATTTTTTATTATTTGCTACGTACTCTATACTTCGATGTTTACCAAGATAATTTACATAAACAACAGTCTGATGTCACACGTTATTGTAAAGATTGTATACAAAGACATCTGGCGTTCCAAAATTTAACTAAGACTTTAAGTCTCTTAATGTTAAGTTAGTTTTTGAAACCCAAATTTAAGTTAAAGGATAATACGAGTACAACTTTATATTTTATGAAACCGGGTGTAAGCGCGTAACTCATTTGAGACGGCGTCGAAACGTATCGAAGATTTATTTTTTGGAGTATGAAATAATATTTACGATACAATGCCCATTGTGTGGAATGAAAATATATCATACTGCCGACGTAACATTATTTTGGGAGGTACTAGGGTACTAGAATATGTACTATGTAGTACCTCGTAGTACTAAAAGTACTCTATGCTCTACAGTAACGCCACCTGTCGTTTTACGTAGAGAACTATAGGACAAACGATACTTTACAATAATAATATGTGTACCTACTTGTAGAGATGATAAATACATCATCGAGAAATATTTTTTTCACAAATTTGTTTTTTTACTGACAACTATGTACCTACAGACTTCAACAAAAAATGTTACAAAAAGTGATATTTACGATTTCTAAAAAATACTACAATTATGCAACAACAAAGAAGACTTCAAAATATGATTTATTATATTGAAAAAATAAAACAGGTGTTTTATTCTACTAAAGATTATATTTTGTGAGAGAGACGTCTTTCGTCTTATGAGGACATTGTCAATCATAAGATTGACAATGTCCTCATAAAACGAAAGACCTCTCTCTCACAAAATATAATCTTTAGTAGAATAAAACACCTGTTTTATTTTTTCGATATGGAATTCTACTACCTTAACACCGACACAGTGAATTTATTATATTATTAGACACTTAATTTATGTGTTTTTTTCATATAAAATAATGGCTATCGGGTACTCGTGTATTCGTTCGAGATGTGGTCCTATAGAAGTTTTGGAAATATCTTGGAGCAATCACATCTCAAATGACGCGGTTTATAATCGAATTGAAGGAGGAAGGCACCTCCTCGAGACCCTTTCAGATAGACGCGTAAGACGGATTGGACACAACACACAACATTATGCGCCACGAGAACCTTGTACAAGAAATGATTGAAAAGATGTTCGAGGGAAAAAATACTAGAGGCGCCCATGTGGAGAATGCTTCGACGATCTACGCGAAGATGTGAGTTGCAGATCGTACGAAGAGCTGAAGAGGTTCGCATAGTATAGCTACAGAGCATAATGGAAAGAAAGATATAGGGCTTTGCTGCGTACCTATTTTCCGATTATCGAGTTTCTTTTTAATGTTTATCATCCCTTTTTTAATATGTTAGTGTCGGAGATTATAAAATATTGTATGCAGTACAGAGCAGTGCTGCATACAGTATGGGTGGCATTGCAATAAAATGGCTGCAGGAAGATTTATGCGGCTTTATAACAACTTGATGAGGATTACATAGCGTAACTAGTAACTATTTGTCTCTCTATCTATTTATTTATTTACATTTGCAATGTATTGATGGTATTTCTTATAAGTAAATTTGTTTTAACTAGGTTTATCTCAATGTGTCGTGGTTAGATGGAGGAAATCACTTGATAGTGATAATCTCGCCATTGCATACCATCCTAGTATTTTAAATTTTGTATTGTTTTATTTTCATTTGTTATTATCGTTATTTCACTATTGACTTTATTTATTTTTGCGAGCCGGCTTTCAAGAGCTTCCGCTCTCATCGTCAGGCAAAAGTAAAGTGAAACTTCATTACAAGTTAAGTATGTGACAAATAGAAAACAATTGGTAAAATTAATAATATGGTTGACGATACATGATAATAACACATCTCTGTATAAATTTGATATTTTTCAACCGACGATACTTGGTGGAAATCCATGTTGAATTCATACTATATACTTATTTATACTATATCCTTTTCGCCAGTCTGATGATGAGAGCGGTAGCTCTTGAAAGCCGGCTCGCGTTCAATAAAAAGTCACCGTGGATATACTATAAATATTTATAATTAATTCAACATCTCTTTATATTTTAATTGTAAGAGACTGATGATAGTATTCCTATGTTCTAAAATGGTACAATGTACATACTTGGTGGACATGATTAGAAGAAGAATAGAACATTGGGAAATCTGGCGGTTGCTTCTTATTGTTCCCACGGGGCGCACAAAGGGTGAAAGGAAGAGACGTAAGACATAAAATTGTCAACAGAAGTTAAATTTATCTTTGTAACTGTAGGGACTAACAAACAGAAAAATGTATGGTTTACATAATAATAGTTACTTGCTAAAAACACTTAGCAGTTACTATTATTAATAATATGGCGCCTCAGTCACTTTCTGAGCTCTGTGTTCTCAAAACACCTGCAAGTAAACCCCTACGCTCAGCTAAGATATCCACCAAATGCTGGACGAGATCAATAGAGCAAACAAGTCCTGCTTCTATGATAGGGCTTTTGATGTCGCAGGATCCGTTATCTGGAACCGACTCCCCGAGGACCTTCGTAAAAAAACAATCAATAACAACGTTCAGGAATAAGTTGAAGACGTCGTTCTTCCAACAAAATTTACCGCGCCCTTGGGATGGATGCTCCATTAAACGGCGCCGAATAAATCATCCAACATACATAAAAAAAATAATTTAACGTCGGGGTCACCATTTTATTTGTTGGTTTATTGGTTAAACCTCCAAATTATTTCAAAGGAGAAATTTCCGAGTCAGAGTACTTGATTTAAAGATATCTACTACTATACAATACTATACCCTCATGCCGTGTCCCAGATGGGGTAGGCAGAAAGAACGGAACGCCATATAGGTCTATCCTTACACACTTCTTTCGCTTCCTCTACATTCATCCAGTTTCTCATATATGCACGCCGATTCCTTTTACTGGTCTGATTTAAAGATCATTCACTATATTAGAGATATGAACTTAACAGTAGTTATGGTCATTGGACTTAAGTAAGTTTACTCAATCACTTAACAAGTTTGAACCGTGCTTATTGTATACCTTATATCGAAGGCTGTACAGTACTTTACTACAGTGGTAGATGGTATAATTTGTTCGCAACCTTCGAAGCAGAAAATGAGAAGCACAACAGTAACAACAAGACCGACAACAACTCTTGGAGACCACATCCCATCTGTCTATTGGGCTCCCCGAGGACTGCACAGAACATATTATTATACATAGACATTTCGATACAAAACAACACGACAAAGACATCAGAAGTCTTCTATACTTTATATGTACCTATAATAGTACCAATTTTGAAAGCAACATGAAAATGAAGATGTAATGTGGGTTTTATTAATGATTCTACTAATGAATTTACCTGTGAGTTAGGCGTCCACGTAATTCATAGTTCAAACAACGTAAAAAAAGTAAACTCTACTCCTTTTTCAACTATTATACTATCAAATCTCCTACAAGTGGGTTAGCCAGTAAACTTATTGCACGTGATAAACATGCAGGTTGTCCTCTCCGTGCCAACAAAAATTAAAGTTAATCGGGATGGTTGGCATGCCTATATTATACTATACTATACCCTCACGCCGTGACCCAAGTGGGGTAGGTTAAGAGAACGGAGCGCCAAATAGATCCATCTTTACACATTTCCTTCGCTTCCTCCACATTCATAAAATTTGTCAAGCACGCACATCGGTTCCTCTTACTCAAAACACGGCTGTCCTTGAGAATTGGATCCACGTGATCAAGCCACGTGGTTCGTGCCTCGTCGCTAAATTAAAGGTCTAACGTAAAGGGTTTACGTTAGTCTGATAATGAGAGCGGAAGCTCTTGAAAGCCGGCTCGCAATTAATAGAGCCAATGTGGAAGTACTAAATTAAAGTGCTTTTTCATTTCGTTTAACTAATAGTCCTTTTAATTCTTGAATTAAAAGAGTATATTTCCGTCATAATGAATATAGAGATTAACAGATTTAAAATATCGAAAAGGAGGACAGGTAAGAGGACACTTTTTGAGGAAGGACAACAGAACATACAAAAGAAGGACTATCCTCCCTTAACGAGGGCGATTGGTCACCTTATTCATAACACCCTATCATTAAAATGCACCAACAGTGGAAAACAGAAGTATGAAGTATCAAACATGGTAAGGTTTTATTTAGTATGAAATTCACGTATCTTGTGTGAAAAGTAAACTATTGTAAAATAATTCTCGTGTAAATATTTAAGTTCGATCATAAATATGTAAACATGTTTATTTAGATTCAGCACAAAAAGTATTTGTCAGACAAATAACAGAATTATTAATAAAATAATTAATTACATATATTCAACAGCTATTATTACTAAAGTGTTCACTGATGATGGGTGCATTGTCATTCGAATATGTTTTAACTCTATAAACAAGTTAATATCTTCTTCTTCTCTGCGTATCCCCCGACGTTGACAACCACCTGGGAGTAATCCTTCCTGTTTTGGACAGAACGAACAGCTCCTCTCCCGAATGTTCTGGAGCCATGAAAGGCGCCTTCTTCTAACCCCTCTACGGCCCTCAATCTTCCCTTTTATGACCAGTTTTAGGATGGCATATTTTTCTCCTCTCATTATGTGACCAAAATATGAAGTTTTGCGGAGCTTGATTGTTGTGAACAAACTCTATGAGCATTTGCTCTACGCAATACTTCAACGTTACTTGTCACGTCAGTCCAAGATATTCTTAACATATTCTTAATAATATAGTGAAATTATTTTTAATACATTAGTTTACGACTACATTGTAATTGTAAACGTAAAACAGTGTTTTTAATATAATTTGAAATACAATCTTTTAAAATGCAATTTCACAAAGTTACACTAAATAATATAGCATATATTATTTACTAAATAAGTGCTTTACTTCCGAATAATTTAACATGAAGTTTCACCAAGAATCGTCGGTCAAAAATATTGATCTTAGTGAAGCCGGATTTAAGGCTAGTTATACAATAAATATGTATGTATAATAAATATAAAAGTATAAATTTACTTACATAGGTGTACGGTTAGTGTTGTGACTAAATAAGGGGTAACCACTAACACTAATACCAGTACTACACAGCAATGTACCAGACTACTTGTGTTGTGTCTTGTATCGAGTGGCGCGGATAACGAGGGTCATGTCACACGCTGTTATTAAAATAGGTAACAATATAACTACATATACACACGTTTAACTTGGTAAATAGATTGGATATAGATTTATTAATATTTCACCCCATGGAGCACCCGGTAAAGAATTGGTCTTCCACTCTTCTCCGTAAGTTTTTGAGTGTTCTGTAAAAGACAGGTGCTCGAAAGAAATAATTTAACACCCATCATGAATGTCTTAATTTGTTGATGGAACGGAGAGGATAGCTTGCATGTTTATAATTTGCAGATGGTTTGCAGGCTTCCCCACTTGTGGGATATGTTGTGATAATATTGTGGCAGTATTAAATATAGGGTTTTTTTTTAAATTTATTGTTTCCTGAAATTTTTAACTAGCGATGGTTTAAAGCACAAAAGACGCATGTCCACTATTTAGGTAAATGAGTTAATATATGTACAAGATCGGTTGCCACGTCGTTTATTTCCTGATTACATAATTACCAATAATACTTATATCATTATCGAAATATTAAACAAAAACCAGATGCCAAACATTCTTAAATTATCATTTTTTTTGCGCATTTGTAACATGTCACATAAGATA
Organism: Athripsodes cinereus; assembly: GCA_947579605.1. Classification (NCBI taxonomy): domain Eukaryota; kingdom Metazoa; phylum Arthropoda; class Insecta; order Trichoptera; family Leptoceridae; genus Athripsodes; species Athripsodes cinereus. The sequence goes on along the minus strand of OX388321.1, from coordinate 23,612,729 downwards.
TTTGAGAATGTATTAATATCGACATAATTGATTCTTAAAAAGCACATGTCCACCATGGACATCTTCTGAATTAATTTAAAATTAGTTAATTAATTTTGAATCTCAAACTTTCAAACCCTGTTTTCTCTAAACTGTCAAATGTGGACATGTGTCTTCTGTGCTTTATACCATCGTAGTGATGTGTTAGTTCTGCCAGTTTGCAGGTGTTGTTTATAACTATATTGCGTGGATATTATTCTGTAACGTTATTGTCACATGCCACGTCTTGTTCACGAGAGGCAATAGCAGCGCCCCCCCCATCCTGCCCCCCCCCACCATTATGGAAATGTCACATCCTGGAACGCCGTAATGATCAACATAATTGATGGATTCCACAAAGGAAAGGTGAAAACCCTTAAGGTGAACAACAATATAAGAGTCGTAGTAGCAACAACGAAAGAACTATCGTAAATTTTTTGAAAAATAATATCTAATAACAAATTGTTTCCTTAGAATTTAACACAATGGATATCATTACACTACTCCAGGAAGTTTTTTTTTTTAAATTTTCTTTATTTGTCTCAAAGAATAACATAAATTCGATTTACAAATACAATATACGACATATTTGAGACTACAAATACAAAATCAGAAGTAAGTTCTCGATTTTTCAGCAATAACAGAAAATAGTATATAATTAATATTTCCACTTACCAACTAAGATGATAAACACCTAAGATGGTAAAAAAGTCGCGTACTTTGAATTTAATGTTTCAGTGTTTGTATGCATCCGTTGCTGAATAATTCTGTTTTCAGGATTCAAGCATAGATATTATTGCTATATAAATGGTAATTAGGGGTATATTTGAGTTGAATACTGGTCTCGTTTTGTCTTTTTATTTTGTAATATAATAATTAATAGCTCGTGTGTTAAGAAGATATTAAAAACGGCTCATACAGGTTTACACCATGGATGGTTGGTTGTCAGAAATTGCCTGCAGGCAATAAACCCGCCATTTGTACTACTTTAAAATGAACAATAAAGATTATTTTATTTTATGGTTTCTATTGAATATGCTCAGATTAAATATATACCTACTCGAAATTTTGGTCTTTGAACCACTTGCTTGATTTCCAGATAACCACATCGTTAGTCACCCCTGTGTTCAGTTAAATAATTATGTGTGCAAATTAATTTTCTTATTTTTTTTTTATTAATTTATTTCTTTCATGTTAGGATATAACATATCATTAACAATATATCTAGGTATGTTACAACAAGATCACTAAAATTTAATAGTAAAATTAAACTTACTTTATTGAAACAATCACAAAATAAATAAAACAGCATAAAATAGCTTTTGTGAAACATAAACAAACGGTTAGAAAAAGGGAAAATATGTAAGGAGAGTTATACAAGTAGTGAAAAGTGCAATCAAATGCCTTATTACTCTCATTATTCATAGGGAGCGGTTGGAAAAATCACAATATGTTGACGTATTACTAAGAACTACAATAATATCCCCCACGTTGGGCGCCATTTCGCTGTTCTAACAATAGCAACAACTAGTAAAGGGTACTTATCCGTTACGTGCTCGGGAAAATCCTATTTGTTATAGCAGGATGGCAACACTTACAACAATACATAACTAGTACCTACAAAACTCACCGAAAGTAGATTTTGTAAAAATGGGGGCGCTACCATCGCAGACAATAACAATATTATTAGTAATGTAATATTGTCGTGATAAGAATAAATCGTCAATTTTGGCGAAATTACATAGATTGCCTCGTTATTATCGTAATATTGGATTGCAGGCTTTGTCTGTGATATTCGTAATCGATAAAGACGCCATCACATTAGGGTTTATATGAAAATTATGTATTTTTCTATGGTATTGATTTCGAGAATACTTTTACGAAAATTGGAAAGTTTTTATCATTATTACTTTTAGACTCGTATGTTTCGTGTAATATTGTCGAAAAAATATCGAAATTTACTATAATTTTGGATTATCATTAAGGAAAAATTGCTCATTCAAAAAGTGATCGTCTAAAAATTAATACATTAAAATACGTATAACTTTTTATTTTTATGGTTAGTTAAATTAATCCTGTAATTAGGAACAACTGCTTACGAAACTATTATCTCCAATTAAACATTATTCAAAAGATAAACCTGTTGAAAATTTGGAATTTCATAGAAAGATTGAGAAGATACGGGAGAAATCAAATTTAACTGATGTAGTCCATGAAGAAAATGAATTCTTTGTGATAAAACTGAACAAGAAATAAAGTCCATTTTTTTAAGATAAATAAATAAAAGAAGTACTAGAAAGGTAATTTCAATAAACAATTTTTTTTATAAATAGATAAGATTCTGTCATCTGATTTTTTTTAAGAAGAAAGCTACCAAGTAAGAGAGTAGGCATCAGTAATAATAGATGGTTATCAATCTGTGGTCAGAATCTATGGAAAGCAATATTTATTGGAACGCAGTTTGAAGGCACGTGTTAGAATGGATATTATTAAGGTGTCCTTCAATAATTGATCTATGAGATTTAAAAAACATAACTGATATTATTTCATAATATTCCCAAGCAGCATGTTATGTTCGTTGAACTATTCTACAATTCCTGTTTCGCATCAGTTGCGAAGTAAAATCTCTGAGGATTTTTGAGTAGAAAATAAAGAAAAGAGACGGATAATATGACGATATACGAGACACGTACATTTTTCGATCTCCCCACTTGCTTCCTCTTAGCGTGTCGTCGTCGTCGTCGCGTCTCTTGGAATTATATTCAAGTTAAAAACCTATTATGCTAATCTAGACAATGTCTCCGTACACAAGTTTCAGTAATGATTTTATGAAAGAATATTCATCAGCTGACTACACCACGAGTATTATGTATTACATAGTACAAACATGCACTTTAGAATTTAAACGACAAACAATAAAAAAATGCGAATAATTTTATAATAATATTATCTAAACGAGACATGGACGTTTAAAAAAAAATAAGATTAATAAAAATGTTGCAGTACGAATAATGCAAAAATGTAGTAATATACACTTTTAATATTGTTAGAAAATTCTGAACACAGATATTTCAGGCATAATGGTATTTTGAACCGCGTTTTGAGCCTAATCCTTTGATATCCTATATATCTGGATAGGTTAATTGTTCCCGGCATTACATATAATTTTAAGTTTTTGTGTGACCATGACTTATCATATGGAGACTTATCTGGTTGTATAATGCTGAGAAGTGTGGATGGCAATTCTGCCGCCGCGTTAAAAAAAAGTAAGAATAAAAAAACGTAATTTTTGTGTAACCAGTAGATTATGCAAACTCCCTTAAGTGCGAAATTAAAACGACTTCCGATTCCCACGATTCAACTAAGTTGGTTAAAGTACATTTTACCTATCGTACCAATAATTCCTATTTCGAATAATTTTCGCGTAACCAGCAGATTATGCAAACTCCCTTAAGGGTAGGGTGTAGCGCCGTAAGATTTCGAAAATGCGTTCTACGGTAGATTTCTCCCTCCGCGCGATCTGCATCTTCCCTTTCCCCGCTGTTGTTTCCTAGATACGAATTAAAATCTTTCGAATTAATTTCTTATAAGAATTCAGTAAGAATACTACGTAGTTCGTATATTATGATTATTATGAATACATTTGCTTCTTTCTCGCTTGCACCATACCACACTCTTCACATACCGCACTATTTACAACCGAGTCAGCAGGTAATAACAATAGATATATACAACAATGCTATTATCGAATGGCTGTACTTCAAAATACTGTATAAAGACACCAACATTATAATCTCTCTGGCGGCTGGCGTGGCACGGAGATAATGCTCTTGCCTTTGAGTCACGAGGTCCCTTGTTCGATTCCCGGCCAGAGCAAAATGAAGAATTACCTTTTTCAAAGTGTTCTGGGTGTTACATTTTTATTAATCTTATTTTTATTCTTCAATATTACAAAAATTACTTGGTTACAATATTACAGAATAAAACAGTATCATAAAAATATCAGTTATACAACTCAATGTGCTTAGTGCATTTTTTTTTATAACACAACTCGTATAGACAATTCACAGAAACCGAGCTAGTCCCAAACTAGGATATGAATCTTGTATTTTGGGTACTAACACGACGATACACATATATACAATGCACTGAACACATACACATGTAACACCCAGACCCAGGACAATTTGAAAAAAGATCATTCTTCATTTTGCCCTGGCCGGGAATCGAACCCGAGACCTCCCGGGATGCCTTCTGTTAGACAAGTATATCCTCTTTGTCATCATTTCCTAAATCATTCGTTGCACATGTCCAAGTTGATATTATTGTGTATACTTATTGTACCTAGGTTGATACATAAATGCATAAATGTAACACTAAGTACCTATACACAATACTTTATAAAATAATGAGTACATAAAAAGAAACATAAAAACGTGCTCGACTAAAAAATTACAGAAAAAAGTGGGTATAAAATATCTTGGCAGAGAACCAAGATGCCAAGATGAGGTCTGAGGAGGCGCGGACGGCCAAGAACCACGTGGATCAAATCCTAAAGGACGGCCGCGTGTTGAGTAAGAGAAATCGGCGAACATGTATGAGAATGAGGAGGAAGCGAAAGAAGTTTGTAAGGATAGATCTATATGGCGTTCCGTTCTCTCTGCCTACCCCTCCTGAGACACGGCGTGAGGGTATAGATAGATAAGATAAAATATCTGTCTAAACCCTCACCTCAAGTCCTGTGCAGAAAGGATGGAACGCTCGACTAAGCTAATACATAGATAAAGAGAACTTGAGATTTGATCGTTACAAGTGATAACTAAGCTTATTTTCTGTTTTTTTTTCTAAAAAACTGGCAATATTTTTAAAAAATGTCTAGAAGTAGGTGTCTAGATAAAAAATCGATCTATATTATGTTTTTTTTTCATGAACATTGCATGAAAGTTATGCGTATTTCAGTAGCTGAAAGACGCATAACAAGCCTGAAAATTAATGGATAGAAGATTGACAGATTTATTCTCTACCGGAGATTCCACGGGTTATATAAATATGTATATCATTATACTATCCCACTTGTGGGATAGACTGTGATGGTTTAGTAAAAATAGGAGAAACTATACGCCGCATCCCAAGTAGGGTAAGCAGAATATCCTTTTTTAGCATCTTTTCATCACTCATTTGTTCGATTGGGAAACTTTTCGAACAATAATGAATGATAATAAAAAACCAAAATAGAATTTAATGTTGGTACAATTTCTATCTATTCTCTCACGCCGCATCCCAAGTGGGGTAGGCAGAGAGAACGGAACGCCATATAGATCTGTCCTTATATACTTCTTTCTTCTACATTCATACAATTTCTCATGCACGCACGTCGATTTCTCTCACTCAATACACGACCGTCCTTGAGAATTTGATCTTCATGGTCAAGCCATGTAGTTCTCGGACACCCGTGATTCTTCACACCCCTTCTTTCAGACAAGTATATACTCTTTGTCATTCTTTCCTCTTCCATTCGTTCCACATGACCAAACCATCTCAGTTTATTTACACGCATTCTATCCACAATACTCCTCTTGCATCCACTCATTCTTCTAATATCCTCATTCTATCACGCAACGTTTTACCAACCATTCTCCTCAACGATCTCATCTCCATAGCATTTATTCCACTTTCGTCCCTCTTCAACCATGACCACATTTCGTTTGCTTACATTGGTACAATGGAGCGGGAAATAACAATCAATTTTGAACAAGGTATTTTTTATTACTAGAAATACTTAAATAGTATTCCGTGGAGTTTCCAGTAAAAGAATATTTCTGTTTTCTGTAAGTTATCGAGTGTTCTGGAAAAAGCAATTATTTCATTTTCCGAACATCTGTCTTTTACACGACACTCGTAACTTACAGAAAAGAGTGGGAGATCTATTCATTACTGGGTACTCCTCGGTGTATTCTAAATGTCTTATTTTTACTGTTACGGAGAAGACAACCTGCATGTTTATACATGCAATTAATCTTACCTATTCAAATCTAACTTTTATAAGCACGCAGAGAACAACTTGGTTATTTATTACGTGTTACTGGTAGAAGTTACGCTACGTTCTACGCTAGTTACCCCACTTGTAGTAGTTGCATTGTTTAGGGCTATAAATCATAACGTGTGAAATATTTGCCCTAATCTGCTCGCAGATATAAAAAAATAATTGTTCTTCTATTTTATGACTGCTGGCTATTGTGAGAGATGAAGTAGGTACCTACCTATAATGATGGTAAACATAGTGGTGGTAGTATCTTCTACATAGTAGATAATATTATTTTGTAAAGTGAAAAATCACTGAATAAATATTTTAGTCTGTTAGTTTATGTCATTATGGATGTATGTTTGTATGTCCTCAATAGAAAAAATAATATGATAAGACTGAGGAAAAATAATGTTTAGTTTTATCTGCTGGGTATTTTTTAGGCTAAAAACGTTATAGGTGCATATTTTTTTACGGACCAATATATAAGGGTATATTATTAGAATATTATGTAATAATAAATGGTAAACAACATTGTTATAAACGTAATCATGATAATATTTCCATAAAAGTGTTGCTGGTTTTAGAGACAAAATACTAAAACTACCGTTAAGTGTTTATTCGCCAATTTGGTATTCATTTCCCGTAGTAAGCCGGGTATACCCTTATACAGGCAGTATGTAATAACTTGAAGAGCAATATTTATTTTGAAAACGTTAAGATTTTTTATACCTGCTTTTAGGGCAATCTTTATTTTGCAGTCTTTATGTCGAGCATTTGTTTATAACCCATTAGAGCTCTTCTTTATTTTTGTGTATTACCTATTCATAATAATTATGTAGATAATAATATACTATAATATTATACCCTCACGCCGTGTCCCATGTGGGATAGGCTGAGAAAAAATAGCGGCCGGCGTGAAGCGGAGGTAACACTCTTGCCTTTGAGTCACGAGGTACCGGGTTCAATTCCCGCCCAGAGCAGAATGAAGAATGACCTTTTTCAAAGTGTTTTGGGTCTGGGTGTTACATATATATGTACAGACAAGTACATAATATATCCTCTTTTTCATCCTTTCCTTATTCATTCGTTCCACATTTCCAAGTAGGTATTATATCCATAGTAGTATTTATATAAAATTACTGTACCTAGATTGATACATAAATGCATCAATGTATAAATGAAACACTAAGTAGAACCTGTACACAATAGTTTACAAAATAATGAGTTACCTAAATGTATTATAGTAAATAAATAAAATTGAATGAATCAATGAAAGCAGGTAGGTATATGCTAATATTGCGCATATTATGGATGTCAGTGAATGACTGTTATTGGGCATACAAAGAAAACATAATATTTCATTTTTATACAGTGAGTTTTATTGTCTATGTCAATAAGTAGGTACGTTACAGAAAAAAAATTATAAGTAAACAAATAGGAGAATGATTTCTACACTCAATTTTTTCGATAGTCATGTTCTTGTATGGTCTAATTTGCAAAAGTTTTGCGTAGGTGTTAGAATCTCCGTCTGATATTATTTTCCCATAAATAAGTTTGTGCATTTCGATACTTTTCTGAAATCCTTCCACTAATATTGCAGACTCCATCCCCGTTGATGGTCCTGAAAATACAATTATGTGCTATATAAATATCTACTATTCAGAACACACTTCAAATGATTCCTTAAATTTAGGTATTTCAATGCTCCAGTTCCATCAACTCGAAATTCTAATATTCCAAGATATATCACATTTTGAATCAGTTTAGCGGTCTACTACTCAAAACAAGTATATACTTCTAATAGAAATAATAAAATTTTTGTAAGATTTTTGTTTGTGAAATTGAAATGATATCTACGAGTATCAATAAAGCGAATGGATGATGAAAAGGTAATGAAGAAGATGAATCTATCTGAGGTGCGAAAAAACGCGGATATCCGAGAACTTCGTGACTTGATCACGTGTATCAAAATCTCAAGGATGGCCGCGTGTTGAGTCAAAGAAATTGACGTGCATGTATGAGAAATTGTATGTATGTGGAAGAAGCGAAAGAAGTTTGTAAGAGTAGAGCGGTGTGGCGTTCCATCCTCTGCCTATCCTTTTCGGGATACGGTGCGAGGGTATAGTAAAGTAGGTACTAATTTTTCCATTGATTTTCGAATCTGCAATAGAGGTCGTTGATTTCGAGTGATGTACATAGTTCACTAAAGAAGTTGTTTTGTTGAAGAAATGTATCAGGTATATACTAGGTAAATAGGTAAGTAAAATTACAGATAACCTTTTCGCATTCATGTATTGTATTACAGGTAAATCATTCAAGTAGTAACACAGCTATGTGGACATAGGTACTATTGTTTATGTTCTCAGTAGTAAGTGATTATGATTTCTAAACAGATTAACGTCGTTGCATATTTAAAATGACGTATGTGAATATTTACAAATATTTTGACATTTCTATAATAAACTGCTTATTTTGACTGTATGTTAATGTGATTCTTATTATCAAATAATAATATTTAATATTTTAAGAATAATTAATCGGGGATTATCGATCAATATATATATATATATATATATGTAGAATCATATGTTTCCCTTGATTTCTTCTTATATTGCTTCGTCTTTCTGAATATTATGACAATTTATACAACGCCGTACTGTGATTATATCACTTCAAGGGCGCTTTACATTATTTAGGATCAACATCCACGTTCATTTTAAAATTACATACCGAGTATCAATTAAAAATTGTCGTCAGAATGATAACAAATCATAATAATGCAATATATATATATGGACAATTTGTAAAGCGCCGTTTACTTATAACATGATCATAATATTACATAGCAATGAAAAGTTCATACAACAACTGAACTTTTTATTGCCATGCACTAATGAACAGTTTTGTAAGTGTATGCCTAAATAAAAAAAAGCACATACATCATTTTAAATATATAACGACGTTTTATTGAGAGTAGGCATTCAATATTTATAGTATTACTCATCAATTTTAGTAGTAAAAATTCTATAGACAGCAATCGATTGCACTAGCCGCTATTTATTGTTATTTCGGCGTGCTAATAGAAAATATCCCACACAATTCTAAGAATCAACTGCAAGCCTAAAATTAATTATTTTATTATTACATACCTACCTACTAATATACTAAGAACAGTACCATGTAACAGACGGGTGTTCGTAAAAGCTCACTTATAACCTACACCTACAATTCAGTGCTGAGGCATGCCACCCATCCTGAATGTCTTATTTTTTGTTGCTACGGAGAGGACCATCAGCATGTTTTTTACATACATTTACTCCAATGGCTTCCCAATTATGGGATATGCAATGATGGTATAGAAGTACTTTTAATAAATTGTTCTCCCACTATTAACCTATTATAAACCTATTTTATGTAGGTTTTTGATCGTTTTGTAAAAGGCAGATATTCACAAAACAAAAGGCGGATAACCTGCTTGTTTATAATTACACACAGTTGGAAATAATATCTATCCCAAAACATTCTTGAATAAAAAATATATTGACTGAATGTACCTACCTGTTACCAGAGAAAAAAAAATGATAGTATCTACAGATAGATCAGGCTAGTAAAGCCATAAGCACAAATCATAGACCCTTGGTAAAAATTGAAAAAAGTAGCTACTTACAATTTTTTTTGTAGATGCATATATTGCATATGTTTCCCTTGATTTCTCCTTATAGTACTTCGTCTTCCGGAATATTTTTTCGAATTTCCCATACTGAATCTTTATAAAATCTGTAAAAAAAAAAACGTTAAGTATTTCAAATACATCGCGTCAAATTTAAAAATATTATATTTTTTTAATTAAGATTTTTTTATTGAATTTAATCTCGTAATACGGAGGTAATCAAAATAATATTGTAGGTAATCAAAATAATTTGAAAATATTATGCGTAGTAAATGAACACAAAAAATTGTAATTATCATAATTCCATCGCGAAATAAATGAATCTTGATAGAAAAAAATGTCATTTAACAAGAATCAGTGTAAAAGTTAATGGAGACAAAAAAATATTTAGACACTTACCTATTACAAAACGGCTGACTGTAATCTTACTCGATTATTTGAAACACTGATAATAATAACTCACAAATATAGCCACGAAAAAAGCGATACGTCCACCCTCACCAACACTTCACTCGATACTAACATTTTTAGACACACCCTATGGGCAGGGCAGAAAGTATTAAATTTGTATGGAAATTTCGATAGGCGGAAAATACTTTTTGTGCAATTTTACGTTTTTAGAAATTTATTAAAAAAATAACGAATATTAAAGAAAGTCAACAACTTAGAATGTAGATTTTTATATATGCCATAAGTCAAAAAAATAAAAAAAAACGTGCAATAAAGGGAACTTGAGATGCGATTCGTACAAGTTTTAATTTTGATTTTTTTAGGATTTTTTTTCTGGAAAACTGGTACCATTTTTTATTGAAGTCGACAACTTAAACTCGAGATAAAAGATTGATCTATATTATATATTTTTTTACTAACATTGCATGACAGTTATACGTATTTTGATCTTTGAAACACATTGAAATTAACTAGAAAAGGTATAGCTAATAGGAGGATAGAGGATAGCTAAGCCTTAAGTGCGAAATCAAAACGACTTTCGATGCCTACGATTCGGCTCAGGCTGGATTAAGTACATTTTACTCATGGTACCAATAATTCCTATATCGAATAATTTTTGCGTTACCAAAAGATTATGCAAACTCCCTTAAGTGCGAAATCAAAACGACTTCTGATGCCCACGATTCGACTTAGGCTGGTTAAAGTAAAATCCAGGTTCACCTTTTAAAAAAAACATTTATCGAAGAAATAAAGTAATTAATAAGAATGCTATAGTAATACGAATGCTATAAGAAAATGTGACTCAATTGTGGTCAAATCACTCTGAATCGAGAAGAATCGAACTGCTCTTGTTCCCTCCCCGTGTTTCTGAGAGGAGTGTTAAAGGACAAATGATGAAAAAATAGATGTATAAGCTATAATAAAAATATATGTTAAGTTAACCCTTTGTGACGCCAATTCAACAATTTTCTAAATAATATGTTATATAAGTTCTAAATATGCCTCAAGATATGGGAAAAATATTAAAAAAAATATAAATGCTTTTTTAATGTATTTATTATATAAAAATATATATGTTGCACGTCTGCAACATTGCCTCATTGTGTATGAAACAATTTAAAACAATTATTTGTTTTATTGTAACACAAACCTACCCCACATTTTTCGCAAATAGTTTGTGTGAATCCGGTGCAATTGGGCAACTTGCATCGGATCCTTTTATCTGCCCAAGCTGGCCAATGACCACATTGGTCTCTCCTTACATCTTTCGGTGGCACATGTTGAGCATTCCCCTTCCTCTTCTTCGCCTGAAGCTCAGACTCCAACTCAGACTTTCGCTTTGTCCCTCGCTGCTTTGTAAGATATTTGCAAAGGGTCTCCGCTATTTCGATTCGAAAATCTGCAGAGTCCAGTATCTTATCCGTTCTTCCTGACTGCTCGTGTATTCTTCTGTATAGAAGCCAGGAATTGCACATAATTAAATCCAGAAAATGGTAAAATAATCTCATGTTCCATCTTTTGCTCCTTAGTTTTATTTTGTAGTGACCCATTAAACAATCCAATAAATCCACTCCTCCCATATATTTATTATATTCTGCAATAATAAAGGGCCGTTCTATTTCTATGTATGATTTGCAGGACTTGTCATAACGCTTCACTGATGACACTGGGAGTTTCCCAGCAAAGTTAGACGCTAGAGTAACAACTTTATTGTCCTTCCATGCAACTAGTGACACGTCCACTCCATTTACATCTCCCACATGTTCCTCCGAGAAGCCTCTTGGCTTTTTCTTCATTTCCTTCTCGTTCATCAGTTTACAGTCTGCAATTCTATTTCTTCTGATGGTTCCCAACGACAAAATACCTCTCCTGGCTAAATACTCTACTAACGGCAGAGACGTGTAATAATTATCAAAAAATAGCCGATAATTATTATTAGAGGCTATTTTTCGTGCTAGCCTAACAACGATGTTTGCAGAAGCACCAAGATCGGGTTCATTATTATTTATTTTATTCTCCTGTCCTTCTTCACTTCAAAATTATAGCAAAATCCACTTACTCCACTAAGTACAAAAAGTTTGTATCCCCATTTGCTTGGTTTGTCAGGCATGTACTGTTTTATAATATTCCTAGCTTTAGTGGAGCACATTTGTTCATCGCAGGACAAGTATTGTTCTAAAGGTATTCTTCCAAAGCTATCATTGAGGTGTTCCATAAGTGGCCTAATTTTAAAGAGTCTATCATAGTTAGGATGATTACGATCTAGCATTTTTGTATTGTCATTGAAATGCAAGACGTTTCTCAATTTCTCAAATCGTTTTGAAGTCATGGTCTCCATGACCGGTCCAAAACCAATTTTTTGAGACCAATACTTTTTCACACTAGGCATGTGTACCACAGACATATAATACACAACACCAATAAATTGTCGTATTTCAAGAGACGTAATATTGACTGGTCTGTTGGCATCATTTTGCACACTGTACAAATTTGTTTGATTTGTAATATGTTCAATCAATTGGTCAGTTAGAAGGTAAGAAAAAATTTGATATGGAGTATCTAATTGCAATAATTCTTCAGGTAAATTAGTATTTCCTAGAAATTGTAGTTGTTCTTCAGGAAGCTCCAAATTCTTTACTTTCCATGTTATATTTTTCTAAAAATAAAATATCATATTCAGAAGAAGCTGAGAATTGAATAATATTTTTAAACAATTGAGAAATGTTATATAACAAATACCTTGGCTTGTTTCCGTCCCAAGTTTGTTGTTGGAACTGAAGAAGTAGAAGAACCAGTAGGTACACCAGGAACAGATTCAGTTGTTTCATTTGAAGATGGTACCTCCTGTGTTCCAACATCATCATTACCATCCTCTTCTAAATCTACATTTTGATCAATATTGACTACACATGAAGGATCTGCTACATCATCATCATCAGAAAAATCCAAGCCATCCTCACTATCTTCCCAGTAATCAATTATTTTTTCTATTTCCGAATCCGTCAATGGCTTCATTTCTGATATAAAATGTTGTACTTAGTACTCTGAGCAATGACGAAAAACTATGCGTAATGACGCGATGTTGCAGAACTACAACAAACATAATTTGGAGGTTATTCACACATATTTTTATTTATATCCAAATGTTATTAAAAAATAGTAAACAAAACATATATAACTTACGTTTTCTTGCGAATATTCACAATTTCAAGAAATATAATTATGAGAAAAAAACACTTTGAAAATAACCAAAATGCAGACGCTCGACACACGCGACACTTCAAATACAACTATTTTTCTTTACCACTAACGCCATCTAATTACAAATTTTGAACTGCATTTCATACAAAAGGTACGTTGTAGTTCTGCTACATGGTACTAAAACACGCGTGTTAACTTTGTTTAATAAATGCGAAGGGATTATTTACAGTGTTGCACCTCTGCAACATGGCTGCGTAAAGGGTTAAGTTGAATATACGGCTAAAGAGATTTGTGCATAATGTAAGAAAATAAACGATACAGCGCTAAATGGGTTAACTTGATGTATTATAATGATTATGTATGTAGGCGCTCACCTACCTCTGTACCTCGTTGTCTACCCTATAAATAAACTCCAGTTAGCAGTCGACAACATTTATATTATTCAGGTAGAATCTAGATTTGATGCAAATATAAACCCTAATACACTCCCCAAATGCCTTACGATTTACGATAAAATCTTGGATTTTCAGTCAAACATCCCAAGTATACGAATCATTCTACTGCTGATATTGTTGCACATAGAAAAATCAAGTATACTTCTTTTTTATTAATCGTGTCGGCATTAGCTACTGACATTTCATTTACCAGAACAATGCTTCCTTACGAAGTTATCATTGTATTTTATAAGAGAGCATATCGGAGCATTCAGCCTATCACCCGGTAGCTTCATTGGACAAAGCACATCCAGCAAAAAGGCTAATTTACGAGTTTCAGTCCCGTCCGAGTCACTACAGAATAAGGGGGAATTGTCCTTTTTAAGTCTTATGTATATGGTAGTTTCACTCGATTATTTCCACTTCATTTTAAATTAAATGTAAACTTGATGTCTGCGAAACTGCTCATGTGTCATTAGGTTTATACTCAGGTAATACAATACAATATTGTTTAATATTTTTAATTTTACCAAATAATTAAAAGGAAAAATAATAAAAGAGTAGTAATTGGTATTTTTATTTCTCGATTAGGTATTTTCTTTTGCCGATTTGCAATAAATTTTGATAGCTTCGAGTTTATAATATACCTAATTATGTAAATTTAACACATGAAACTACCATATAAGGCTTAGAAAAGACAACGTCACCTTATTCGGTAGTGCCCCGGACGGGACTTGAACCCGCATCCCTTAACCTTGTCGCGAGGAGTGCTTTGTCCAATTAAGGGTAGGGTGTAGCGCCGTAAGATTTCGAAAATGCGTTCTACGGTAGATTTCTCCCTCCGCGCGATCTGCATCTTCCCTTTCCCCGCTGTTGTTTCCTAGATACGAATTAAAATCTTTCGAATTAATTTCTTATAAGAATTCAGTAAGAATACTACGTAGTTCGTATATTATGATTATTATGAATACATTTGCTTCTTTCTCGCTTGCACCATACCACACTCTTCACATACCGCACTATTTTACAACCTTGTCAGCAGGTAGTAACAATAGATATATACAACAATGCTATTATCGAATGGCTGTACTTCAAAATACTGTATAAAGACACCAACATTATAATCTCTCTGGCGGCTGGCGTGGCACGGAGATAATGCTCTTGCCTTTGAGTCACGAGGTCCCTTGTTCGATTCGCAGCCAGAGCAAAATGAAGAATTACCTTTTTCAAAGTGTTCTGGGTGTTACATTTATTAATCTTATTTTTATTCTTCAATATTACAAAAATTACTTGGTTACAATATTACAGAATAAAACAGTATCATAAAAATATCAGTTATACAACTCAATGTGTTTAGTGCATTTTTTTTATAACACAACACGTGTTATAAAAAAAACTAGGATATGAATCATGTATTTTGGGTACTAACACGACGATACACATATATACAATGCACTGACAAATATACATGTAACACCCAGACCCAGGACAATTTGAAAAAAGGTCACTCTTCATTTTGCCCTGGCCGGGAATCGAACCCGAGACCTCCCGGGACGCCAAGTATATCCTCTTTGTCATCATTTCCTAATTCATTCGTTCCACATGTCCAAGTTGATATTATTGTGTATACTTATTGTACCTAGGTTGATACATAAATGTAACACTAAGTACCTATACACAATACTTTATAAAATAATGAGTACATAAAAAGAAACATAAAAACGTGCTCGACTAAAAAATTACAGAAAAAAGTGGGTATAAAATATCTTGGCAGAGAACCAAGATGCCAAGATGAAGTGTGAGTAGACGCGGACGGCCAAGAACCACGTGGCTTGAGCACGTGGATCAAATCCTAAAGGACGGCCGCGTGTTGAGTAAGAGAAATCGGCGAACATGTATGAGAATGAGGAGGAAGGGAAATACAATTTCTCATGCACGCACGTCGATTTCTCTTACTCAATATACACGACAGTCCTTGAGAATTTGATCTTCATGGTCAAGCCTTGTAGTTCTCGGACACCCGTGATTCTTCACACCCCTTCTTTCAGACAAGTATATACTCTTTGTCATTCTTTCCTCTTCCATTCGTTCCACATGACCAAACCATCTCAGTTTATTTACACGCATTCTATCCACAACACTCCTCTTGCATCCACTCATTCTTCTAATATCCTCATTCTATCACGCAACGTTTTACCAACCATTCTCCTCAACGATCTCATCTCCATAGCATTTATTCCACTTTCGTCCCTCTTCAACCATGACCACATTTCGTTTGCTTACATTGGTACAATTGAGCGGGAAATAATAATCAATTTTGAACAAGGTATTTTTTATTACTAGAAATACTTAAATAGTATTCCGTGGAGTTTCCAGTAAAAGAATATTTATGTTTTCTGTAAGTTATCGAGTGTTCTGCAAAAAGCAATTATTTTATTTTCCGAACACCTGTCTTTTACACGACACTCGTAACTTACAGAAAAGAGTGGGAGATCTATTCTTTACTGGGTACTCCTCGGTGTATTCTAAATGTCTTATTTTTACTGTTACGGAGAAGACAACCTGCATGTTTATACATGCAATTAGTCTACTGGCTACTGGTGTAGTAGTAGTTCCTTTAGTAGGTAAGTAAGAAACGTTTTATGATCGGGTTTAGTTTCCCTGAAATGAATAGGTTACCTATTCAAATCTAACTTTCATAAGCACGCAGAGAACAACTTGGTTGTTTATTACGTGTTGCTGGTAGAAGCTACGCTACGTTCTACGCTAGTTACCCCACTTGTAGTAGTTGCATTGTTTAGGGCTATAAATCATAACGTGTGAAATATTTGCCCTAATCTGCTCGCAGATATAAAAAAATAATTGTTCTTCTATTTTATGACTGCTGGCTATTGTGAGAGATGAAGTAGGTACCTATAATGATGGTAGTATCTTCTACATAGTAGATAATAATTATTATTTTGTAAAGTGAAAAATCACTGCATAAATATTTTTGTCTGTTAGTTTATGTCATTATGGATGTATGTTTGTATGTCCTCAATAGAAAAAATAATATGATAAGACTGAGGAAAAATAATGTTTAGTTTTATCTGCTGGGTATTTTTTAGGCTAAAAACGTTATACATATTTTTTTTATTGACCAATATTATAAGGGTATATTATTAGAATATTATGTAATAATAAATGGTAAACAACATTGTTATAAATGTTATCATGATAATATTTCCATAAAAGTGTTGCTGGTTTTAGAGACAAAATACTAAAACTACCGTTAAGTGTTTATTCGCCAATTTGGTATTCATTTCCCGTAGTAAGCCGGGTATACCCTTATACAGGCAGTATGTAATAACTTGAAGAACAATATTTATTTTGAAAACGTTAAGATTTTTTATACCTGCTTTTAGGGCAATCTTTATTTTGCAGTCTTTATGTCGAGCATTTGTTTATAACCATAGATTTTTATATATAATACCTAGATGGCGTACTCGTTTGTATTTTCATTGTAATAAAGTGAGGCACTATTTTTCAGCACTTTTGACAGATCGGTTGGCGAAAAAAAGTGTGGTAAATCTAAGAAACGTCGACAAGAACTTCAAAAAATGTCCAATTACGTTTTTATAAATGTAAAAATGATATATTTTAATAAAAATGCGAGAAATACTTCATAAAATGTAGGAAACACCACACGCTTTCGCCAACCGTTCTGTCAAAAATTCATAGATTTTTTGCCTCACTTTTGTAAATGAGTCAGGGTTCTAGGTTTTGTATGGAATTCTGTGTTTATAACCCATTAGAGCTCTTCTTTATTTTTGTGTATTACCTATTCATAATAATTATGTAGATAATAATATACTATATTATACCCTCACGCCGTGTCCCATGTGGGATAGGCTTTGAAAAAATAGCGGCCGGCGTGACGCGGAGGTAACACTCTTGCCTTTGAGTCACGAGGTACCGGGTTCAATTCCCGCCCAGAGCAGAATGAAGAATGACCTTTTTCAAAGTGTTTTGGGTCTGGGTGTTACATATATATGTACAGACAAGTACATAATATATCCTCTTTTTCATCCTTTCCTTATTCATTCGTTCCACATTTCCAAGTAGGTATTATATCCATTATGTATATAAAATTACTGTACCTAGATTGATACATAAATGCATCAATGTATAAATGAAACACTAAGTGGAACCTGTACACAATAGTTTACAAAATAATGAGTACATAAAATTTACATAAAAACGTGCTCGACCAAAAAAAATACAGAATAAAGTGGATATAAAATATCTTTCTAACCCCTCACCTCGCGTCCTGTGCAGAAAGCATGGGACGCTCGACTAACCTATCCTTAGACGTTTCTTTCCCTTCTTCATATTTGTGAAATTTTTTTCCTATTCGACACATACTTAGATTTATTTATTTAAAGATTTTATAGGAAAAATATTTTCGAATATACCTACCATAGATTTTTTTGTATGTCATCAAACGAAAAGAAGTAGGTTTATGTTCGAGGTCAAGAAGAAGTAAAAAAATGCTTTGCGAAAAGGCCTATATCTTGATCCGTGTAACTCCAGGAATAGAAAAGATTCCCGTTTTTCGATTGATTTGTAAAAAGCAAGTAGGTATTCCTAAAACATTACGTATAAGACATTAATAAAATAGCACGTAGAAGACTACCCCTATGTTGATTTTTTCTGGTTTGTTGAATATTGGGCTTAAAAATTAATTTACGGGTCATAAGGCTTTCAATAAATCAGATTCAATACATACATCTAATGCAATGATATAATTTCTTTGCTAATTACATGCGAAAACATTACGCATTTCGATGGATGAAAGATCATTTCACCGAAACCAAAGTAATAGTCAATGGTTAAAATACAATCATGAGATAAAAATATTCTTATGTACCTACCAACTTATTACAAAACAACTGATTATTATCTCATTAGATTCTTTTTAACAATATAATTCTTTCACAATAATTTATTCATAGAAATATGCGATACATCCACCCTCGTTGACATTCAGCTCAATACTAACATTTTAAACACTTGTAGAGAATTGTATGGAAATTTCGGTAAGCGAAAATGATATTGTTTTAAATACACGTTTTTAGCTATTTTTAAAAGAAATATACTTAAATTAAAGAACGTCTACAACTTAAAAACAAGATATTAACACATGTCATTAATCAAACCAAAAATAAAAATTATGCGATAAAGAGAACTTGAGATTTGATCCTTACAAGTTTTAACGAAGCTTATTTTATGATTTTTTTTCTGAAAAACTGGTAACACTTTTAAAAAATGTCTACAACTAGACTTCGAAATAAAAGATTGATCTATATTATATATTTTTTTCATGAATATTGAATGAAAGTTATGCGTATTTCAGTAGCTGAAAGACAGCGAAATTTACTAGGAGCGGGAGGGAGCGGGGGTCCCGTAGAGCCTTAAGCTACCGGGCGACTTGCCGAAGGCTCCGATATTCTCTCTTATAAACCCGATGACAGCTTCATGTGTAGGTATTGTTCTGAGATACCTAGTATGGGTATCCCATGTTGGATACTACCACATGTAGTCAGACAGGATTATACCTATCATGAACTCTCTAGGTATGATTCCAGAGACATCTATTTATATTCTATTATCATTTTTGGTTTGTATCATTGCTGTTAGCTTTGATGCGAACCTAGATGTCGCTAGTGTCACTGAACATTTTTCTCACTGAGCAGGTGAGTCGACAGGTATGTTAATCGATGTATTTTTACAATTGAACCATTGTATGAGGTCATATATGTAAATTTAACACATGAAACTACCATATAAGGCTTAGAAAAGACAACGTCACCTTATTCGGTAGTGCCCCGGACGGGACTTGAACCCGCATCCCTTAACCTTGTCGCGAGGAGTGCTTTGTCCAATTAAGCTACCGGGCGACTTGCCGAAGGCTCCGATATTCTCTCTTATAAACCCGATGACAGCTTCATGTGTAGGTATTGTTCTGAGATACCTAGTATGGGTATCCCATGTTGGATACTACCACATGTAGTCAGACAGGATTATACCTATCATGAACTCTCTAGGTATGATTCCAGAGACATCTATTTATATTCTATTATCATTTTTGGTTTGTATCATTGCTGTTAGCTTTGATGCGAACCTAGATGTCGCTAGTGTCACTGAACATTTTTCTCACTGAGCAGGTGAGTCGACAGGTATGTTAATCGATGTATTTTTACAATTGAACCATTGTATGAGGTCATATATGTAAATTTAACACATGAAACTACCATATAAGGCTTAGAAAAGACAACGTCACCTTATTCGGTAGTGCCCCGGACGGGACTTGAACCCGCATCCCTTAACCTTGTCGCGAGGAGTGCTTTGTCCAATTAAGCTACCGGGCGACTTGCCGAAGGCTCCGATATTCTCTCTTATAAACCCGATGACAGCTTCATGTGTAGGTATTGTTCTGAGATACCTAGTATGGGTATCCCATGTTGGATACTACCACATGTAGTCAGACAGGATTATACCTATCATGAACTCTCTAGGTATGATTCCAGAGACATCTATTTATATTCTATTATCATTTTTGTTTGTATCATTGCTGTTAGCTTTGATGCGAACCTAGATGTCGCTAGTGTCACTGAACATTTTTCTCACTGAGCAGGTGAGTCGACAGGTATGTTAATCGATGTATTTTTACAATTGAACCATTGTATGAGGTCATATATGTAAATTTAACACATGAAACTACCATATAAGGCTTAGGAAAAGACAACGTCACCTATTCGGTAGTGCCCGGACGGGACTTGAACCCGCATCCCTTAACCTTGGTCGCGAGGAGTGCTTTGTCCAATTAAGCTACCGGGCGACTTGCCGAAGGCTCCGATATTCTCTCTTATAAACCCGATGACAGCTTCATGTGTAGGTATTGTTCTGAGATACCTAGTATGGGTATCCCATGTTGGATACTACCACATGTAGTCAGACAGGATTATACCTATCATGAACTCTCTAGGTATGATTCCAGAGACATCTATTTATATTCTATTATCATTTTTGGTTGTATCATTGCTGTTAGCTTTGATGCGAACCTAGATG